>JABACO010000024.1:2342529-2523995 GCA_013339895.1 Ephydatia muelleri
CGAGACAAAGAACCCTGTGGGTGAGGAGGGAGTGAAGGGAGAGGAGGGAGTAGGAGGTGGGTGTGGAGAGAGTGAGGTGGGAGAGTGGAGGAGTTGGAGTGAAGGAGTGGCAGTGGAGGAGATGGGTATGTTGTTCTGAGCTGGGGAAATGTGTACTTACATATGAAAGGGTCACCTAAATATCTTGTATTATTCATAACCTTATTAATTTGTTGTAACGTCATTCAACGTTCACGTTAACTGATCGATGAGGTGTGGCGTGCCAAAACCGGTTTGCCTTGTCTCGTCTTGACATTTTAGTAACTGACTAGACACCCTCCTCCCCTCCTCCGCTTATGCAAAGAATTCAACTTACGAAGCATTCGCTCCATCTCGTCACAGCGACGTAGTTCGTTGACAAACTTTCGTTGAAAGGCACTGACGTCTGCATTCAACTGCGGGGAGTGAGGGAGGGGGAGGGGAAATTAATGGCAAATGCACCGCGATAAGGCTCCACGATACTACTTACGTCTTTGAATTCGACTTTACCCTGAGAATAAAAATCACACGGAAAGTGAAACGGTGTCAGGAGAGAATCACAAAACATACTGCCCCCGTTTTTACAAAAGAATGGCGCGTCAACGTACGTGTGTGCTTCAAACTGATAAACACTTCCACACATAAATGACATCGAAACCCAAGGCACTCACCAATTCACCCAACTCTCGTACACAAGCGTATGCGGAGTCGGATTGTAGCAGTAACTGCAGCAACATCATCTCCTCGGAGCGGAGTATGGACGCCATTTTCAAAACGCCACCAGCTGTAAGACTACAACTTCACAAAGGTCCTGTGGCACTTTTCTGATGTAGCCAATAATGATATTAGACGGGATCCGTACCAGTTCCAGACCGTAACTAGGAGCTGTATTATGACGTCACGGATTACCTTATTTAATGATTCTTCAAAAATGGCATTACACTCTATTAATTGCAGCATATAATCATTACACAGAACACCGGAGCATGGTTCCATGGATAGATGAGAAGACATCAGAAAACAATGGTGACTTCTAATCAGCATAATGCGTGGTTTCTGTTGAACTGCATATAGTGGCTAATTTTTTCTCTATTTGTTCGTGCTGCCTTTCCTTCCTACCCCAAATGCCGAGTCAGAAAATAATAAAGCCGGCCTTACCTAGCTAGTCCTCGGTAGCCGCACCTGCGCAGAAAGCGAGAGTGTGGCTACGCGAGACTAGCACTAGATACTTATCATTTGCATCTTGCTACGTATCCTATACTTTAAAACACTTTCGCTTGCTTTCATTCTGGTGGAATATATTGATCAGGTTTAATCCCGTTCAGCAATCATTAAGCTTGCATGATTAAGTTTGGCCGACATAGATTGCCCCCGGAGAATATTATTTGATTCCTCTAGTAAAATCCGACACCGCTATTGCTGATTCTGTCTACGTGTATGTATTTGACGAGTCCCCAGTCCCCACATATGTGCATCCATCTGGTCGCGCGGCCAATAGTAAATAGGTAATAATATCTCCATCAAAATGCACTCATAATATATAAGCTTTTGAAAGCACATCAATGCAATACGTTATGCGAGACCTGGTCCGAACTGTCCCTCTCGTTTTCCTCCGTAATTTCAATCATACAGTGCGGAAGCTCCATGTGAACTGAAGAGATCACGCGGTGGCTGAAGTCTTCCCGCGCAATATTATGGAGCTTCGATGCGGCAGACGACCCCAGCTGCGCTACCATCTTTCGAAAAAGGGAGTTGGGATTCTGGAAAAGCATGTGTGCATGTTCAAATTCCTTGATCCGACCACCATCCAAAACCTTGAAGAAAAATAAAAATAATAATAAACAAATAAATAATACAAAAAGACAACGAGTTAGTTCACATAACGAGATTGAGGTTGCAATGACAATTAAGCAACGAAAGAAGATATGCAAAATGGATGGCATGCGGGCAGTCATGATGCTGCATTTGAGTACTCCGTAACTACGCGTATATACTGTTCAACAGAAATAGAAAATAATAGGAGATCAAAGAATGGATGCATCCCATGCCAGGCTTTCTGAGAAAGTATGTTAACGAGATCTCAAAAGGAAACTTAATTTGAAGAGGTGTTTAGTAAAAGGCCTGCATTCCTAGACATGTGCATAATTTATATCTTATAGTAAGGTAAGGCTAAGTCATCATAAATAGGTTGTTCCTTAGCTTTTTAAAATCAGCCCAAAATCAAGCTCACTTATTCGAGATTGCGACTGATTTGCACACTTTGTCAGTAAAGTCAGAGCAGTCACACATACATGTACCTGGTTAACTTACCAGTACTCTGTCACAATCCATGAGAGTATGTAAGTGATGGGCAATAATTAAGGTGGTGCACTCAGAGAAACTTTCTCTTATGATCTTTTGTATCAGCACATCTGTTCTGTGAGGGGAATTGTGAGAGATGTGGATGCACTGGTATTCATTAACGAGTGTGGTAATTGGTACATGACAACCAACAAAGGGTATGTGCTGATACATTGTGCCTAGAAACTGACACAGAGATATGCAAATTTGTGTTAGAGTTAATGCACACGTCACTTTTGCCCATAGGCATGCACAATATCAACCACTAACACTGACCATGTTCCCATTTGGACTCATGTATAATCATATCTTAATTTGGAAAATTGTGCAATGCAAAAATATTTAGGTTTTGAGTAGCTCAATTTTGGATATCATATAATCCAAAAACATTTTGGTAAATAATAAAGCCTCGTGCTAAAATATTTCAACATCAATTTTTTCCCCCAAATTAGAGTATGTGTGTATACGCACTTTGCATCCACATTTGCAGTCACTTCATCGAGGACCAGAACTTTGTTCTTTCTTAACAGGGCCCTTGCCAGACACAGCAACTGTCTCTGCCCTACGCTGAAGTTGGACCCTCCTTCACACACTTGGCTGTCTAGCCCTCCTTCCATGTTTTGCACAACTATTTTCAATTGCACCTTGCAATGGCAAATCAGAAAAGGTGGGTATTAGTGTGCTGGCTTTAACGTCATGATGCTAACATTATATATATATATACAGCAGTGCTAGAATGCTACTCTAATAGATGTATGTCACTGTGTTTAATTAACCCCTGACACTATAAATTAGCCAAATTGGCCACTTGTAGTTGTTATCCAATACCAACCAATAGGTAACAACACAGCAGCTAGGCATAACAAAAATTTGAAGGCTTTAACTGTTAAAACCTGTCCAAGCCCTATACTACATATTTGTCCCTTTGTGCTGCTTCCCTTTGTATTGCATGAATGTGCATGAGTCTTACTTGCTCTAAACTTTTCCATATTGCATCATCTGTGTTCTCATCAAATGGATCCAGGTTGAATCGCAGAGTTCCACTGAACAGCACAGGTTTCTACAGTGCAACAAGAAAACGTATTTAAAAAAAATCCATAGCAGAGAATGTGCAAGCATATCAAATGCGGAAAGCTTTCATATCATAATGCATCCAATTAACCTGGGGTACAAATGAGATCTTTCTCCTCAGGGCTTGCTTTTCTATCTGGGAAATGTCCACCCCGTCAATGGTGATTGTGCCTGTGTGTGCTGTCAGCTCCAGAAGCAATGCTCCTAGTGATGATTTCCCAGCCCCTGTGCGACCAACAACTCCAATCTGCAACACAGTCCGAATTTAAGCTCTTTCTCCATAAAATGTTATAATACCTTCTCTCCGGGATGGATGTGGCAATTCAGAGATTTCAACACCAAGGGAGCATTGGTTGAATACAAGAAAGACACATTGCTCAGTTCAATTTCTCCCTTTTGTGGCCAGTCAGGTGGTCTCTTTTCGCCTGATGGAGCCAATAAGTTCTCCTTGTTGATGTAGGTGTACCGCATCAGCCTCTCAGCTGATAGCATCTTTTCGATGCATTGAATTACATTAAAATATTAAAAAAAAGCCTACATGTACCATTATTGTGACATATGCATGCACATGCATGTCACATATGCATTTGCTGGTATACCCATGTGCATTAGATTCAGGTATGTAATCATATACTATATTCTAATATGTCCTGGTGTCCATTGTGTACACTTACGATGCACTCTGTGTCTCCGCTAAGCCTCACACAGTACTGCAACATTCCCGTGAGGGTGATGATATAGGCCAATCCCAACCCCACCAGGTTGCCATCAAGAGCTTTGAGAGGTGACAGGGAGTAGAGGGATTCACACGGCAGACAAGAGGCATTCATGTCGCCAACATGACTGCACAGAGGGGGGGAAGACGTACCTGTGGCAAGATGCACTGAAGTGAAGGCACTGACAGCCACAAACACGCAGGTAAGGTAGTCTATCCTCATTCCAAACCACCGTGTGCCAATGAGGCACAGGTGCCACAGCTTGGAGTGGTGGTCGAGGTACTGATGGAAGTACTCTGTGACCACATTTTCTTTCTTGTATGTTTTGATAGTCAGCAGTCCTTGCACTGTGCTAGCCGTGTGCGAGTACAAGGGGCCGCAAGCTTCAATAATGAAGATGTTTGAAAAAAACCGACACAATGTTGAGTGCGTTGCACATCACAGCTTATGCATTACTAACCACAAGCCTCAAGATTCTTCAACTGTCTTGACGTTCGGAGGTAGTACCACCGTAGACACAGTACTATGATCAGAAACACTGCTGCTGGCCCAATGATGTACGCATTGGATGACACTGCTAGGGCAAACACAGCAAGGCATCTGGTGATGAGCTGCGCAGAGTCAAAAAATATTGCATCAGTTCAACTTCCTTCCGATTGCAACACATGGCATGACGCACACACCATGAGATAGTCACACAGCATAAATGGCAAAACTTCGTCAAGCATGCTGACATCCTTTGAGAAACAGTTTACGATGTTTCCTTATGAGAGAAGAAATGCAATAATGAGTGAAGTGTACAAGCATTTAGCAACATCTCTCTGACCAATGGGTGTCATGTCGATGAACCAGACAGGTGCCCTGAGCACAGACAAGACTGCTTTGTTGTGAAGAAGTCGAGATGCATTGATTGCCACGTAAAATATTATTATTATTCTGGTCACATTCAGCACAACAGCTGCTGTGGTGATCGCAATAAGCCAGCCAATCCTCTGTTTGAGGGCAAGATCACAGATCATGTTCAGCTGGTGTGTTACATTGCTGCTATTGGGACTTGTGTAGCATTCTGTCCTGCAAGTGCAAAGAGTATTCCCATCCAAGGAGGGCACACAAATAAGTTCTCACCACTTGGATATCCAGACATCTGCAGCCGTTAAGGATACCTGTAAAAATACATAAATACTCTTGCAAGCTTATTCTGATGGTTAATCATCATACACTATACATTACCTCGCCTACGATGAAGATAAGCATCACTGCGAGCAAAACTGCCCAGCAGCTGCCAAAAAGCAGGTATCTGACATACATCATGATCCCAATACTGTGGTACGATTTTGCAGAGCGAGTTTCTGAATATGACTGCAAAGCAAACAGATGAGGACATTTTCTTTCCACAGTTGGCCATACATTAAGCATTGTCTTCACATTGGATGTCCATGAGCTGTCTGTATCAGAGGTGTGAGAGTAGATGGATGTGGTGTCAAACAGGGAGGCTTGTCTCGATCGTCCCGAACGAAAAGAAATGGCATCAAAAATAGATGGCCTTTTCGGCAATGGAGATAGGTGCAACCTTTCTGAAATGGGAAGGAGATGACAAAATCAAATAAGGCCGCATCAATGAGTGAGGTGAGGAACACTGTGCATACTAATCCTTACACTGCTAACCTTGCTGGAGGTCGGTGCATTGCAACTTTTTGCCATCCTCATCCCAATTCACCTTGAACTGGTCTTCGTCCCTTGTGTTTACCAAATGGGCGCTGTTGATCCCTTTCGAAGGCAAGTCGCAAGGCCTGCAAAATGCCACCACGTTCCCCTGAATGGACAGGTGATGTATGTATTAATAGCACATTCACCGAATTTCATCATAATAGAACACACTGGAGTTCTTTGCCGTGTATTGATTAGGTTATCATCAAATACCCTAGGCTCTGCTATGGGAAATGTTTGGTACATGCGTGCCCTGGCGTGCTTTCATTATCACGACTTGTGCATTACCATGAATCTGAGGTGTCTGCTGGGCTATAATGGTTACATGGTAACCAACTAAATTGCAAACCTCTTTCATTGCCAATAGCTTGCTAGCTTTATGAGCAAACTGTAATTGATTTGTTGCCAATACAACCAACTTGTGCTTCAAGATTGTGCCAATGCATCTGAAAGAGAAACCGGGTATTTGAATTTGCATGGGAAATGTTTCCATACAAAAAAGATTCTCACTTTTCAAATATGTGCCTCGCTACTGCTGTGTCCACTGCACTGAGTGGGTCATCCAGTATGTAGATGTCTGCCTTGTAATAGACAGCTCTGGCTAAATTAACTCTTGCCCTCTGACCTCCGCTGAGGGATACACCTTCATCTCCCACCTTGGTCATGTCCCCTTCAAGAAACCCAGCAATATCCTGCATCAGCCAGAAGAAAAGTAAAATCCAATAGGTGGAGTTCGATACATAGCAAGCATTAGTTACAAACCTTGTCAAGAGCACAGGCCTCAATCACAGTATCATACCACTCTTTTTCAAAGGGACTCCCAAAGAGAACATTTTCCCTCAGGGTTCCTGAGAAGATCCAAGGCTCCTGAGAGGTGTAGGAGAGTGTTCCTCTCACCTCCACAGTGCCATTCAATGGCACCAGCTCTCCCAACAAACATCTGATCAGTGTTGACTGGAAAGAGATTGTTATTTCAATGCAGCATGGAAATAACTGGGTGCATGTTGAAGTGTGTGTAGGGAGGGTGGGTGAGCATGAAGTGTGTGCATGTGTGAGTGGAGGGAGAGTGCCATGTGTGTGTAGGGGAAAGAGTGAAGTGTGGACATGCGTGCATGTGTGCACATGAGCATGAATGTGTGTAGGGGTGAGGGAGAGTAGTGGGCAAGAGAGTGGAAAGAGGGAATGGCAGAAGGGTGAGTGAGAGAGAAACCTTTCCTGCTGCAACTGGACCCACAAGTACTAATAGGGGAAACTCCTACGTCAAAATGAAAAATAACATCAGCACTGTTGTTTGATCATCTAGATAAATGGCATACCTCATTCACTGAGAATGTGACGCTTTTAATGTTCAATTCTTCGTTCTTATTGGTCCATGATGCAGACAAATTGCTTGTTGTCAAGCAAATGCGTGTGTCCATTTCTATGGTAAGTTATTGGAAAGAGACCACTCGTGAATCTGCAAAGCAGAGCATGTACATACCTGCAGTTTTGCATGCACCACTCGTTTCCCCATGGAACACAGAACCATGAACCATAGACCTTTGAAGGGGCGTCACTGGATTTGGACTCAAGAGGTATTCCTGGTTTGAAATGAAAGGAAGATAGTGAAATGTACTTTCCCAAAGCATTTGTCTCTTGTCCCACCTGAATTCTAGTTGCTGCCACCCTGCAATCCAAGAGGTTAAGTATGGCCAGGGCAAAAAAGTGGATGGAGGTTACACGGAGAGTGGAGGTGAGGGACAGCACAGTGAAGAACTTCTTGGGAGTTAGGACTCCACCAGTAGCAGTGTAGGAGGAGAACACCAGAAGCATTATCACCACCAGGGCAATAGTGAACAAGGAGAAGCTGATTGCTCGTATCATGGAGGTTTTGACAACCTTATGAAATTCTCTCCTGCAGTAATGCAGCAAGTAACTTAAAGAAATGGTAATGTGCATGCTATCCTGACCATCTGAACATGTGAAGGATTTTTGTGAACGTATCTTCCAGTGCGCACATCTTGATGAACCTCAGAGCATAGACTGTTTCAGTCATGCGTTTGACTCTCCCTTCTGCAGCTATGCTGAGTTTATGCCTATGTAATGTTGACAATTTTTGGAAAAATAAAGAGGAGGGGTGGGGTCACACTCATGTACCTGCATATGTTGAAGGTCCATCCCAGAAACCACTGGGCTGGAACCAGGACTGTCACAAAACCAAGTGCCACAAAGGCGCTGGCCCCAATTTCTTGGTACACAAGGACAGTGTACACCACAATGTAGGCGGGGCCAATCCACACATAATGGAGGAACAAGAAAGCCTGTAGGAGGAACAACACATCAAAGTTCAACAAGCATCATTATGCAGTGTAAATACTAGAGGAATTGAGTGGCGGCAATGCTTCATGTCGCGTGTCAATCTTACATTATCAAACTTGTTTGCATCGTTCCCAATAAGGCTGATGACTTGACCAGCAGAGGTGTGTGCTCCATTGAAGTGGTCTGCCTTCAGAACCTGACATCGGAGACACAAAGCAAGCATGACAATTTTAACATTGTGTTCCTTCTATTTGACATTACTTTTGTGTAGGCTGCAGCAGTAACCATGACACGTGCCATCATGCCTGTCTTCTGAGCTACCAGGGATCCATGGGCATAGACTGTTGCCAGAGCAAAGGTCACAATTACAATTCCTGTTGAAATAGTTGCACATTAAAATGAAACAACAGTACCAGAAGTGCGTGCTTAATTACAAATGATGCCAAGACATATAGAGCATTTGAATCTTACCCACAGCATGCAAGTATGCATGTCTCGTCTCCTCGTGTGATGGATGTGAAATGCTAAAGTATTCCGTGAAGTACCCCAGGAGAACACACTGCCCAATAAGGAGTCCCTTCTGAAATGTCAGGAGATCAATAATATGTGATGCACTTTTTCACATCATCATTATCATATGGCCCGGGTTACAAAAATTATTTCCAGTGATGCTAATAACGAAGGAAGAGTCATGTGCATTACCTCTGCAGACACCAATGTGGCATTGATGGCTATCCTCTTCCAAAAACATCTGAAGAGTGTCACCGGTAGACTTCTAGAGGACATGGCACTATTCTCCCAATGTCTGGATGGAGAGGGATCAATCATGCAGAATCAGTTAGTGATCACTGCAGCCATGTAAATATTTATCCATACTTGTTGAAGACAGCCAACAGCTTTTCTGAATCAATCTCATTTGGAAAATTTACTGTGGTTTCCATGCTCAATGATCTCCAACAGCCGAGCCAGAATAGAGGGTCTATCCAACTATCTTGCAAAAAGCAGCTTAACTATCAAGATCATTACATATTTGCAATGCTTACCAGAAGAATAGCTGTGATACAACATTGATGCGAGGCTTAGGCATTGAATAGGCAAATGCCTCAACAGGTTCCAGTCCAATTGGAGAGCAACACTTCTCTCTTCCAAAATGTTTCATATCGATACTCACGTATTCCCAGCATGAATTTCTAAGTGGTTTATATATTGGCTGTGTGCAGCCATATCAGTTGCTCACTTTGATGAGAGATATGGTCTATGGCAATGGCATGCTTTGTGGCTACTGTGTATGGTTTCAGCTTGTGTCAATCCACTTTGAATGAACCCTTCTTCTACTAACATCATAAGCATAGTTGCATGTACACATGCTTCAAGCTAAGAATGTGGAATGAGAGGAATAGGCAAACTGGTGCAGCGGCAATCAAACAAGAGTAGTTTGGGCAGAGTAGTTTATTGAGCTCACAACAAGCAGTCAGTATTGAATGTATATGCATCATCTGATGTTGTCAAAACTGACCCATGTTCTCGTTTTGACATCTCTAGAACATCGAATTAAATTCAAAGAAAGCTTGCATCTGGCCGTTAAGTGTTTCTAATAATGATCAATATGCTCTGTCAAATGTCATGATTAAGGAATTAATAGGTGGTGTCTATAAATAGCTGTTATAAGCTCCTTAAAACTAAGTAGGACTTTTGGCTATAGGTTGCACATGCATGGTGATGCTAAACCTTATGACATCAAACCAAACATTTCATTACATCATAGCAATTAATTTTTAACAGTCTTATACATGTATAGCACATCCTTTTCCTTAGTATTCCATTTTAACCAGATAGCGTTAATATTTCGGAAGATATATGGAACGTTCTATACGAAAATGGGTCTTGTGGATTTCATTTTATAACATAAAATTTAAATCGATATATCTTCCGTAGTATTCACGCTATCGGGTTCCTATTTTTAACACAACATACCACACCATTACTATGTGTGTGAAAATCCATTTTGGTGTCTTACACATGCGGGGTACCGACGTTACAAGGTCCGATACCCCGTAGGGTTCAAAACGGCCACATCTTCAGGTAGGAGTGTCCAAATCGGTTCAAAATAGGTACCTATGTAGAAGGTCCTACCGCTATTGATTTGTTCTGTTCGTTAATTTTTGCTTTATCCGATACGCAATTTCTTTGCACACTTGTATCTCCAAAACGGATAAAGCAAAAATTAACGAACAGAACAAATCAATAGCGGTAGGACCCTTCTACATAGGTACCTATTTTGAACCGATTTGGACACTCCTACCTGAAGATGTGGCCGTTTTGAACCCTACGGGGTATCGGACCTTGTAACGTCGGTACCCCGCATGTGTAAGACACCAAAATGAATTTTCACACATAGTAATGGTGTGGTATGTTGTGTTAAAAATAGGAACCCGATAGCGTTAATATTACGGAAGATATATCGATTTTTGTTATAATCCACAAGACCGATTTTCGTATAGAACGTTCCATATTGATGTAAATTTTATGTTTTAAACCACAAGACCCATTTTCGTATAGAACGTTCTATATATGTCATTCATGTAGTAACCTTTTGACAACGGTTTTCATATACCTTGTGCCTTATTCATTGAATAACAAGCATCGATATATTTTTTGTAGACTTAGAGAAAGAAAAAAAAAAACGTTATGCCGCCCCACGGTTAAAATGTTATAAAAATGCATCGCGTTTGAATCGCTATAACTTCCCAACGGATAACGCTATCGACTTCCTACTTTCAACACTTCATACTACACCATTTCACTATGAAGTGATGAAAATAGGAAGTCGATAGATTCAAACGCGATGCATTTTTATAACATTTTAACCGTGGGGCGGAAACTCTCCCATATTATATAAATGTATACATATGTCTAACCCTCGGCCTCACTCTATTCCAGTATCTCTACTATATGCAAACAAATATCATAAGTTGAGAATGTTCTGCATACTCAAATATCCAGTTACTTTTGGATATTGACCGTCTATAACAATGACTTCGTATATTTGAACTAAGTGCCGGTTCATAAAACGTTTCCTCGACCCTCGTGTGCAGGACTAATAATTGTACGCACTACAGCAAATAAGGCTGTATTTCAATCAACTAATATTCATTCAATTGCCTTGATTATACATATTCTCAGATCGAAGTACAGTATGTACTGTTTATGGTCACAGTACATGCACATTACATCAAGTTCCCATTGTTTTTGTTGCTAATGAAACTTGTTCCAATCTTTTTCGAATATTTGGTGGTAGTACCAAGAATAGCTGGATACTTTCCTTTTCTTCCTACATCTTTCTTCCTCATCTCCTGCCTTATCCAGCTCCTCTGCTTTGATTCCATCTTCCTTCTCCTCAGTCTCCTCATCTTCCTCCTCCCCACTGTCATCGTCTTCCTCCTCCCCAGTCTCCTCAACTTCCTCCTCCCCACTCTCTTCATCTTCCTCCTCCCCACTCTTTTCATCTTCCTCCTCCCCACTCTTTTCATCTTCCTTCTCCCCGCTGTCCTCATCATCTTCCTCCTCTTCCTTAACCTGTTTCTCCTTTCCTTCCTCTGTACCTTCTTCTTTGCTATCACCCTCCCACACCTCCCTACCCCCATCTCCACTCACAAGGGCCTGACGTTGCTTACACCACTTGGGCACTCCAACCAGTATCACAGCCTCCTGGTAGAAAAATTCAATAGATGCTTCATTTCCCAAACACTCTCGTCTGCCACGAATTCCTCCACCTGCAATCTGCACCCAATTAGACGTTCCTTGGCACCATGTGATCTTACTAGCATTGCAAGAGTCATTACCGTAAAAAACCTTTGATGGATTGGGGGGGGGGGGGTTCGTAGTCATCCTCATCACTGGTCTGACAGCCATTCTCATCAAATACAAACTTCTTAAATGTAGCCAGCCTTCCCATCCACCAGAGGCTTCACCACCACTGGGATACCAAGAGATCGCACCTCTGCATATATACAGTAGTCAGCACCTTTCAGTGTCAAGGGCAGGTGATCCACGCTGTTGAGGTTCTCAAAGACATACTTGTGCTGACATCGGAACACCAGAATGCATCCTTTCCTCATGAAATGGGGATTGGCGATGGCTTCCACCAGAAGATGCTTAAATTGGGCAATCTCTGGATTGGAGATCAGTGGAGCCACAGCATCTGTCTGCATGCCATACAAGTTATATGTCAAAGTTACTCTATATCCGCTGGTCATTGGAAGAATCTCGTGTTCTACATTGCTGAAAAACGAAGCCCATTTTATCTTTCTGGAAGGCAGATCCAGAGTAGAAGACCAATCAAAGTCCACTTTGTTTCCATGGTGATGAGTAACGAGGCTACCGCCAGTGAACTGGGTAGGTAGGCACACGACCAAACTCCCAAACATTTCCTTTGACTTGGGGGTGTCCATGTGAGAGCGGAAGTGGCCGCCTGCTCCGTAGATGTTTAGCTTGTTCAGTTGGGTGCGAATGTTGCATATTTGCGGCACGAGCTTCTTGATTTCAAACAGGATGGATGTGCTGCTGACGGAAAAATCCGTGACGAAGCGATCAGGCTCTAATTTGAGAGCATCTCGGTAGGTTTTGTCCGTGACGGTTTCGCCGTTCAGACCAAAGCTGGCGACAGAGCATGCTTCTATCAGACCAACCAAGGGCGACTCGCTGTCACTAGGAAAGGTTGCGGTATTCCATTGTCCGTTGCTATTGCTGTATACAATGGTCGCACTTCCTTCCAGCTCTCCGCTGCAACAGAAAGGAGCGTTGCATTTAGTGGCGAGATCACCGAGACTGGAAACAATTTCTTCGCTGGCCTTCTCGCCAAGAGATCCTAGCCTTTTGCCTTTATCCATGCCACAACGTATGAAACAGCAGCAGTCGCACAATCAATATTACAACTTGAGCACATGCGTGTGCATGCCCCGCGTCTTGCCGGTCACGTGATGCTATTACAATGGACCTTGTCAAAAATAAATTCTTACACCGACTTCTAGCCAAGACGTATGTGTGTATATGTGCATGGCCTGTGTAAAATATGCATACTTTTATTAGTCTATGATTAATCTGTTTTTCGATTCAAAGTGAGATCAGGGTTTGTCATTTAGAGGTCAAAGCCTGGGGCCAATGCAACTACTGTCTTAAATAGCATTGATGCTGCTAGAGTATGCGTACAGGTGATTGTTACGTGATTGTGACTGCACGCCCATGGCATGATACATAGTGGAATATGATATCTTGTGTTCTTCAATGGAGTGCCTACTATCTATGGTGTACACTTTTTCCCTGTTTAGTTACTATCATTATACATTATGTGAATGCTATTAAAGCGTCATACAGCGCAGAAGAAATAGGTTAAAAGGACTTGGTGAAGTTGAATTCATGCTTGAAAACGGTTGGATGCAATATCAACTGATCAGGGGCCGAACTTTATTGCAGATGTGCAACTACTGATTGAAGGTGTTAGTGATGAGCACGTGTAATGTGCTTGCCATAAACTTTAACTTTCAATTATGAACACTTTGGAGGTAGAGATATTTATTAATTTATTCACATGTTAACTGTTGTTATCTTTTGAAGTAGTCTAGCTGCCTTTTAACAGCTTATTAATGTTGCTACATGAATTTCAAAAGAGACAGTAGAGCCCTGAGGTGCCGAAAATTGATTCAGATGAATTTGGGGATGATCATCTTGTGATAGTCAGAGGAGGAGATTATGCATAAGATCGCAGCCGTGGCTACTAATGTAATCAAAACTGTACTGCGCAATTGGAACTAAATATATAACAAGCCCCAGCATTGTGTGTGTGGTGTGTGTGTTTGTGGTGTGTGTGTGTATGTGTGTGTGTGTGTGTGTGTGTGTTACTGAAAGAGGCAATTTATCATGCACTGCAGGAAAGGAAATATGCTCATTCCATCTTCCGTGCAGTAACGGGCAGATGAGTGTGAGTTTCTGAAACCATTTAAGATTGCCACAGACCTCTTCCCAATAGACCCTTCCCTTTAAGAAGAACTCCGGATGTGACATCACTAATCAATGTACTTCACAAATTGGGTTAAGTATACGTTATTAATGAGTGATGTCACGTCTGGAGTTCTTAAAGGGATGGGTCTATTCACTGACTCCTTCGATCTAGCTGGTGCAACATTCCTTCAGCCATGCAGGCCTCAAAGTTTTACTAAAGTTGTGGGTTTTGCCTTTTTAGAAGCCGTGTCTTCATTTTAATGGACATGCAAGCACAATTGGATCCAAACAGATACCTTAGTATGTATGGGAGCTACATGTATAACACACCAGGGTATAAAGTCAGTTGTGGCTAAATGTAACAGATATAAATGATCAATTAGGTGCAGAAATGGTTGCCATTTCTGATCCTAATAATAATGCTTGAGCAACCAAAGAAACAAGTGCATGATGCTACTGTACAGCCACAAGTTCTAGGGAAATGCAGAGCCTAAAGCTGATGAGACAATGATTGGTCAGATATGAATCCTGAACATGATGTTCATGAATGGTTGCTAAATGAATCTCATGATTTCATATTAATGAATTAAGTAACTTCGCCAAATAGCAAAGATAATCCTTTGGAGGCTGTATTTCAACCACTTCAAAGAGAAGTTTCTCAATTACAGTACTGATCTTGTTTTTATTGATCTCTAAATAGCCAAACCCTTATCTCAGTTCGAATCTAAAAAAATATGTTTCAATTAATGTGCACATTATAACACTGTGCAGTTATTGGATCAAATCAAACAATGTCTTCATTTGCTTGCTTTTTATCATGCAACAATATTCTACCAATCACTTTTCAATAGAGATCCGATGCTTTATTTGGAAAATTTATGAGGGAAGGTGTATGAGTGTATACGACCTGGGTTCAAGAATATGAGTGCACAGGTGCAACATGTGTGCATGTGTGGGGAGAAGGGGTCTGCGTGCTAGTAGTATCTGGGGATATGGTACTAACTTGTATTGAAGTATGTCTGTGCATTTTTATAATCTCTATTTTCTGTGCTATTAGGGGAGGGGAGGTTTGAATCTGGGTATCTGTATAGACAAATTATAGTGCATTCTGATTTTTAAAATGCGAAAACATGAGTCTTCAAGTATGCATATCGAAGTGCTCATCAGCAATTTTAGTCGATATTCCAACACAGCAACACACACACAAAAGGTCCTGTCATAGTAGGCTTTCATCAATATCGTTAAAGCCGAGACAAAGTAAAGAAGTAAAATGCTGACTTTACAGCAACCAGATTCACATAGTCACATCAAACTGAGACACTACCTTTACGGAACGAAGGTTAGACAGTTCAATACAATTTTCCAGTAACTCAAACATAATGCAATATAAATGTGAGCATATTTCACATGCATGCAGACAAAATGGCCTCACAAACCTGAGTTAAAATGTAATTTCTGAACATCTAGCCAGCATGTTTCACAAACCTACAAATATTACAGAATGTTGAAGTGATTCCACACACACACACACACACACACACACTCACACACAAACACACACATACACATGCACACACACACAGAACACAAGGTATTGTCAAGTGGGACACTCATAAAATAGAATCGAGAGTAGATTCAATAACAGAAAATGGAAGGGAACAATACAACAGCAGAGAGCAAATGCATAAGAATACTGAAAGAGAAGACCGAACAAATAAAACAAACACAAAAAATGTACATGACCAATGGCTAACTATGTCTCCATGGAAATGAGTGTGCATGTGCACACGGTGAATACAATACTGGAAATAAGAATGTTTGTTAACTAACTAGGATAACTAGAAAGTCCCTCTAAGCTCCTAGCTGGGTGAAGCCTGGTATGTGTCATGGTGCTGTGGTTATTAGTGACTAGGAAGTCAAGACAGTCCTGATGCCCTGCCTCTTGGGCATACTGCATTGGTGTGCGTTTATTGGCATCAGACAAGTTCATATTTGCTCCGTTCTTTTGGTAGAAGAAATGAGGGACCAAAGTTAGCGTGCAAGTGGGTTTGTAACATTCCCAAGTGGTAATTAATGCTAGCTTGCATTGATTATTAATACATGTATGTGCTATACTACTGTGGACTTGCATAATGACAAATGCATATATGGATTCATAAC
This sequence comes from Ephydatia muelleri, assembly GCA_013339895.1. Classification (NCBI taxonomy): domain Eukaryota; kingdom Metazoa; phylum Porifera; class Demospongiae; order Spongillida; family Spongillidae; genus Ephydatia; species Ephydatia muelleri. Next base: position 2,358,837 of record JABACO010000024.1, read on the forward strand.
TAATGGTCTTACATGCATGATACACGCCCATATTTTCATTGCACCCATGTCATCCCGCCATGATGTGTTACTGCCCACCTTCTAACTCCTCCCCAGGGAACAGGGAGGCCCCTCCCCTACCCTTCCATCCCCTCCACACACACAACACACACATACACACACACCCAGATCAGCAGCTCCACAATGACGATCCTCCCCAAGGTACAGGCCAGATGGAGAGGGGTGCAGTCCTCCCGGGGCCCATGGAGTCTGTTGATCTCCTCTGGCGTGGCATGGGCCAGCACATTAAGACACCTGTGTATGTGGTCCTCCCTCACACAATCCATCAGTTGCTATGGCAACATGGAGAGGAGGCAATCATTAGAGCTGCACACGGATCCATCATTATCATACATTGCACGGGAATTAATTGACCATAATAATGCCATAGCATAGGCTTTGCTCACAAGTTGTGTATACAGGAGTGGTAGGCATCATCCAACTCACAAATGCTTTGCAGGCAACAGACAACGCTAACTTTTGTGTGGAAATAATACCTTCCTCGTGATATGTGGCCTCTATTGTACATGACGTGATATGTGGCCTCTAGTGCACATGATGTGATATGCGGCCTCTACTGAATATGATGCTGTTAATTTACTGAAAACCTTATGCTTACCAAGGTCATGCTTACCACCAGGTCATGCTCACCACTAGGTCATGCTCACCACAGGTCATGCTCACCACCAGGTCATGCTTACCACCAGGTCATGCTTACCACCAGGTCATGCTCACCACTAGGTCATGCTTACCACCAGGTCATGCTCACCACCAGGTCATGCTTACCACCAGGTCATGCTCACCACTAGGTCATGCTCACCGCCAGGTCATGCTTACCACCAGGTCATGTACACCACCAGGTCATGCTCACCACCAGGTCATGCTCACCACCAGGTCATGCTCACCACTAGGTCACGCTCACCACAGGTCATGCTCACCACCAGGTCATGCTTACCACCAGGTCATGCTTACCACCAGGTCATGCTCACCACTAGGTCATGCTTACCACCAGGTCATGCTCACCACCAGGTCATGCTTACCACCAGGTCATGCTCACCACTAGGTCATGCTCACCACCAGGTCATGCTTACCACCAGGTCATGTACACCACCAGGTCATGCTCACCACCAGGTCATGCTCACCACCAGGTCATGCTCACCACTAGGTCATGCTCACCACAGGTCATGCTCACCACCAGGTCATGCTCACCACCAGGTCATGCTCACCACTAGGTCATGCTCACCACCAGGTCGTGCTTACCACAAGGTCATGCTCACCACTCTGTTCTTCCCTGGGTGTTTAAATGCCTCACCATTTATCTAGGCACTCACTCACCTACACATCCAAACACCCATCACTGCATCAGCAAATCACCTGTCCCACCCAAACCCATGATCCACACTCTACCCCCCTTTCCCTTCCCCTAACTCCCCTGGAGGTCTGCAAGAAGACCATCTTGTATAAACCCTCCCATTCCTCATCCCCAGCCCACCATTGGTACGTTCTCTCTATCAGCTGGCAGGTCAGCCAGGAACTCTTTGTCCACATAATGGCTGTGATGAACTTTTCCCTCTCCTCCCTGGCAGGGCAAGAAGGTGACAGATATTTCCTTTCACTCCCCAGGGGGGTCAAATTATTCCCTTTCTCCTTATTTGGGTGTGTGGGGAGACGTGACATGGTGGCTGCCTTCTCGGGAACGCCTCCTCCTCCCCCCTTCTCTGCCGCATTGTACGATACACCAGCCGTATGCAGCTGGTGGAGCATGTACTCGTCCGTGCTTGAGTTCCGGTTGTGGCCACCCTGTTTCCCGGGATGGTTAAGGGAAGAGATGGGGATGTGGCCGATCCCCTCGGATTGCGAGAGGTGGGATTTCATCAATGGCATCATTGGAGCTACTCTTTCCCAGAGAGGAGGTTGTGAGGAACATCCAGGGTCTGGGAGAGGACATAATGAGTGTGCGATATAACTTCAATGCCAAGTTTGCCAACCATCACCTATGCATTGCGGCTAACAATAGGCCTTTAGGCATCTTAGGGACAATTGTACTCCGTTCTGGTGCGCCCAAGTTATTGGTAGTGTGCATGCATTTTGTAAAAGAATTCTGATATGATATATATGGGGATACAACCGTGATTTGCAATCTCTGATGGTGAATCGGAAGCTAATCAGTAGGCACTGCACTGTATCTGCAAAATTTCTTCTCCAATAACTCTGGGACGGAAGATCATGTTGATACTGAGCAATATAATTTCACTCAGTTCTGAAGGATTGGAGAGCATTATAGAAGGCACTGTGGTTAAAAGAAGACAGCAGGAGTTGAAACTGCTTATCAAGATGAGGGAGAACATGATCCAGAAATGATATGTATGGAGATCAATAATATGGTAATTGCATTACGAACTTCTGTTAAAAAAAGGCACATGACTGATCGATGCTAAAGTAGATATTTAGATCTATTTTGTATTTGTGCTTGAACACCTTATCATTAAGATATTCCGTTATCTTTTCAGCTATGTATTTCCCAGTTATCTTCCAGCAACAAATAGTCATAAGCTCTTCCCTAACATCACCTTAGCATCTACAAAACGACTACACAGTGCTAAATGTTCTATATTATATTAAGTAACTTCAGCTGCTAAAAGAAAACTTGTTCTAATCCGGCCCTGTACACAATATATCATTCATGTAGTAACCTTTTGACAACAGTTATCATATAACTTGTTCCTTATTCATTGATTAGCAAGCATCGATATAATTTTTGTAGACCTATTCTGCTTAGAGAAAGAAAAAATAAACAATTATCTGAACCTGCGGCAGCAGGTTCAATATAGGATTGATTGAGGATTGATGAATATCATTAAAAAAAACTTCACTCGCGTCTGGAGGGACAATGGAGCAACGGATCGCTTATCTCTTTGTCGCGATGGAATGAGAACTCAAAGATCTACAGTTCTACGTTTATTCCGTGTCATAAAACGGTGTGCTTTTAGAGAAACAAACGAATTCCTGTTCCTCGTGCCCAGTCCAAAATATAATTCTTGGTCGTCGTCGTCTTCTTCTTCCTTAGGAAGGTATAACTCGAGCTACGAACGGTTTTGAATAACGGCAATAGCACCAATATCTTCGGAATTCACCTGCACGGTGCCCTTTAAGGTCATATAGACATCTAGAAAGACTACAGCGAGAAGTACCTCATGCGGTAGCAAGTCCTATATAGGATATGAAGTTATAAACATTCTCTAACGAGAAAGTTGTTGGTATATAGGATTGACCAATGGTGGTGTAAAAAGCACGGAAACAAGAGTGACAGAAATTTGACTGGAAATTTGAAATAGGCCTATATTGAGCCCATCACTCAGGCATGCACTGTTATAACGTTAGTGTGCTAAATATAGGCCTATTTCAAATTTCCAGTCAAATTTCTGTCACTCTTGTTTCCGTGCTTTTTACACCACCATTGGTCAATCCTATATACCAACAACTTTCTCGTTAGAGAATGTTTTTATTTACTTGTGCATAATTATATACCACACTATACATATGTCAAAAAATATTAACCCTCGGCCTCACTCTATTCCAGTATCTCTATTATGCAAACAAATATCATAAGTTGAGAATGTTCTGCGCTGCATACTCAAATATCCAGTTACTTTTGGATATTGACCGTCTATGAAAATGATTTCGTTTATTTGAAAACAGAACAAAGTGCTGGTGCATAATTATTTTCTTCGACCCTAGGTATGTCCATTTGCAGGACTGAATCGCTAATAATTGTACGCACCACAGCAAAAAAGGCTGCATTTCAATCAACTAATATTCATTCAATCGCCTCATATTCTCAGAAGTACAGTATGTACTGTTTATGGTCACAGTACATGCACATTACATCAAGTTTTTGTTGCTAATGAAACTTGATCCAATCTTTTTCGAATATTTGGTGGTAGTACCAAGAATAGCTGGATACTCCATATTTCTTCTTCATCTCCTGCCTTATCCTCTGCATTGATTCCATCTTCCTTCTCCTCAGTCTCCTCATTTCCTCCGCACTCTCTTCATCTTCCTCCTCCCCACTCGTTTCATCTTCCTCCTCCTCACTGTTCTCAGCATCTTCAACCTTTTCCTCCTCTTCCTTAACCTGTTTCTCCTTTCCTTCCGCTGTACCTTCTCTTTTGCTATCACCCTCACACACCTCCCTACCCCCATCTCCACTCACAAGGGCCTGACGTTGCTTACACCACTTGGGCACTCCAACCAGTATCACAGCCTCCTGGTAGAAAAATTCAATAGACGCTTCATTTCCCAAATACTCGCCATGTCTGCCACGAAGTCCTCCACCTGCAATCTGCACCCAATTAGACGTTCCTTGGCACCATGTGATCTTACTAGCATTGCAAGAGTCCTTACCGTAAATAACCGTTGATGGATTGGGCGGGTCATCGTAATCATCGTCATCACTGTACAGAAGGCCATTCTCATTAAATACAAACTTGTAAAATGCGGCAGCAATGTAGCCATCATCCCCATCCACCAGAGGCTTCACCACCACTGGGATACCAAGAGATCGCACCTCTGCATATATACAGTAGTCAGCACCTTTCAGTGTCAAGGACAGGTGATGCACGCTGTTGAGCTCCGCAAAGACATACTTGTGCTGACATCGGAACCCCAGAATGCATCCTTTCCTCATGAAATGGGGATTGGCGATGGCTTCCACCAGAAAATGCTTGAATCGGGCAATCTCTGGATTGGAGATCAGTGGAGCCACAGCATCTGTCTGCATGCCATACAAGTTATATGTCAAAGTTACTCTATATCCACTGGTCACTGGAAGAATCTCGTGTTCTACATTGCTGAAAAACGACGCCCATTTTATCTTTCTGGAAGGCTTATCCGGAGTAGAAGACCAATCAAAGTCCACTTTGTTTCCATGGTGATGAGTAACGAGGCTACCGCCAGTGAACTGGGTAGGTAGGCACACGACCAAACTCCCAAACATTTCCTTTGACTTGGGGGTGTCCATGTGAGAGCGGAAGTGGCCGCCTGCTCCGTAGATGTTTAGCTTGTTCAGTTGGGTGCGAATGTTGCATATTTGGGGCACGAGCTTCTTGATTTCAAACAGGATGGATGTGCTGCTGACGGAAAAATCCGTGACGAAGCGATCAGGCTCTAATTTGAGAGCATCTCGGTAGGTTTTGTCCGTGACGGTTTCGCCGTTCAGACCAAAGCTGGCGACAGAGCATGCTTCTATCAGACCAACCAAGGGCGACTCGCTGTCACTAGGAAAGGTTGCGGTATTCCATTGTCCGTTGCTATTGCTGTATACAATGGTCGCACTTCCTTCCAGCTCTCCGCTGCAACAGAAAGGAGCGTTGCATTTAGTGGCGAGATCACCGAGACTGGAAACAATTACTTCGCTGGCCTTCTCGCCTAGAGACCCTAGCCTTTTGCCTTTATCCATGCCAACAACGTATGCTCGGAATCTCGGATAGAAACAGCAGCAGTCGTACCAATCAATATTACAAGCACGTTTATGAATGTGCGCGCGCGTCTTGCTCGTCACGTGATGCTATTACAATTTGACGGTGTCAAAAATTAAATTCTTACACCCACTTCTAGCCAAGACGTATGTGCAGAGATAATTATCTCTGGTATGTGTGTATGTGTGCATGGCCAGTTCCAGTCCATCCACTGCCAACACATCTCGTCCCATGCATGGGACGAGATGTGTTGGCAGTGGATGGACTGGAACTGGTAAATGCGTTACTAGTACTGGTACATAAATATATTGGTACATGTATTACACAGAAACACAACTCGTGGCGTATACTTACTAACTTACATGTAAGCTACCTGAAGATTACGACGCTGTACATATGATATCCCCAATTGATGCACATTAAAATATATTACTATTAACTTAATACCTGTGTGAGTGACATCACTTGTAACGTGGTGTGATATAAAATAAAAAAAAGAATTTGATACATGTATAATACAGTTAAGAATCGAACGCCCCGGCAGCTAGTTTGTAGATTTTTTACCCACGAGATACCCGTATTAGCTGATAGTAATTACGACTACATGTATACGTACGTATGGGCGATGTTTTACCGGATCTTGTACATGCATAGGCTTGTTGCGTAGCGCTTGGAGGGGTCCGGAACAGGCAGAGACCGACTTGGGCGTTGCCCTGGACCGGAAGTCGTACTAGTATACTAGTAACGCACCGCAGGCAGGCAAGCGGGGGATTATAAATGGTGTCAGTCTGATTCCATCGTGACGATGTGGAAGTTGACATCGTCATAACCCGAGGCTGCTAAATTTTGCCTGCTACGTACATAAGTATCAGTTTTCTTTTCCAGAAACCTTGTTCCCTTCCTTTTTACACAACCTTTGCCTCTAATTCCTATATCCCACCAACTTTACGTCAGAGGATGTTTTTTTTGCTTTACTTGTTAACTCAGCTCCACACTCGGATCACATGCCATCCCCCTGATAATTATCTCGCAACATCTAAGCTTTAGTTACAACGACTGGAGATTCAAAGCTTCTGGGGCCCCCAATGTGAGAGCGTTGTACAACGGCACTTATGCAGTTCCCCTTGTTCAAAGAGCCCAATAACAGGACCATCCTTGATTTCTCCTCCTCCAAGGAGACGCCCTCACCTCCATCATCATGAGAGACGGAGGGTTTTCCGTCCTCATCTGTGGAGTAGTCAAGCTGTATGGAAGAGCAGGCATGTATTGTTATGTCATCTGGGTCAAATATGACTTCGATCATTGAAATATGCCTCCAATGGACTAAGGTGTTATTGTATATAACCCAAATTTGTGTTTCTTTTTCATTTTTAAGAATTGTAGACAGCTCTCTCAGTGTGTTTCTCCTATGTTTCTTATGTTTTATATTTGAAACAATAAAATAGTCTGTGGGATCCATATGTTTTTCTGGTCAAACGGCATCATATTTTTCATACGTTTGGCATGCTTTGTTTCTAGCATTGCCTCTACTTATCAGAACTGTCTCATGTTCTGGAATTGGTTTAGGTAGCGGAGGAAATACGAAAGCTGTTACACAGTCTATTCCCAGTCCATCGTGTTGTCTACTATTTTCCCATTTGTGTATCATTTGTTTTTGTATTGTTTCAATATTGCGCACAAGCGCAAACGGGGAGAGCTCTTTGTTTTCATCTTTCATTGGAGGTAAATTATATGGTTTTCTGAAATATAAGTTTAGTGAGTTTGTTTTGTACATGTATATGTACTTTTTTTTCTGGCTTCGTAGGCTAAGAGTAGTTTAGATAATATATTTGTTTACAACCTTTTGCGGTTAGGTACCATACACTTGCACAAATACATGAATCACAAAATGATAACCAACATACAATGTGGTTTGAGGTTTCCATCCTGGTTTCTTTATCCATCACATACACAGTTTCCAGTCAAAAAATCTCTTCCTATTCTACGCTTTCTATGTGATTAGTGCATGCTCCTGTGGTTGGATCTACAAAGTGTAAACTGTAATTAACAGTGAGATGCTGGTATCCGAGTGTTCCTATTGTGTTGCAAAATTTAGCAGCCTCGGTTCCACATCGTCACGAGAATTCCCCGCTTGCGTTATAATTTTGAGGGCACGAGACGGGGTTTCAATATGGAATACTTCTTCCTATTATGGAAGCCGATTTTTAAATTGGAAGACCTAGTTTTTAATACATATTATAGTTCTTCGATGTACTAACTATGTGTTTCTCCCTTGGCAAAATAGGAAATTGTTAAGGTGTTGACACAAATGGTCGTGGAATATTGTAAATGAGAAACGCTCCCAATGACTACCTGTACATTAAGGACAATGTTATGACAATCCTAGGGAAGCATAACCTTAAATAGGAAAAATACGGCGACCCCACTAAAAATCATGGCAAATGTAGTGTACTAACAATCCCTCTTGGCAAAAGCTGAGAAAAATCTGGTGTGCTTGGTATTGAAGGACCCCATACACGTCTATGAGAAAATATACGGGAATATTCGCTGATTCGCAAACCGCGAATTAATTACCTTTTCCCTTTGTCCGCTCATTTCTGCATCAGTACATGTGCATGTCCGTGTGTGTGTGTGTGTGTGTGTGTGTGTGTGTGTGTGTGTGTGTGTGTGTGTGTGTGTGTGTGTGGCACAATGCTTGAGGGAGGAGGGACCTTAAGCAATGCTGAGGTTTTGTTTTGTCAAAACTGACATCTGCATCAGTACATGTGCATGTCTGTATGTATGATGTGTGTGTGTGTGTGTGTGTGTGTGTGTGTGTGTGTGTTAAATCACATATAATGATTCTAATTTAGTAGATACATGTGCTGATTCATTCAGGCAAAGAAATGGATTGCAGATTTTGTAGCCTTATCAGGCATGTCACAGGGCTATCAACGGAGTAATGTCACACCATACATGCAACTCATGGCCATGCACATACCAGAGATGGTGGCATTACTCGGAAATGTAAAACAGTTCAGCTGCCAAGGTGAATGTTTTTTTAATTATTATTCTCGTATCTGCAACCACCAAGGTGCATGAACTTCGTACTGCTTTATATTTATTGGGTGTAAGGGAATTGGGTGTCTGATGCAATTATACACATAACATGCAAGCCCGTAGCTAGGAAGTCTACCAGGGCTACGGGCCTGAGATTTGTATTTGAACAACCAACAACAAAAATAAACAAAACTGTAACAACTTCTTATACGTTTCAGCTTTGACTATAAAATTGTACCATACCTACCAACTGGTGAATTGGTGAATCCTGTGTACAGAATCTAAGAATTTATGATATGTACATATGATATTATATGTACTTATATGCTACAGGTGTTGAGAAATTGAATGATGTATCGAAGAGAAGCTACTTCAGCTCCTGTAAATGGAACCCAGCTGAGGAGATTATGCTCACTGAGCAACGTATGGGTATAAATTCTCTTCTCTCCCGAAAAAGAAGGGCATACATGAAACATGATCATAAATACTGGGACCAAGGAATAATACAAACTAGGAAGCAGCCACTTAAATGTATTTGATGATGAGCTTGAACTACATGTGCAAGTATATGAGGTTTAGAGTTCTTGACATGTAGAAGTACATACATGTATCTCACATGTCACACGAGTTGGCCTATGTATGAGTTGGCCTATGTATGAGTTGGCCTATGTATGAGTTGGCCTATGTATGAGTTGGCCTATGTATGAGTTGGCCTATGTATGAGTTGGCCTATGTATGAGTTGGCCTATGTATGAGTTGCCTATGTATGAGTTGGCCTATGTATGAGTTGGCCTATGTATGAGTTGGCCTATGTATGAGTTGGCCTATGTATGAGTTGGCCTATGTATGAGTTGGCCTATGTATGAGTTGGCCTATGTATGAGTTGGCCTATGTATGAGTTGGCCTATGTATGAGTTGGCCTATGTATGAGTTGGCCTATGTATGAGTTGGCCTATGTATGAGTTGGCCTATGTATGAGTTGGCCTATGTATGAGTTGGCCTATGTATGAGTTGGCCTATGTATGAGTTGGCCTATGTATGAGTTGGCCTATGTATGAGTTGGCCTATGTATGAGTTGGCCTATGTATGAGTTGCCTATGTATGAGTTGGCCTATGTATGAGTTGGCTATGTATGAGTTGGCCTATGTATGAGTTGGCCTATGTATGAGTTGCCTATGTATGAGTTGGCCTATGTATGAGTTGCCTATGTATGAGTTGGCCTATGTATGAGTTGGCCTATGTATGAGTTGGCCTATGTATGAGTTGGCCTATGTATGAGTTGGCCTATGTATGAGTTGGCCTATGTATGAGTTGGCCTATGTATGAGTTGCCTATGTATGAGTTGGCTATGTATGAGTTGGCCTATGTATGAGTTGGCCTATGTATGAGTTGGCCTATGTATGAGTTGGCCTATGTATGAGTTGCCTATGTATGAGTTGCCTATGTATGAGTTGGCCTATGTATGAGTTGCCTATGTATGAGTTGCCTATGTATGAGTTGGCCTATGTATGAGTTGGCCTATGTATGAGTTGCCTATGTATGAGTTGGCCTATGTATGAGTTGGCCTATGTATGAGTTGCCTATGTATGAGTTGGCTATGTATGAGTTGGCCTATGTATGAGTTGGCCTATGTATGAGTTGGCCTATGTATGGATATACTATTCTTTGTTCACACTACAATGAAGAGCAAATGTAGCATTCTTCTGAGGGTTCAATCAATGGAGCTGAGAATCAAACTCTTACCAGCTAAGGGTGCTGTTAGAAAATATATGCTGCTGAATTTCTTTAACAACATGACTTTAAATAGCCTAGTAGAGCTCATTTGCATGCTTGCAATTGCACTACCAGCTGGGCGTAACTCAAGAACTAAATACTCACACTCAGAGACCCAGCAGAGAAACCTCTTAATTACTGAATTGTTAAGGACTTCCAAAATAATGCACACGCAGTACAATGGGCCTTACGGGCTTCCTCTCAAGGAGATAACACCACTTATGAGCATTATTGAGTGTCAAAATTCTTCTGGCAAGCACATTATGCACACAGTCACTTCAGTACCCCCCACTCTGAACTTATAAAGAAGGAAGGGCATGGAACATGAGCGTGCAGTCAAGGCTATGTGACACAAAAATGTAGTGGAGGCTATAATACAGGACCATGTACTGGAGGTTAATGACATGCAGATGAAATTAAAATATGGTGCATCTGTGCTTTCAGAGAGTAATTATAAATCCCAACACAAATGAACTTACTCAGCTGTGGTTTAACTCAACCGCACCTTCCCCCCCCCCCCCCCCCCCCCCCCAACTCTGAAGTTATAGTGAAGGAAGGGCATGGGACATGACCATGAAGTGAGGCTATGAAACACAAAAAATGTATGAGACAGGACCATGTAATGGAGGCTATGAGACATAAACTTGTAATGGATGCTATAAGCCAGGACCATGTAACAGAGGTTATGTGACAACAACAGGTAGTAGAGGCTATGAAAAATTGGCATGTACTGAAGGCGATGAGACACGTGCATGTAGTTGGCTGAAATAAGACCATGTAGTGGAGGTTATTACACTCAAGCATGTGTGGTTTGTGTGTATGTGTGTGTGTGTATGTGCATGTGTGTGTGTGTATGTGCATGTGTGTGTGTGTGTATGTGCATGTGTGTGTGTGTGTGTGCGGGGGTTACATATATCTGCAAGTGGGTGTAACTTGCAGATGAAATGAAAAACTGAGAGATATGGTGGTTGGTTAATACTTTATCTCATGGATCTGTTATTATATTTAGGGGGGGTCTCCAAACTATTTTGGAAAAAAATGACGTTTCATTATAACACCCCACCCCCCCTCCCCCTCATAACGTCATTGATATCGGAGTCCGGACACCGGAAAACGTAATGAGCCTGAACCCCCCCCCCCCCCCCCCCCCCACATCAAGATGACGTCATCTTTTCCAAAATACGCCACCTTATAGCATTGTACGCCGATAAATGGGCACGCAAGGAGTGTACTGAACCCACAGGCACACGATTTTATGTGCGCGCGTATTCACTACTGATATAGTCCATACCGTGTTGCGTAAGGAGATGGCAGCTGGCAGCTGAATCCGGCCACGCAATTTCGATCGCTTAAGAATTCCGTTCGCTATGAAACTGACGTTTGCAAGGCCGTAGATAAGGGGAGGCCCGTATCTGACATTTATTAATAATGTACTATCATAACTATTAATTGTACATCCCTTCGTGAGCCATTATTAACACTTTTATTGAATAGATTACGCAATTGCAATGACATGTTTTTATGCGCGGTAGAAATTAATATTTTGTCTTGAATTTAGTTACGGAATGGTTAATGGTATAATTTTTTGAAGTACATATATCATAATTGGACCGATTTATAGTACATTATAGACTTGTTTAAAATTCAATTTGAAAAAAAGCAAGCTGACCGGGCCATTTCTGGATATGTGACAAAAACTCATAGTCCCCGCACATGAATATCTTGACACTGTATTGCCTATTGATAATTTATACACTGTTTGCTGCATATTAGTTAGAACTTCCTACCTACCTCCACTTCATTCCATGCAGATGTTCGACCTGGTCTTTGAAGCAATCTAAAGCCACATGAAGGTTGGTGACACTGTCACCAGCTTCAAAGCAGCAAAAGACACAGGTGTTGTGAACTGAGTTAATTGCACTTAACTGCTCCTCCAGTAGCCAGTTTTATCAGGACTGGTAGAGACAGCTCTCTTCAGAATTCCCGCAACTGTTCTTTCTTCACTAGCAGTGAGACATGATGTACACTCGTGCCCTTCATAACTATGGGCCTTCATTTCTCTGTTGCATTTCACACACAGAACCAGTATATCATTCAGCAGCACAAGTATCAAGTCTGGTGCTGGTCAGATATGTGATGGTACGAAGTGAGCATCTGAAGAGCAACAGGGACATTGCAGTGTAGTTGACGTTGCTACTCGCTCCACAATGCATTGTGCACAAGCAAGTGCACCACATAGCAGCTCAAGAGGCCAGTTGTAGAATTTTAAGACACACCCGGCAGGTCAGCTGCTCGAGGATGGAGGGATTGTTCTGGCTTGAAACTGGTGGATGATGCTCAAAAACAGGAGTGGGAGCAATCTCCTTAAGGTATTAAATAAGCATGTTGGGTGTTGCACCTGGGAGGCGGCCTCTTCCAGCAGTGTGCCTTCTGAGTGTTCCCCTTCCACTTACTTCAAAGTGCTTGCATACCTGTGTATTATTTCACCAATGATGCAGTTGCTAGTTCTTACTTATTTACCTTGCATTCCTGCATCTCCCACTGAAACAGCTTCACAGAACACCTATGATGGACCACCTCTGTCCTTGCAGTGATGGCTCTGTGCATTGAGCATTCACAGCAGCTGCAAAAGCTCACTGGGTGTATGTGGACATTATCTCCTGTCGTGTCAACACCAAATGCTATGTGCAGATTAGCTGCAAACACTTTGCACTGGAAACTGCTAATAGTCTTTTGTTAGCACTTTTTTAGCCTTTGTCCGCATACCCTGCAGTAGTTGTTGGATGTGGTAATCCATCCTGTAATCATGTACATGGGCTTGTAATTAGATAATGTATCGATTATTCATAAGATACACTCCTAGTTTTAGTGCCTACAGAAAATTCGCGGCATCTTCTGGATCATGAATAAATGTTACTTCATCTCTGCTCTAGACACTGATGGCCGACCTACCTTCCAATTCAGTTCCGGAAGACTGCAGTACTGAATCACGTAACTACTCTGCCAAAATACGTGCCGCGTGGTGTTGAGAAACTGCTGATGACGTGTGGATTAACATTATGCGTGATGAGTGGTACATAAAGGCATGTTGTGATGGCATCTGAAAAACAGTTCTTGCGTTTATTTGAAGTGTTAGAAGGGCAGTTTTTAGCTTTCAGGCAGTTTTAATTAGGAATGTCTTCATATATAATGTAATATTCTAATTGTCAACCCAGTTTCCAGCCGCATACAACCGTGAGTGGCGTTTGATAAATGTCAGAAGAAAGAGCGGGGCTATTCCATTGTCGTTGTAGTTTCCCCTCTAGTGGCCATCATGAAAGACCATGTAAGATCAGGAAATGGATGCATTATTTATAAAACATTTAATCATTGTTTACATTTTAAAACAGGTTTCTACCTATTCCATTAAAGGCCTAAAAACAACCTATGTCTCTGATGAGGTTACTGACAAGTCAGTTCTTTATGAAGTCTCACAGGGAAATTTCCAGTTGGTGTTTTTCACACCAGAGATGCTCATAGGCAGTAAGAGATGCTTACAGGAGATTTGTATTCTGAGAGGCTGAAAGCGTTTGTCATTGATGAGGCACACTGTGTTAAGAAATGGTAAGTATTATAGCCATATAATGTTGCCATTGTCATGCCATGTTACAATTTTTATTAGGGGAACAACCTTCAGGCATGTGTTGGCAAGGGTTGGTGGAGTATGCAGCTTGATCCCATCATCCGTACATGTTATGGCACTTACAGCAACAGCTACTTCTAGTGATCGCATAGCAGGCAAATGATAGGGCTACAAAACCCATATACCCTCAAACAGACCCCATCGAAGCCTAACATAGTGGGTCTTTCAAGACAGTACCAGATACCTTTAAAAAATTTGCTGACAGACTTAGGTTTGAGAGAGTTGCATTCCCTAAGACAATTATTTATTGCACATCATTTTCAATGTGTGCTGACATTTATATGTTTTGCCTGGGGCCAGCTTTTGTCAACCCCCAGGATGCACCAGACATCCCAGAATTCCGGCTGTGTGACATGTTCACCATCATAACTGAAAATAATCACAAATCTCAAATCCTTATATTAAAGTGAGAGCAATCTTCGAGTTGTCATTGCCACAATGGCTTTTGGGATGGGCATTGATTGCCAGAATTTTAGGCAGATAATTCATGTAGGGATACCTGATGATGTCTGCAGTTATATACAAGAGACAGGAAGAGCAGGAAGGGACGGAGCTATATCAATGGCCACATTGCTGAAATCAAGAACATATCACCAAGTTGATGATGACATCAAACAGTATGTCATAAAATTCGCAATAAGTGCAGGCATGACATTCTTTTTGGATACATGGACAACTACACCCATACTGATTTTGACAAAATGTGTTTGTGCTGTGATGTGTGTGCAAAGTCCTGTGTTTGTGGAATGTGTAAAGAGATGCTTAAGCCTTTTTAGGTAGAAACCTGTTTTAAAATGTAAACAATGATTTAATGTTTTATGAATAAAGCATCCATTTCCTGATCTTACCTGGTCTTTCATGATGGCCACTAGAGGGGAAACTACAACGACAATGGAATAGCTCCGCTCTTTCTTTCTTCTGACATTTATCAAACGCCACTGGCAAGGATTTTACCAAAACCCGTGGGTAGAATAGTAAATACGTCCCTGCCTTCAATTAGAGCCACAGCTACTTCGACCTGTTCAAGCTTCATTGAAGAGTAGCCTAGTTCCATGGCCGCCTCGATCACACACTGCACTATTGTTATCTCCACACAACTCTCTTGCAACAGCTGTACATGGAATGAATAAACACTTGTGTATGTTGATTAGGGGATAATTGCCCGCATCGAAATGCTGCATTCTGATTGGACTGCAATCCCCGTTGCAGCCTGTACAAAAACTGTGCGGGTTTGGTACCCCAATACGCGAAGGTCGGGCTACGCCCAACTAGATTATGATTGTTCGCATACGCACGTGACAAATTCCATACATTATCTCTGGTGTTTTAAGGGCATCATGATACCCGTATTTCAGAGGTGATTACCATACGTGCATTCCTTTTCATTACAAAGGAGATGACGAAGAACAAATAGGTGGAAAGCGGTCTACATATGACCACACATAATGGTTGAACTTTACTGGGCCCGCACCTTGTACGTGAATCTTCTTGTTCCTTTGAAACTCCAGCCGTACGATCCAACATCGACGCCATATCTATTTCCCACCACTTCTGATAAATTGTATTATTGTTATATCGCGTGACAGGATTAAATAATTTGTCGTTTAAAAGTGCAACGCGGTACTAGGGAAATGAATTAACGCTCGATGAAGCTGGAAACAACGGTATCGGCCCGCCTCCTGAGCTCACTGCAATAACATTGATGAAAGTACAGCGTCGAGACCTCATTTCCACTGCATGCTCCAATAAAGCCAATGTGAGATAAGAGCAGTTTTTAATACGCATGATGTAATCATACTTTGCTTGCGCACGTGACCTTCACAACTGCATGGCCTGGGTGTCTCCAGACTGATTATGCAATAAACCAGTGTGGGTACTGACTGGTGCACATTGACACAAAACCAGCACTGCACACACGTATTGAGAAGTCATAATCAATGCCAGCAGGATATACACGTATGGATTAATGAGATACACATTTGACTGTCCTTACACCAATGAGAAAAAAAAGTGGACAACATGATGCTCTGATGAGATGCACAAAATACATACACACATGCAACATAAGGAAGTGAATCAACACACACACACACACACACATACACACACATACACACACACACACACACACACACACACACACACACACACACACACACACACACACACACACACACACACACACACAGACACACACTCACACCACAGGGCCATGTGGGGGGAAGAAAGAAGGGGACAAGCCCGCACTCAGATGTGCTATTGCTGCTCCCTCCACTGGACAGTCTTCGTCTCTTCCTTAGCAGTGTGATCTCCGCCAAAGCCAGTGCCTTGAAGGCCTCGGCCACCAGGTGGGCGTGGCGGGACACAAGTGTGTTCCATCCCTGGGTGTCCATCACTTCTGGTGCATAACTGTAGAGGGAGGGGCACCCATGGCTGGTCAACATGTTTGCTAATTACAAGCTACACTGACAGTGAAGGAGTGGGTGGAGAAGGAAATAAGGGCACCTCCCCCTCCCACACCTTTCCATTCTTTGCTTGTTGCATTGGGGTACAGTGATGTGCTAGAGTAACCATTAGAATGGATATGCTCATGTGAGAGCACTCACTGGTTAAAGAGCTTTTCTCTAACACTATACTGCAGCAAAACCCTCACTGTGTGTGTGTGTGTGTGTGCGTGTGTGTGTGTGTGTGTGTGTGAGCCACCCACAGTATAATGGTAAAGCTAGGAATAAAATAAAAGGTGCGGGGGGAGGTGCCTTCACTCTCTGCTAGCCACCCACTCCTTCACTCTCTGCTAGCCACCCACTCCTTCACTCTCTACTAGCCACCCACTCCTTCACTCTCTGCTAGCCACCCACTCCTTCATTCTCTACTAGCCACCCACTCCTTCACTCTCTGCTAGTCACCCACTCCTTCACTCTCTGCTAGCCACCCACTCCTTCATTCTCTACTAGCCACCCACTCCTTCACTCTCTGCTAGTCACCCACTCATTCACTCTCTACTAGCCACCCACTCCTTCACTCTCTGCTAGCCACCCACTCCTTCATTCTCTACTAGCCACCCACTCCTTCACTCTCTGCTAGTCACCCACTCCTTCACTCTCTACTAGCCACCCACTCCTTCACTCTCTGCTAGCCACCCACTCCTTCACTCTCTGCTAGCCACCCACTCCTTCACTCTCTACTAGCCACCCACTCCTTCACTCTCTACTAGCCACCCACTCCTTCACTCTCTGCTAGCCACCCACTCCTTCACTCTCTACTAGCCACCCACTCCTTCACTCTCTACTAGCCACCCACTCCTTCACTCTCTACTAGCCACCCACTCCTTCACTCTCTACTAGCCACCCACTCCTTCACTCTCTACTAGCCACCCACTCCTTCACTCTCTACTAGCCACCCACTCCTTCGCTCTCTGCTAGCCAACCACTCCTTCACTTTCTGCTAGCCACCCACTCCTTCACTCTCTGTTAGCCACCCACTCCTTCACTCTCTGCTAGTCACCCACTCCTTCACTCTCTGCTAGCCACCCACTCCTTCACTCTCTGTTAGCCACCCACTCCTTCACTCTCTGCTAGTCACCCACTCCTTCACTCTCTGCTATCCACCAACTCCTTCACTCTCTGCTAGCCACCCACTCCTTCACTCTCTGCTAGCCCACTCCTTCACTCTCTACTAGCCACCCACTCCTTCACTCTCTGCTAGCCACCCACTCCTTCACTCTCTACTAGCCACCCACTCCTTCACTCTCTACTAGCCACCCACTCCTTCACTCTCTACTAGCCACCCACTCCTTCACTCTCTGCTAGCCACCCACTCCTTCACTCACCTCTAACCACCCACTCCTTCACTCTCTACTAGCCACCCCACTCCACTCTCTGCTAGCCACCCACTCCTTCACTCTCTGCTAGCCACCCACTCCTTCACTCTCTACTAGCCACCCACTCCTTCACTTTCTGCTAGCCACCCACTCCTTCACTCTCTACTAGCCAACCACTCCTTCACTCTCTACTAGCCACCCACTCCTTCACTCTCTACTAGCCACCCACTCCTTCACTCTCTGCTAGCCACCCACTCCTTCACTCTCTACTAGCCACCCACTCCTTCACTCTCTACTAGCCACCCACTCCTTCACTCTCTGCTAGCCACCCACTCCTTCACTCTCTACTAGCCACCCACTCCTTCACTCTCTACTAGCCACCCACTCCTTCACTCTCTGCTAGCCACCCACTCCTTCACTCTCTACTAGCCACCCACTCCTTCACTCTCTGTTAGCCACCCACTCCTTCACTCTCTGCTAGTCACCCACTCCTTCACTCTCTGCTATCCACCAACTCCTTCACTCTCTGCTAGCCACCCACTCCTTCACTCTCTGCTAGCCCACTCCTTCACTCTCTACTAGCCACCCACTCCTTCACTCTCTGCTAGCCACCCACTCCTTCACTCTCTACTAGCCACCCACTCCTTCACTCTCTACTAGCCACCCACTCCTTCACTCTCTACTAGCCACCCACTCCTTCACTCTCTGCTAGCCACCCACTCCTTCACTCACCTCTAACCACCCACTCCTTCACTCTCTACTAGCCACCCACTCCACTCTCTGCTAGCCACCCACTCCTTCACTCTCTGCTAGCCACCCACTCCTTCACTCTCTACTAGCCACCCACTCCTTCACTTTCTGCTAGCCACCCACTCCTTCACTCTCTACTAGCCAACCACTCCTTCACTCTCTACTAGCCACCCACTCCTTCACTCTCTACTAGCCACCCACTCCTTCACTCTCTGCTAGCCACCCACTCCTTCACTCTCTACTAGCCACCCACTCCTTCACTCTCTACTAGCCACCCACTCCTTCACTCTCTGCTAGCCACCCACTCCTTCACTCTCTACTAGCCACCCACTCCTTCACTCTCTACTAGCCACCCACTCCTTCACTCTCTGCTAGCCACCCACTCCTTCACTCTCTACTAGCCCACCCACTCCTTCACTCTCTGCTAGCCACCCACTCCTTCACTCTCTACTAGCCACCCACTCCTTCACTCTCTGCTAGCCCACCCACTCCTTCACTCTCTACTAGCCACCCACTCCTTCACTCTCTACTAGCCACCACTCCTTTCACTCTCTGCTAGCCACCCACTCCCCTTCACTCTCTGCTAGCCACCCACTCCTTCACTCTCTACTAGCCACCCACTCCTTCACTCTCTACTAGCCACCCACTCCTTCAGTCTCTGCTAGCCACCTACTCCTTCACTCTCTACTAGCCACCCACTCCTTCACTCTCTGCTAGCCACCCACTCCTTCACTCTCTACTAGCACCCACTCCTTCACTCTCTGCTAGCCACCCACTCCTTCACTCTCTGCTAGCCACCCACTCCTTCACTCTCTACTAGCCACCCACTCCTTCACTCTCTGCTAGCCACCCACTCCTACACTCTCTACTAGCCACCCACTCCTTCACTCTCTGCTAGCCACCCACTCCTTCACTCTCTACTAGCCACCCACTCCTTCACTCTCTGCTAGCCACCCACTCCTTCACTCTCTACTAGCCACCCACTCCTTCACTCTCTACTAGCCACCCACTCCTTCACTCTCTGCTAGCCACCCACTCCTTCACTCTCTGCTAGCCACCCACTCCTTCACTAGCTTCAGTCGGGGCATTTGACCTTTCGTCAGCACGTCGTGAAAAATTTGGATAGAACGTAAGTTAGTTGAACTGTGCCACGAAGATACACACACGGACACACCACACACGCAAACATGCTTGCACACACTATGCGCACACAGTCACACACACACACACACACACAGACACAGACTAAAAAGCTAGCCACCCACTCCTTCACTCTCTGCTAGCTTCAGTGTAGCTAGATTGAATTTGGTTCAACTGATAAGCTTTTTCATGATTAGGAAGCCAGACAGGTTACATATCACAAAGTGCACTCAAATGGGATAGCTATTGTGATGACTGTGGGCTGATATCAAGTCCACCACTGGTATAGCTAAAAATAATGCACACCAATACAAGCCCAGATATTAGTATCCCCTTGTAAGGAGCTAAGATTGATTTACTAAATATCAATAATTTTATGCTTACATATTGAAGGAAGAGAGGGAGAGAGGATGAATGCAGTGTGAAAGACATGTAGGTAAGAGGGAAGGAGAGAGAGAGGGAGGGTATGTGGAGGGAGGGAGGGAACACCTCTGCGAGGGGGGGGGGGGTAGCATCACAAGCTAACACTTAGGCCACACATACAAACACAAACAGATTTACAGGAACAGGATGGCTCAAATTGATTTACAGAAAGTAAATATCTCAATCATTCAAATTCATTATCAAACTTATGGAAAATACTTGACCCCTCCCCCTCACACACATATACACACACAGCCATTCAGCAATCAGCATGCACTCCTACATGAGCTCAAAGCACACCCACACTGACTTGTTAATGAAATCGATGCACATGGCTTTGAGCTGTGTGGCTGAGTGAAGGTCAGCCAACACCAGTGTGTCTGAAACATTCTCAATGTTCAGATTGGCACACAGAGCTTCCTCACACATCACCTTGAGACGATCCAATGCATACTGTAGAGAAAGACCAGTAGGTAAGAGGGAGGGAGGGAGGGAGAGGAAGGGAGGGAGGGAGGGAGGGAGAGAAGGAGGGAGGGAGGGAGGGAGGGAGGGAGGGAGGGAGGGAGAGAGGGAGGGAGAGGGAGGGAGGAAGGGAGGGAGAGGGAGGGAGGGAGGGAGAGGGAGGGAAGACCAGTCGGTAAGAGGGAGGGAGGGAGGGAGGGAGAGAGGGAGGAAGGGAGGGAGGAAGAGAGAGAGGAAGAGAGAGGAAAGACCAGTCGATAAGAGGGAGGGAGGGAGGGAGGGTGGGAGGGAGGGAGGGAGTGGAAGGGAAGGAGGATGAGTGGGAGTAAGAAAGATACATGTACAAGGAGAGCTTGAGAAGAAAGATGTGTGGAGAGGAGGCGAGGGAGCAACTCTGGGGTACCACACAGGCTAACATTTAGGCCACACACAACAAACACAAACACATTTCCAAACACAATACCTTATCAGCTGCTGACAGGAGGGAGTTGGCCATCTTCTTTAGGTTGGGTGCCTTGCCTGTGTAGATGTAGGCGAGCATCTCCTGCATCACCTCCTGATCAAGGTCACTGATCTCAACACGGTTCTGTGATGGGAGGGAGGGAGGGTCAGCTCTGGCATACACAAAGGGGGACCGTCTCTTACCTTCCTACTTTCCTCCATCTCGTGTTCAAACATGGCACTGAATACAGGAGACCTGGCTGCAAGGAGGATGGATTCAATGCAACACACTGTGTGTCCATTGGCTGATTCAATCTCATTAACAGTGATTACCAATCAGTAAATAAGGGCAGTGGTCATCTGATAACATTCTCATGACAGAACAGATAAAACCAAGGAGGGATTAGAGGCTTGTTGGTCTCTGTACAAACAGCTTTTCAACACCATAAATTCAATAGAATAAGCATTTAAAGAGCTGTTATTGCAACTATTTTGGCTCATCTTTGTCTGATACTATTCCCAAAGAGTGGTTGAAATGCATTTCTTGATTTTAACAATGTACACAACAGACACATTACCTGCACAACATATTAGGAAATGTGAGCTATTTGAATATCATTCGAACCATACTGCATGCCCTCACATAGCAACCCACTCCCTTTAGTCACCCCATCAAATGGTCCTCACATAGCAACCGACTC
Source organism: Ephydatia muelleri (assembly GCA_013339895.1). Lineage (NCBI taxonomy): Eukaryota > Metazoa > Porifera > Demospongiae > Spongillida > Spongillidae > Ephydatia > Ephydatia muelleri. Next base: position 2,380,584 of record JABACO010000024.1, read on the forward strand.
CCTTTAGTCCCCCATCAAATGGCCCTCACATAGTAACCCACTCCCTTTAGTCCCCCATCAAATGGCCCTCACATAGTCCCCCATCAAATGGCCCTCCATTTCACAACAGATAGCCCCCACATCGCTCCCCTCCCCCCTTCCACCTCTCACCAGCCAACACTGCTTTGTGTGCTTTGAACTCATGGTTATTCCACAGCCAACATCACGTCACTGAACTGGCCATCTTCCAAGAGGCATGCCAGGTCAGAGCTAAGGTTACACTCCGGTACCTTGGGACTGTTGGACATCACCGATTGTACCACTTTGGTTCACCACGTCCGATACCACCTTCACCTGTTGTGTGAGTGTGTGTACATATGTATGTGTATGTGCATGAGTGTGTGATAGTGTACATACATATGTGTGTGCAAATGTGTGTGTGCATGTGTGTATTGTGAATGTGTGTGTTGGGTGTGTGTGTGTGCACATGTGTGTACAAATGAGGCGTAAAGAGGGGAAGCACACTAATGAACACATCAGGCCTTGAGTTGTGGCTACTCACCTCGCAGTACAGCGTGAGCTTGTCATCGGGAATACGTCTATTGGCTTCATCAAAGAGGATGTCTCGTCTGATGAATTTTTTGAACCCCCAATCCTACCCCTGGACAAAGCAACAATTACTTACTCAAATCACACAAACACATTACATACATTACCTGTACGGCTGAACTTGCTGCTGTTGCTGAATCACTGCCATTATGCATACCGACCCTCCCACTTTTTGTCCACATTCTGAGTCCTCAAAATTTACTTTCTCTTTGAGTACTCAATTTTTACTTTATTTGCAGGTATTTAGAGATGCGCAGTATTATGGCCTTTGACAAAGGCAATAAAAGGGGGCGGGGTGGGGTAACAAGTCATGTGGATGTGTTTACTGCAATCAATTATTCAAATATATAATTAGAGGAATAATTGTACAAAACATCCCATCACACTACACAGAATACTTCAATACAGTCTTAGCAACAGTGTTTGCTACATACACACTACCACTCTTAGGATCTAGCATAACACTATGAGGGCCAAATAGATTACCAACTGTGTGGACCTTGTTTCCTTGTGAATCAAAGATGGAAAGACAATCACCACTGTACTCAGTAACAAGACTGTAACCTTCTTCATCAATCACTATTCCAGATGGACCCTTTACATCCCCATATGATCTGACATAGGTCCCCTCAGGTGTGAAGACTTTGATGGTGTAAGAACACAAGGCTGCAACATGGATGTTCCCTTGAGAGTCCAAGACAACACCATATGGATCCTGGAAACCATGACTACCAGGGACATTACCATTTATGGTCAATAACCAGGTGCCAGCTTGATCCAATATTACTACCCTGTCATTGCTCTTATCGGAAACAATCAACCTATCTCTTTGGTCAACAATAACTGATACTGGATACTGAAACTGTCCCTGACCTGATCCTCTTTGGCCAAATGATTGCAGGAACTGTCCTCCTGTTGTCAACTTCTGAATGCGATTATTGCCATAATCAGCAACATACATCACATCTCCCTTGATGAATAAGCCCCATGGACTAGTGAACTGACCATCACCACTCCCAAGGCTACCTATGGTTCTCTTCTGCTGGCCAGCTTGGTCAAACACACGAATACAGTGATCATGCCAACAGGCTACATAGATGTCTCCACTGTCATGGATGGCAATACCACATGGACTTCCACTACACTTGATAACTTGCTCTGGATTACATAAGGTGCTGTACTTGCTTCCCACATCAAGGTCACAAGGACTGTTCTGTACATGTTGACCATCCATTGTGATGAGGAGCTGGTGAGGACCAGCAGTCTGAGGGGTGAGGGTGATGGTGTAGGTACCATCCCCATGGTCTTCCACCTCTCCTGGGACAACTGCTCCATCATGTGACAGCTCAGCCTTCACCTGTGGACCACCATATGGGTACCTCTCTCCCTTTGAGGTCATGCTCTCCACTTTAACACAATACCTTTCCTTCACCTTGGCCACTGACTCAGAAGACCATGTGCTCTGTGATGGAGATGCTGAGTCCATTACATCACCAAAAATGGAGAGTTGGTTAATAAGAGAATCGATGTGTAGGAGGGACACATGTATGTCACTAGACTGATTTGGAGTGAGGGACACATTCTCAACCTTCTTCAGTGTGGCCTTGAATTCAGTGGCTAGCTGATCTCCAAGTGCTGCCATCTCGTGGTCAGAGTGGGTCTGGAGGATGTGGGAGGTCATATCAGTGTAGCGACCAATCTCATCTTGCATCTTCATCAACTGTTCCTTCTGGAGGGTCAGAGCTGTTGTCTTTGAAATTGATATGGCCTCCATCTCTGACAACAGTGTGTTCTTCCTTTCCTCAATGGTTTGGTGGAGCTGTTCAAAGGCTTGGGTTATGATCAGTGTGGCATTCTCTCTGGAAGTATAAACCTGTACTGCCATCTTGTCATTGGCATCAATGGCTGTCATCAACTTTGAGGTCACTTCTTGAGCACACACAAGTGCCTCCCTCATGGCATCTCTGCAAACCAGAATTACACATTTACAACGACGTTCTCGCAAGGAATAAGTAGACCCCACCCCCTCCGGAGCGAAGTCGGGGATTTGACCTTTATTAAAGCAAACCGCCCCTTGTTGGGGGATAATAACCGGTCAAATGTCGTGAGACACCCCCTCCACCCCCCCCCCCCCCAACCCCACCCGGGGCATTGGGAGGGATTTGACATCAATAAAAGCAAACCACGGGAGATAATCTTGGTTTTAAATACTGGTAGTTTCATCTGGCTCACTACAATAGTTCAATACGGTATGATACTGTTTAATCTGTGTGTGTGCGTGTGCATGTGTGTGTGCGCGTGGTGTGTGCGAGCGTGTTTGCATGTGTGTGGTGTGTCTGTGCGTGTGTGTGCTATCTTCGTGGCACAGTTTAACTGATATTCAAATTTTCAGTCAGATGGAAAGCGGCCTCAATTGTCCCTTGGAAGTGTGGCCAACTTCTAGTGTGGAATGCAGCATGTCCGTGTACATGCGTGTAGTGTGGCCATTTGATGGTCTCTGATTGGTTCTGTTAATGTATATACAACCGAGAAAATCAACGAAGAAGTTAGTTTGGAGGGGGTTAACTAATATCAAAATAACCACAGGGAAAAAACGCGTTGAATCACGTTATGATTTTCAAATGATTTTTCAGTTACATTCTGTAACAGAATGTTTACATTATGTTACAGTCTGTAAACATTCTGTAACAGAATGTAAGTGAAAAATCATTTGAAAATCATAAAGTGATTCGACACGTTTTTTCCCTGTGAATATACATTAATAAATCATTTCAAGTTCACACTGCTAAGTGTATTTTGTATACAACTGCATAACTTTTTATCTACAGCTTTAACAGTTGGTGATAAACTTTCAATCAAATACATATGAAAAAAAAAAACTACATGTAGGCCAAGTATGATGTTCTCAACTGTACGTAGGTCACTTCACCCCAGGGTGGGGGGGGGGGGGGGGGGGGGTCTCACGTAACAATGATATAGGCGCAATACCCATTCCCTTTGAAATGGGATATGTTATAAAACACGCGTTTTTAGTTGCAAAACATACCGTCACGCCACTTTCCATTCTTTGACCAACAAGGCAAAGCTGGTTGCACTATCGTAGCTAGCACAAAATCGGCTAAACTGTCGAACAAAGTGAGCAAATGCACAGTAGCGATTGTACAGAGCCAATATGCATTAATAAAACACACGCCACTTTTCATCTGATTCCATCCCATCCAACACACCGTGCTATAGCTGAGTAATTACTGACTGACAACGAACTGCACTAAGCTATTTGATTTTCCATCTCGCCCACAGTGCCGGATTAACCAGTTAATGGGCCTGGCGCAGGGAAAATTAATGGGCCCCTATTGCAATAAAAGTCTTCCCGCAACAGCTTTGAATTGTGAAAAGCTATGTGCAAGCGTAACATTTGACGCATAGTAGATTAGCCGAATTCAGTAATACGCTGATTTATCATAATATAACATCTCGAATCCTTCACACAAATTGACACAATCATTCCGCCTGCCATGAGCAAAACAAACTCTTCACATATCGTAGATGATAAATACGATGGATTGCCACGTCCCCTATTACCATATTTCTCTATGTGTTGCGCAAGAAACGGATCATACTCAGACAGCAACTCAAAGCATCCCAGGTAATTTCCATTGTGCCCTGATCCAAAGACCTCATTGCTGCCACGAAGAGCTAGTCTACGAGTGACAAGAAACGTAACTACCGAAACTAATTTTCTCAAAACCTCCTTCCAGTACGAGTTTTCCCTCGCGTAACTATCTACATGTACAATGCAACGGTCTATCGTCTCGTGTTTTGCTAGGCGAATAGCATACTTAGAAAGGGATTCTCGGTGACGTTCATGATCATTAAGCCGACCAATATGATCCCACGAATCAAAGCCTGTTGCTAAACTAGAAGAATTGCCGCTGGCACTAATTGTAGAGAACCGTTTGCAGACAAAGCAAAACAAGCATCCTGTTGACGGGGAATACATCAGCCAGTTTCTGGTAACCTTTTCTCCATTCAGAGACAGTGCTGTGAATGCTGTATCATTTAACTTCCTACATGAGACATTGTGCCATCAATTTACATATATCAGTGCACAAGAATTAATTATATGCAAAATAATAATTACTATTTCATTTAGCGTGCCAGCCTAAATATATATTGCAAGTTAGTGCATGCGCTCTCAATAAATTACTTTATGGAATTTAAAAAATGTATCTACTGAGTGTGCAATGAAACTGAATGAGCAATTTACCTGTTTGACTTTCCTTGCCTTGTAGAATTCGAACTCTGGACCAACTCGCAACCAATACTGCACCATTTTCTCGCTAATAGACCACAAAGCGGGTCGGTTTCCATCTGATGGATGAATGCTGCACTCTCCTGATCGACCTGATGAACTGTTTCAGTGAGCAGATCATCCATCGAAATAGATTCATCTGGTGCAACATCAATGCAAGCAGGTGTGGTTGGTGTTGGTGCCTCTGTTGTTGGCTCTGTATGTGCTGAGACTGAAATAACGTCATCGACATGATGAGTGCCAACTGTTACAGCATCCTCGGCAGTAGATGAAGATTCAAAAGGCTCGGATGGAAACTGATCTGCAGCCGACAAAGGAGTGCTTGATGCTGAAAAAAATGAACTGATTTTCGGATGTTTTGAAGCAGAGACTTCGACTTCTGCTTTTCTCCGCCGCTTTTCAGAGCCACTCAAATGCTTTTTTATAGAAGACATCTATATTGCTCACTATAAGCATGCAAAAATCTCGAACGCGATGGGATTGACTTAGGCTGGAATGGCACGGTAACTTTATTCACTTTTATTGCAACGAACACAGATAGAATTGGAAATGGATGCAAAAAGACCCTGTATTATATAGATAGACAAACCAACAATGCTATCAGATAGGTGTGAAACAGCAGGCACAGGCATGTCCATGCAGGCATGGCAGGCATAGGCATGCAAGTTTTGGAATAAATGATACTAATCGTCACTTCGTAGAGCTAGACATCGCGTCATTAAAGCTTGCGCGCGCAATACAATAATTATAAAGAAAAATAATATTAATTATAGCGGCTAAATGGGCCCCCCACGGCGGTCTGCTCTCATTGAACGCGTGGAAACTAGGCCCTACGCCCCAAAATATTGAAGTGGTTGCGTCACCCCATAGCAACGAACCTAGCAACCGATGTCCTTTAGAACCAGCTGTGCACGAGGTACATGAAACGTAATCAACACCTAAAAGCCATACTAGCAGTGACAAACATCTCTGACCTTTATTGTAGGCATAAATCACGTGGCCTGGCGTTGCGAACTGTCGGCTCTGGTTCTTCGACAGCTATTGACTTACGCACGGTGAACATCGACCGCGTGTGTTCAAAAAACGATAACGACGCTCGGTGACTGAGATGGAACATGCCAAAACCACCACGGCAAAGTTAGTTGAATGTACTGTCATTTTTTCGTATAGTTTAACGGTAACGAATTTTCTGAAGTAGTTTTCAAGCCTTTGGAAATCCACCATTTTTGTGTCTTTTGGGAGTGGGCGCAATGAAGTTTGGTTTTACATTTGACTTCATGTTAATGTGTATATAGATTGACCTTGAACTGCATGAATTACATAGCTATAGTATTCTTTACTGTCTTGGCTGGAGGGGGGATGGCAGCTACCAATTGTGGCTCAATACTTAGCAAGTGTTCTTTCACTATGCACATCAGGTTCTGCATGTGGTCTTTGATAGGAGCAAATGCCAAGCCAAGTCGATTAAATTTGGCATGGATTGACTCGTCCCCCTGTTCACCTAGGAGGCCAAAGCCAACATGGTTAGTATTTGCCCACTGCACAGTATGGTCCTCCAATAGGTGCATTTTAATTGGGACTGTTGCCTCAGGATATGTCCCGGAAAAAGGCCATGAACTCTTGAATAGCCTATTTAGTTGAAATGAAGCATATTTTGAACCCTACATGTACACTGAACGTTGTTTCCCTAGTGTGTGGTGCTGCATCAATGAAGTTCTGATCACATATATTGTGACATTTTCCATTTAAGGAGAGTGTGGTGATGAACTTTGACACTTGACCGGCTACCTCTCCAGATCAGTGGGGCAGTTTCTCTTGTGCCATCTTTGATATAGATGTGCACAGAGTCTGGATGTTAGGTACCTGTAAATGTTTAAGTTGCATGAATTATTCACATAAACATGCATAGCACATGTACACTATCTTTAATGCCTTGTGTACATGGTTGCCAATAAATGCCTCCCCCCCCCCCCCCCCCCCCCAAATACTGCTGTCGTACACCAAATGATTGCATAGCATTGTCAAGTGTCTTGTCAAAGGGCCCTTCTTTTTCAGAGTACCCTCTTTTCACAGTTGCTGTGCATTTCGCCACTTCTGCTTCCTATATTGAACTAACTTGAATACATTTGCCTTCACAGATTTCTTTTTATTTTGCAGCAGATTGCTTCAAAAAATCCATAGCAAGAGGGATTTCCTCTCCATGAACTAAGGTCACATATGCTGCTACCTGCTGCAACACTTCCTGTGAATGCTGAGCAGTTTCAAGGTCTCCTTGGAGCAATGGAAGCCGACTCAGGTGTAAGTGATGGTAGTCACCAGCCTTAACATCCCTGCTGCAGTCTGTACAAATGTACCAAAACATCCGATAGCAGCAGGAGTATCACACCTGGTGCTGGTATGACATGGGAGGAAACCAAGGGAACACCCTCAGAGCAGCAGGGACAGTTCATAGCGCCAGATGCTGCTATCCACTCCTGGAGGCACTTGACACACACCAGTGCACCACAATGCAGTTCCAGTGGCTGTGAGAGGATGTTGGAGCACACTGCACACTTCAGCTCATTTAGCATGAACTGGTTGTTCACGCTTTCCAAAGGTGGACTAGGCTCATGTAAGAGAACTGGAGTAGGGGCAATCTTCTCGAGATGAGCTATGAGTAAATTAGGTGTGACGCCTGCCTGACGGCCTCTACCAACTGTTGGCCTCCTCATGTGTCTACTTGAGCATGCACGGAAGTGCTCACATACCTGAACACCATGATGTCATATGTTTACTTTTAAAAAGCAAATGTGTACTGTTTACCTTGCATTCTTGATCTGTATGTTTTTGCCATTCAAATAGGATCACTGCACATTTGTGATGCACTCCCTTTGTGATGGCACAGATGGTCCTCTCCATTGAGAGCTTACAGTGCACGTGTCCATGACAAAAGCTATTTTCAGCTCAGCTGAGAATGCCTTGCTCTCATAGCTGATACTCTTCTTTGCCCTGTACTTCGTTATCCTCTGCCCACAAACTTTATATAATCATGTATACATGTAATGACAAACCACAATGTATGTCGATTATTCATGTAATTCGCTCAGCTTGTTTGTGGTCATAGAAAATTCGTTACCACTTTAGGTTTGCAAAAACGTATAGCCACATGCCTCCTGATCATCGCTGTAGTATGCTTCTATTCCAGTTCTGTCACCAAAGGCCACGTCGTCTGATTTAGTAACGCCCCTCTACTAAATACGTGCCGCGTGGCCTTATAAAACGGTATGCGCATGCAAGGCTATGTGGGGTGTCAATTGTGCGCATCGAGTGGACATGCCAGGAAAGGGGGTGCAGTGTGTTAGTTCGTTGTAATTTTCTAATTTGCTGGTTCTGCTGAGTCATGGTCAGCTGTTAAAACATGGATGTCTGTAATGAGGCATCATTTTAGAATCAGAGATAATATATAGAGGGATTGGAAGCGAATCACGTGCGCTATACCTCTGCGCGGGACATCCGAGGGTAGTGATAATCGCACCTCCGAACTTGTGAAAAGGGGTGGATTTTTGGGAAGTCACTGTCGAACTTTCGCTTGAATCTCCTTACAGGTATGCCGTAATATTCAGCTGATGCTACAAATCGATGGCCCAGTGAATCTAGTTGAAACTATAAATATAGTTTATGCGGTAATTCAGCTTTGCCGCGACGGTTTTACGGTGTCAAAGTAGAAAAAGTATGATTTTTTTCTTTCGTTGGGGTTAGTTCTTTGCATAGTGACGTTAGGGTCTTGCATTCGTGCTAGAAATAATTAACTGCGTTCGTATTGTGTTTTAAGATGTTTTTTAATCCTAAGGAACAGTCCTAAGTGGACTTCCATGGGTTTTGACCCTTTACGATTACGGGACAGTATCTTTGTAAGTTAAAGAGCAAAGAAATCGCAGTATTTTTTTCCTAATAGTACAAGGCCTAAAGTGTGTCTTAGTGAGGTTCTTGTAATTTTGGGGTGCGCTTTCTTGCTACAAATTTTGCCGCTATCTATATCACAAATTAATATTCTACGTGCACTGGGCCAGGGTGGGCGGGGGGGTACATGTCCATTACTGACTAAAGTGATTTACTTATTGTCCTGATGCTTTTAGCAGACATGAGCAGGAGAAAACTAAGGTTAGGCCGAAGAAAAGAAGAGTCTGGAAAGACAGAAACCTAAAGTCCTCACTGTCTCCATTTCACGTGCTGCTGTTTCTGTGCAGCTGCATCCAGGTGTTTATTGTTCACCTTCCTTGTCAAATGCTCTGCAGCATTCTGGTCATTTTGATCAGCCTGTCTCTCAGCTTACTGTGTCATTGCCCATATCAATGGCCTAGTGACATCTATGAATTTGCTCTCACACCGACTGAGCATTCTTAAACTGCCACCACAGTGGGTTATAGCCTCCATGACACCGTTGTGTTTGTGCAAAGTAGGGCTGCAAGAAGTCTGTCGTCCAAGTGTCACTTTGTCAATAGCTTTCAATGCGTCACTGGAATGGACTACTACAATTTCATCAAAGACATTGAACCCCAGTAATTCTCTTGTTTTGTTCAACTTGCCATACCCTGTCAAAGTAGTAGATGATGCCTTTAAACTTATGGAGTTTTTGGGTGCGGCAAGGTTTTGTAGAGGTAGCCCAGATTCTGGCTTGGTGGAACTATGGAAGATAGGGTCATCATCTTTACACATCAGCAGTGGTATGTTGCACACATACTGGTGCTCCTGAACATGCTTGCACTTTACATGTGTTTTTAAAATAGGCAAAAGTGTCAGCTTCTTGGATACTACCATTCATTGCGCACATCAGAAGCATTCCTGTGTGTGTGGAAAAGATTTTTGCTCCAAGCTGGCTGTCTTACAATCTCATCAATTTTCATACAATTTGTTGGTCATTCCATGTTTAAGGAATTGGTCAAAACAAAGTATTGTTCAAACACTACAGCAGAAAGCAGTCATGGTTCAGATGATTTAACACATCTTGAATATAACGCAATTCGATATACTGCTGGGTATGTACCACAGGCGCTGAAGAAGAAAGTAGCCAAATCTCACCATTCAAATAAGAAAGATCTTCTCCTCTGTCTTGATGACCTTTCTATGTGTGATGATGATGATCCTGGCTCATCAGCTGATTGGATCCGTGCAGTAGATCGTGGCAGTCTCATCCACATAAACAACATGACCTTTGAGCTCTTTCTTTCTATGGAGCAGTCTATTCGAAGATGTGTTAAAGCAGGTCAAGAACTTGGAGATGCACGATCTCAGTTGAAGGAAGATGAGAATGTCCTTTTCTACTGGTCTATATTGACAGCAAATCGGTCTGATGATGTTGCTACTACCATCTTGGAGATGGTAGTAGACCTGTGGATAACAGTGCAGGGGTTTTCATTGGCTGGTGCATGGGTGGAAGAATACAAAATCACCCAAAAGAAGACAACACAGAAATCTAAAGCCCTTAGGAAAAACTGAACTGATCCCCCTTCCCCCTCCCCTCAAGCACCCTTTTTTTTTGTTGCTCTGAGTGTGTTTAGTTGAAGTGGCAGTTACAAAAAAGTTACTCCGTACATGTACATGTGTATGGCTTCGTTTCCTTTCCTCGGATATCCCGCGTTAATTAGTGTTAAATGCCTCCGCTTCCAATCCCTCTATATATTATCTCTGTTAGAATGTTGTGTTAATACCGTAAATGATCTAATTGTAGACCTAGTTTCCAGCCGCATACAACCGTGCCCCTGCCTTCGGTGGGCCCGGCGCCACTTGCGCCCCGGTTAACCTGGCACTGCTCGCTCAAAGAGCACACGTAGATCACAAAACGATAAAGCAGGCTATCGATACAAGTTGAAACTGGTTTCCAATTGGTTTTCGTGCTTTTTACGTATGATCAGAGATCATATATAGGGTCGCACGTGACCCGTTTCCATTTTTTTTTAATGGTGTTTGCATCTTGATACTCGTATTTCAGAGGTGAATACCATACGTGTATTCATTTTCATTACAAAGGAGATGACGAAGAACTAATAGGTGGAAAGCGGCCTACATATGACCACACATAATTGTTGAACGTTACTGGGCCCGCTCCTAAAGGATAGCCATCTGCTCACCTTGTACATGTATTTGAATCTTCTTGTTCCATTGAAACTCCAGCGCTAGGATCCAACATCGACGCCTTATCTATTACCCACCACTTCCGAGTCTTCCGATAAATGTACTATTATTGTTACAGGATTAATAATTTGTATTAACCACGTTTAAAGTGCAACGCTTACACACAGTTCAAAAGTGCAACGGAAAACGAATTAACGCTCGATGAGTCCAGAGCTGGAAACAAGGTATCGCCCCGCCTTCTGAGTTCACTGCAATAAGTTGTATTGCTTGATAAGGACGAGTAACGAAAGTACAGCGTCGAGAGTTTACTTCGTCTGCACTCGTGACCTCCGCAACTGCGTGGGTGTCTCCAGACTGACTATACAATAGACCAGTGTGGGTACTGACTGGTGCACATTGACACAAAATCAGCACTGCACACACGTATTGAGAAGTCATAATCAATGCCAGCAGGATATACACGTATGGATTAATGAGATACACATTTGACTGTCCTTACACCAATGAGAAAAAAAAGTGGACAACATGATGCTCTGATGAGTTGCACAAAATACATACACACATGCAACATAAGGAAGTGAATCAACACACACACACACACACACACACACACACACACACAGGCACATACACACACACACACACACACCAGGGCCACGTGGGGGGAAGATTGAAGGGGACAAGCCCACACTCAGGATGACTGCAGTGTGCTATTGCTGCTCCCTCCACTGGACAGTCTTCGTCACTTCCTTAGCAGTGTGGTCTCCGCCAAAGCCAGTGCCTTGAAGGCCTCGGCCACCAGGTGGGCGTGGCGGGACACAAGTGTGCTCCATCCCTGGGTGTCATCACTTCTGGTGTATAACTGTAGAGGGAGGGGCACCCATGGCTGGTCAACATGTTTGCCAATTACAAGCTACACTGACACTAGCAGAGAATGAAGGAGTGGGTGGAGAAGGATATAAGGGCACCTCCCCTTTCCATTCTTTGTTTTTTGCATTTGGGAAGAGTGATGTGCTAGAGTAACCATTAGAATGGTTATGCTCATGTGAGCCTTGTTAAAGAGCTTTTCTCTAACACTATATTGCAGCAAAACCCTCACTGTGTGTGTGTGTGTGTGTGTGTGTGTGTGTGTGTGTGTGTGTGTGTGTGTGTGTGTGTGTGTGTGAGTCACCACAGTATAGTGGTAAAATTGATTTTCTAAATATCAATAATTTCATGCTTACATATTGAAGGAAGAGAGGGAGAGAGGATGAATGCAGTGTGAAAGACATGTAGGTAAGAGGGAAGGAGAGAGAGAGGGAGGGTATGTGGGGGGAGGGAGGGAACACCTCTGGGGGAGGGGGGTACATCACAAGCTAACGCTTAGGCCACACATACAAACACAAACAGATTTCCAGGAACAGGATGGCTCAAATTGATTTACTGAAAGTAAATATCCAAATTCATTAGAAAATACTTGACCCCTCCCCCTCACACACATATACACACAGCCATTCAGCAATCAGCATGCACTCCTACATGACCACACCCACACTGACTTGCTAATGAAATCGATGCACATGGCTTTGAACTGTGTGGCTGAGTGAAGGTCAGCCAACACCAGTGTGTCTGAAACATTCTCAATGTTCAGATTGGCACATAGAGCCTCCTCACACATCACCTTGAGACAATCCAATACATACTGAAGAGAAAGACCAGTAGGTAAGGGAGGGAGGGAGAGAGAGGGAGGGAGGGAGAGAGAGGAGGAGGAGAGAGAGGGAGGGAGAGAGAGGGAGGGAGAGAGAGGGAGGGAGGGAGAGAGAGGTAGGGAGGGAGAGAGAGGTAGGGAGGGAGAGAGAGGTAGGAAGGGAGTGAATGGGGAGGAAAGAAGGGAGGAGGAGAGCGGGAGGGGAGAGAGAGGGAGTGAGTTCACCACGTCCAATACCACACTCACCTGATGTGTGAGTGTGTGTACATATGTATGTGTATGTGCAGGAGTGTGTGATGGTGTACGTACATATGTGTGTGTGTGCATGCGCGTATTGTGCATGTGTGTACGTGTGTATGTGCATGTTTGTAGGTATCATCAAAGAGGAAGTCTCGTCAGATGAATTTCTTGAACCCCCCAATCCTTCCCCTGGACAAAGCGGTACGCCCTCTGACTCTCTGCACACACGTGACAGGGAAGGATCACACAACATGTGCACACACAAATATACACACCTGTACACATACACACACACACACACATATACACACACACATACACACACACATACACACAACCTCACCCACAGTAGGTGGCAACAATTACTCGAATCACACAAACACAATGGACAGTATCATTCTCTCACCCATTGCCTTGCGTTCTTCCTTCTTGTTGTTTAGGATGGAGAATTTGAACTTGGCACTTTTGTTGCCTGAGAGGAGCAGCAGGTAAAGAGACAGGTAGTCCCTGCTCTCCTCGTCCAGCCCCTTCAGATTCATCCTCAAAACCTGATGGATGTTTGAGGGGGAGAGAGGGTGTGGCAGCGAGGGGGATGCGAGCAGTACTGTTCATCCTCTTTCCCGGCATGCGTACAGTGATGTTCTGAATGTTGAGACTCTTCCCATGGGTCTGGTTCATGTAGTCCTACAGGGTGGGGAGGAGGAAAGAAATGGGGAAGAGGAGGGGATCAAGTGGAGTGGGGAAGAGGAATGGTAAAACTAATGGTGTTCCATGACCATCAAATGGCCACACATCCAGAATTCCAATCACATGTGGTTCCAATATTATGGCCTTTGACAAAGGCAATAAAGGGGGCGGGGGTAACAAGTCATGTGGATGTGTTTACTGCACTCAAGTATTCAAATATTAACTTATATAATTAGAGGAATAATTGTACAAAACATCACATCATACTACACAGAATACTTCAATACAGTGTTAGCACCAGTGTTTGCTATATACACACTACCACTCTTAGGATCTAGCATAACACCTCTAGGGCTATAGAGATTGCCAACTGTGTGGACCTTGTTTCCTTGAGAATCAAAGATGGAAAGACAATCACTACTGCAGTCAGTAACAAGACTGTAACCTTCTTCATCAATCACTATTCCAGATGGACCCTTTACATCCCCATATGATCTGACATAGGTCCCCTCAGGTGTGAAGACTTTGATGGTGTTAGAACCCCTGGCTGCAACATGGATGTTCCCTTGAGGGTCCAAGACAACACCATATGGTTTGTGGAAACGATGACTATCAGGGACATTACCATTTATGGTCAATAGCCAGGTGCCAGCTTGATCCAATATTACTACCCTGTGATTAAGACTATCAGAAACAATCAACCTATCTCTTTGATCAACAATAACTGATACTGGAAACTGAAATTGTCCCTGACCTGATCCATATTGGCCAAACTTTTGCAGGAACTGTCCTCCTGTTGTCAACTTCTGAATGCGATTATTACAAAAATCAGCAACATACATCACATCTCCCTTGATGAATAAGCCCCATGGACCATACAACTGACCATCACCACTCCATACACTACCTATGGTTCTCTTGTGCTGGCCAGCTTGGTCAAACACACGAATACAGTCATCATCATCCCAACAGGCTACATAGATGTCTCCACTGTCATGGATGGCGATACCACATGGACTTCCACTACACTTGATAACTTGCTCTGGATTACATAAGGTGCTGTACTTGCTTCCCGCATCAAGGTCACAAGGACTGTTCTGTACATGTTGACCATCCATTGTGATGAGGAGCTGGTGAGGACCAGCAGTCTGAGGGGTGAGGGTGATGGTGTAAGTACCATCCCCATGGTCCTCCACCTCTCCTGGGACAGCTGCTCCATCATGTGACAGCTCAGCCCTCAACTGTAGACCTCCATATGGGTACCTCTCTCCCTTTGAGGTCATGTTCTCCACTTTAACACAATACCTTTCCTTCACCTTGGCCACTGACTCAGAAGACCATGCGCTCTGTGATGGAGATGCTGAGTCCATTACATCACCAAAAATGGAGAGTTGGTTAATAAGAGAATCGATGTGTAGGAGGGACACATCTATGTCACTAGACTGATTTGGAGTGAGGGACACATTCTCAACCTTCTTCAGTGTGGCCTTTAATTCAGTGGCTAGCTGATTTCCAAGTGCTGCCATCTCATGGTCAGTGTGGGTCTGGAGAATGTGGGAGGTCATCTCAGTGTAACGACCAATCTCATCTTGCATCTTCATCAACTGTTCCTTCTGGAGGGTCAGAGCTGTTGTCTTTGAAATTGATATGGCCTCCATCTCTGACAACAGTGTGTTCTTCCTTTCCTCAATGGTTTGGTGGAGCTGTTCAAAGGCTTGGGTTATGATCAGTGTGGCATTCCCTCTGGAAGTATAAACCTGTTTAGCCATCTTGCCATTGGCATCAATGGCTGTGGTCAACTTTGAGGTCACTTCTTGAGCACACACAAGTGCCTCCCTCATGGCATCTCTGCAAACCAGGAAGACACATTTACGACGACGTTCTCGCAAGGAATACGTACGAGCGTGACGTGACGTTGCCAACCGAAATGTTTCTTTTACCATGCACCTCTCATTGGTACGTGAGACCTCCCCCCCCCCCTACCCCCCTGGAGCGTAGTCGGAGATTGGACCTATATTAAAGCAAACTGGCCCTGGTTGGGGGATAATAAGCGGTCAAATGTCGTGAGACACCCCCTGGGGCATTGGGAGGGATTTGACATTAATAAAAGCAAAGCACGGGAGATAATCTTGTTTTAAACACTGGTAGTTTCATCTGGCTCACTACAATAGTTGAATACGGTACGATACTTTTTAATCTGTGTTTGTGCATGTGCATGTGCACAGTGGTTTAAAACCATAGCTGACCAGGACATTTTCAAAGTACTGTAACTGTATACAAATATAACCAACTTGTTTGTATCCTGATTTATAATGAGGTGATAAATTAATGTAAATAAAGTTAATAGGATACAATCAAGACAGATTAATCAAGTTTAACAGATATACATAAATTCCATTATTGTAATGAATTGATAGGTATTAATGGTACAATTATATTACACTAAACAGGTACTACATGATCTGGGAATTAATAGTTCATTAAATTCAAGGCAAACAATCAAGATTCTTTTTACTTTATAATCAAAAAATACATTGGATTAATAACATAATTTATAATCATAAATGTAATTCAGTTCAGTTCAAATATATCTCTGGCATGATACAATTCTAATGCTGCATTAGCCTATAGTAGGCTGGTAAGTCTACTTTGGTCTTCAATTCCTGCCTAAGACTAGTATACCCTGTCCGACGAAGCTTGTAAGTAGATAAAATAAAGAGAGCCTCATCTAAACTTATCTCTCTGCTAACCATTTCCCCTTGTGGAACAACTTGAGACCTACTGATGCTACAGCGCCCTGTCATGTATGTAATTCTCTCTATGAAGCATGTATCCTAACAATTGAGTTGTTATTTTATGCACTTCTGCTTCCTCCTTCAATAGAGCAAACAAAGCATCTGTTCTCCTTTGGAATGACGAGGGCTCAGTGCATCGAGTGGAGCAATTGTGCTGGTACTGCTTCATCTTGTTCTTTGTCAATCTCTTCCACTTCATTTCCTTCATGTTCATCTGAACTCTGAGCAATAGCAATAGTTGGCTCATCGGTAACATGAGGTTTAAAAAACCTCTTTTGCTGAAACTCCATAAATGCCTTCTTTGTACTTTTGCTCTTCTGCCGTTTGCTTAATTTAGCCCATCTACTCCTAAGACTACGGTCGTCGGCCATGATTACAAAAGCAAGTTAAGTTGTGATTATTAACAACGTTGTATCGTTAGTCGCTTGTGTTTATAGCGTTTTTTAAACATCCTAACTTTGAAGCGGCAAGAAGCGGCGCGTGTTAATAGGTAGGCATTTAATAGCAGAAGGCTGTTACTATTTTACTTTGCTTGAGAAGGCCGCCCTTTTTTTCCCTTAGGCGGTTGCACGTGATTTTATTACATTCCGCAACTGAGTAATCCATTAAATTTAAGTCCTGTGACGAGCTATGCGTATAAAAATTATACCAGCATCTGTAAGAAGGCTTTAAGAATAAATGTCTACTTTATTTACTTTCCATCACTCACAGTGATTTTAAAATAATCCGTAACACACAAATACATCTGTTGAACACATTTACCTCAATTAAATACTTTGCACTTGGCTATCAGGGCGAATATAAGACCTAATTTGAAGTTGGAGCACAAATTATGATAGCTCAGGAAGTTTAAAACAATTTTTTTAAATAAAGTAAAGTATGACATTATATCCTGACCCCATGTCATGGTCTTAAACCACTGTGATGTGTGTGGTGTGTCTGTGCGTGTGTGTGCTATCTTCGTGGCAAAGTTTAACTACTATTCAAATTTTTCACTCAGATGGAAAGCGGCCTCAATTGTCCCTTGGAAGTGTGGCCAACTTCTAGTGTGGAATGCAACATGTCCGTGTGCGTGCGTGTTTGCGTGTGTAGTGTGTCTGTGTGTGATGGTCTCTGATTGGTTCTGAAAAGAACCGTTTCGATCGTCCAAAACAACGTCGCCCTCAGCCATGATAGCATCGATAGTTATTAATGTATACGAGTAATATAATTATATACAACCGAGAAAATCAACGAAGAAGTTAGTTTGGAGGGGGTTAACTAGTATCAAATAACATACATTAATAAATCGTTTCAAGTTTACATTGCTAAGTGTATTTTGTATACAACTGCATAATTTTTTATCTACAGCTTTAACAGTTGGTGATAAACTTTCAATCAAATACATATGAAAAAAAAATACATGTAGGCCAAGTATGATGTTCTCAACTGTAGGTCACTTCGCCCCGGGGTGGGTCTCACGTAACAATGATAGGCGCAATACCCATTCCCTTTGAAATGGGATAGGTTATAAAACACGCGTTTTTAGTTGAAAAACATACCGTCACGCCACTTTCCATTCTTTGACCAACAAGGCAAAGCTGGTTATACTATCGTAGCTAGCACTAAACCGGCGAAACTGTCGGACAAAGTGAGCAAATGCACAGTAGCGATTGTACAGAGCCAATACGCATCAAAACAACACACGCCACTTTTCATCTCATTCCATCCCATCTAACACACCGCGCTATAGCTGAGAAATTACTGACTGACAACGAACTGCACTAAGGATTAACTATTTTTTATCCAACTCGCCCAAAGAGCACACGTAGATCACAAAACGATAAAACAGGCTATCGATAATGTTGAAACTAGTTTCCAATTGTATTGAGTGGTTTTCGTGCTTTTTACGTATACTCCACCGGATCAGAGATCATATATAGGGTCGCACGTGACCCGTTTCCATATATTATCTCTGGTGTTTAAGGGCATCATGATGCTCGTATTTCAGAGGTGAATACCATACGTGCTTTCCTTTTCTTTACAAAGGAGATGACGAAGAACAAATAGGTGGAAAGCGGCCTACATATGACCACACTTAGTTGTTGAACGTTACTGGGCCCGCTCCTAAAGGATAGCCATCTGCTCACCTTGTACATGTATTTGAATCTTCTTGTTCCATTGAAACTCCAGCGCTAGGATCCAACATCGATATCGACGCCATATCTATTACCCACCACTTCTGATAAATGTACTATTGTTAATAGCACATGGCAGGATTAATAATTTGTATTAACCACGTAAAGTGCTACGCTTACACACAGTACAAAAGTGCAACGGAAAACGAATTAACGCTCGATGACCCAGAGCTGGAAACAAGGTACCGCCCCGCCTTCTGAGCTCACTGCAATAAGTTGTATTGCTTGATAAGGACGAGTAAAAATTAACATTGATGAAAGTAAGATAATTGCTCCAATAAACCCAATGTGAGATTAGATCTAGAGCAGTTTTAAATACTTTGTTTGCACACGTGACCTCCGCAACTGCGTGGGTGTCTCCAGACTGACTATACAATAGACCAGTGTGGGTACTGACTGGTGCACATTGACACAAAACCAGCACTGCACACACGTATTGAGAAGTCATAATCAATGCCAGCAGGATATACACGTATGGATTAATGAGATACACATTTGACTGTCCTTACACCAATGAGAAAAAAAAGTGGACAACATGATGCTCTGATGAGTTGCACAATATACATACATCACATGCAACATAAGGAAGTGAATCAACACACACACACACACACACACACACACATACACACACAGACACACACACACACGCGCGCACACACACACACACAGACACACACACACAGACACACACATACAGACACACACACACACAGACACACACACACAGACACACACACACACAGACACACACACACAGACACACACACACACCACAGGGCCATGTGGGGGGAGGATTGAAGGGAACAAGCCCACACTCAGGATGACTGCAGTGTGCTATTGCTGCTCCCTCCACTGGACAGTCTTCGTCTCTTCCTTAGCAGTGTGGTCTCCGCCAAAGCCAGTGTCGGGTCATTCTTACCCAAGCGTACGCAAGTTTCTGCATGTCCGACTATTTCACCCAAACGTATTTTATGGGTAGGGGGGTCATGTGACATGACAAAGTGCAAAGGTCACCCCTTAGAGGTCTTCTGTTGTGGAGATATTATTGGTTATTTTTGTGACCTTTTCCTTGGACACTATGTGTTTGATGCACTGTATTTGGTGTACCTTTCAACTCTCATCAATGAATTTAGAATGAAATAAAAGCTCCTTCATGAAGGTGTTATGAGGGATGTTTAAACTTTATTAATTGTCTGTGGTGAAATAATTACAGCCTTTCATCTTCTGTATAATTAGATCCTAATTGATCTGCCATACCATTTTGAACTGTAATAAACTTCCCAAATAGTCTTCAATATGGAGAAGCTATATGCAAAACTAGCAGTTGGGCTGGCACTGGGTTTAGGGTGTAGAAAATGGAAAGATCCTGATTCTAGCTGTTTGGTGCAATTCCACCCTGCCTCCAACCTAACCACATGCGTTTATGTTTTGATAGCTATCAAAATGTCTCTGACCTAACACAACTGTCATAACCACTGAGAGAAACAGCCTTTCACAAACACAGGCATACAAAGATAGAGAGCTTAGAACATACAGTACAACACCTCCTTCCCCTGTCCTTTCCCTTGCATACATGTACACATAGGTAAATATATAAACCCTTCCACTACGTGTGGTTCTCAAGTGCTCGTGTGGCACTGTCCATTTCATTATCAGTAAGTGTGTAAGTTCGTCCAGTAGGTTGTAGGCTCCACAAAAGTCATAATGTCACTGATGTGTACCGTTAAAATGTCTGCTCTGAGGATAGACAAAAGGGTATGTGACTGCTATCTACGATGGTGCCTGGCGGGTAGCCTGTGTGACAGGATCTGATCCTGAAATGCAGGAAGTAACACTGTCTTTTCTTCACCCGCGTGGGCCTAGCAGGTCATTGTCTATCCTCACAGAGCAGACATATTAACGGTACACATCAGTGACATTATGACTTTTGTGGAGCCTACAACCTACTGGACGAACTTACACACTTACTGATAATGAAATGGACAGTGCCACACGAGCACTTGAGAACCACACGTAGTGGAAGGGTTTATATATTTACCTGTGTGTACATGTATGCAAGGAGAAGGACAGGTGTTGTACTCTACGTTCTAAGCTCTCTATCTTTGTATGCCTGTGTTTGTGAAAGGCTGTTTCTCTCAGTGGTTATGACAGTTGTGTTAGGTCAGAGACGTTTTGATAACTTGCACCTCATTTCCACTGCATGCTCCAATAAAGCCAATGTGAGGTTAGAACAGTCTTTAATACGATCTAAGCATACTCTGTTTGCACACGTGACCTCCGCAACTGCGTGGGTGTCTCCAGACTGACTAGACCAGTGTGGGTACTGACTGGTGCACATTGACACAAAACCAGCACTGCACACACGTATTGAGAAGTCATAATCAATGCCAGCAGGATATGCACGTATGGATTAATGAGATACACATTTGACTGTCCTTACACCAACGAGAAAAAAAAGTGGACAACATGATGCTCTGATGAGATGCACAAAATACATACACACATGCAACATAAGGAAGTGAATCAACACACACATAGAAAGACACACACACACACACACACACACCACAGGGCCATGTGAGGGGAAGATTGAAGGGGACAAGCCCACACTCAGGATGACTGCAGTGTGCTATTGCTGCTCCCTCCACTGGACAGTCTTCGTCTCTTCCTTAGCAGTGTGGTCTCCGCCAAAGCCAGTGCCTTGATCGCCTCGGCCACCAGGTGGGCATGGCGGGACACAAGTGTGCTCCATCCCTGGGTGTCCATCACTTCTGGTGCATAACTGTAGAGGGAGGGGCACCCATGGCTGGTCAACAAGTTTGCCAATTACAAGCTACACTGACAGTGAAGGAGTGGGTGGAGATGGAAATAAGGGCACTTCCCCCTCCCACACCCTTCTATTCTTTGTTTGTTGCATTTGGGTAGAGTGATGTGCTAGAGTAACCATTAGAATGGTTATGCTCATGTGAGAGCACTCACTGGTTAAAGAGCTTTTCTCTAACACTATACTGCAGCAAAACCCTCACTGTGTGTGTGTGTGTGTGTGTGTGTGTGTGTGTGTGTGAGCCACCCAAGTATAGTGGTAAAGCTAGGAATAAAATAAAAGGTGCGAGGGGAGGTGCCTTCACTCTCTGCTAGCCACCCACTCCTTCACTCTCTACTAGCCACCCACTCCTTCACTCTCTGCTAGCCCACTCCTTCACTCTCTACTAGCCACCCCCTTCACTCTCTGCTAGCCACCCACTCCTTCACTCTCTACTAGCCACCCACTGGTTCACTCTCTACTAGCCACCCACTCCTTCACTCTCTACTAGCCACCCACTCCTTCACACTCTGCTAGCCACCCACTCCTTCACTCTCTCCACTCCTTCACTCTCTGCTAGCCACCCACTCCTACACTCTCTGCTAGCCACCCACTCCTTCACTCTCTACTAGCCACCCACTCCATCACTCTCTACTAGCCACCCACTCCTTCACTCTCTGCTAGCCACCCACTCCTTCACTCTCTGCTAGCCACCCACTCCTTCATTCTCTACTAGCCACCCACTCCTTCACTCTCTGCTAGCCACCCACTCCTTCACTCTCTACTAGCCACCCACTCCTTCACTCTCTGCTAGCCCACTCCTTCACTCTCTACTAGCCACCCACTCCTTCACTCTCTACTAGCCACCCACTCCTTCACTCTCTGCTAGCCACCCACTGCTTCACTCTCTGCTAGCCACCCACTCCTTCACTCTCTGCTAGCCACCCACTCCTTCATTCTCTACTAGCCACCCACTCCTTCACTCTCTGCTAGCCACCCACTCCTTCACTCTCTGCTAGCCACCCACTCCTTCACTCTCTGCTAGCCCACTCCTTCACTCTCTGCTAGCCACCCCTCCTTCACTCTCTGCTAGCCACCCACTCCTTCACTCTCTGCTAGCCCACTCCTTCACTCTCTACTAGCCACCCACTCCTTCACTCTCTGCTAGCCCACTCCTTCACTCTCTGCTAGCCACCCACTCCTTCACTCTCTGCTAGCCACCCACTCCTTCACTCTCTGCTAGCCCACTCCTTCACTCTCTACTAGCCACCCACTCCTTCACTCTCTGCTAGCCACCCACTCCTTCACTCTCTGCTAGCCACCCACTCCTTCACTCTCTGCTAGCCACCCACTCCTTCACTCTCTGCTAGCCACCCACTCCTTCACTCTCTGCTAGCCCACTCCTTCACTCTCTGCTAGCCCACTCCTTCACTCTCTGCTAGCCACCCACTCCTTCACTCTCTGCTAGCCACCCACTCCTTCACTCTCTGCTAGCCACCCACTCCTTCACTCTCTGCTAGCCACCCACTCCTTCACTCTCTGCTAGCCCACTCCTTCACTCTCTGCTAGCCACCCACTCCTTCACTCTCTACTAGCCACCCACATCCTTCACTCTCTGCTAGCCACCCACTCCTTCACTCTCTCCACTCCTTCACTCTCTGCTAGCCACCCACTCCTACACTCTCTGCTAGCCACCCACTCCTTCACTCTCTACTAGCCACACACTCCTTCACTCTCTACTAGCCACCCACTCCTTCACTCTCTGCTAGCCACCCACTCCTTCACTCTCTGCTAGCCACCCACTCCTTCACTCTCTGCTAGCCACCCACTCCTTCATTCTCTACTAGCCACCCACTCCTTCACTCTCTGCTAGCCACCCACTCCTTCACTCTCTGCTAGCCACCCACTCCTTCACTCTCTGCTAGCCCACTCCTTCACTCTCTGCTAGCCACCCACTCCTTCACTCTCTGCTAGCCACCCACTCCTTCACTCTCTGCTAGCCCACTCCTTCACTCTCTACTAGCCATCCACTCCTTCACTCTCTGCTAGCCACCCCACTCTTCACTCTCTGCTAGCCACCCACTCCTTCACTCTCTGCTAGCCACCCACTCCTTCACTCTCTGCTAGCCACCCACTCCTTCACTCTCTGCTAGCCCACTCCTTCACTCTCTGCTAGCCACCCACTCCTTCACTCTCTGCTAGCCACCCACTCCTTCACTCTCTGCTAGCCACCCACTCCTTCACTCTCTGCTAGCCACCCACTCCTTCACTCTCTGCTAGCCCACTCCTTCACTCTCTGCTAGCCCACTCCTTCACTCTCTGCTAGCCACCCACTCCTTCACTCTCTGCTAGCCACCCACTCCTTCACTCTCTGCTAGCCACCCACTCCTTCACTCTCTGCTAGCCACTCCTTCACTCTCTGCTAGCCACCCACTCCTTCACTCTCTACTAGCCACCCACTCCTTCACTCTCTACTAGCCACCCACTACTTCACTCTCTGCTAGCCACCCACTCCTTCACTTACTGCTAGCCACCCACTCTTTCACTCTCTACTAGCCACCCAATCCTTCACTCTCTGCTAGCCACCCACTCCTTCACTCTCTGCTAGCCACCCACTCCTTCACTTTCTACTAGCCACCCACTCCTTCACTAGCTTCAGTGTACATGTAGTCGGGGCATTTGACCTTTCGTCAGCACGTCGTGAAAAATTTGGATTGAACATAAGTTAGTTGAACTGTGCCACGAAGATACACACACGGACACACCACACACTCAAACATGCTTGCACACACTACGTGCACACAGTCACACACACACACACACACACACACACAGACTAAAAGCTAGCCACCCACTCCTTCACTCTCTGCTAGCTTCAGTGTAGCTAGATTGAGTTTGGTTCAACTGATGAATTTGGTTCAACTGATTCTTAGATGTTGTCATGATTAGGAAGCCAGACAGGTTACATATCACAAAGCGCACTCAAATGGGATAGCTATTGTGATGTCTGTGGGCTGATATCAAGTCCACCACTGGTATAGCTAAAAATAATGCACACCAATACAAGCCCAGATATTAATATCCCTTTTTTAGGAGCTAAAATTGATTTTCTAAATATCAATAATTTCATGCTTACATATTGAAGGAAGAGAGGGAGAGATGATGAATGCAGTGTGAAAGACATGTAGGTAAGAGGGAAGGAGAGAGAGAGGGAGGGTATGTGGAGGGAGGGAGGGAACAACTCTGGGGGCGGATAGCATCACAAGCTAACACTTAGGCCACACATACAAACACAAACAGATTTACAGGAACAGGATGGCTCAAAATGATTTACAGAAAGTAAATATCTCAATCATTCAAATTCATTATGAAACTTATGGAAAATACTTGACCCTCCCCCACATACACATATACACACATGCACTCCTACATGAGCTCAAAGCACACCCACGCTGACTTGTTAATGAAATCGATGCACATGGCTTTGAGCTGTGTGGCTGAGTGAAGGTCAGCCAACACCAGTGTGTCTGAAACATTCTCAATGTTCAGATTGGCACACAGAGAGCCTCCTCACACATCACCTTGAGACGATCCAATGCATACTGTAGAGAAAGACCAGTAGGTAAGAGGGAGGGAGGGAGGGAGGGAGGGAGGAGGGAGGGAGGGAGGGAGGGAGGGAGGGAGGGAGGGAGGAGGGAGGGAGGGAGGGAGGGAGGGAGGGAGGGAGGGAGGGAGGGAGGGAGGGGAGGGAGGGAGGGAGGGAGGGAGGGAGGGAGGGAGGGAGGGAGGGAGGGAGGGAGGGAGGGAGGGAGGGAGGGAGGGAGGGAGGGAGGAGGGAGGGAGGGAGGGAGGGAGGGAGGGAGGGAAAGGGAGGGAGGGAGAGGGAGGGAGGGAGAGGGAGGGAGGGAGGAGGGAGGAAGACCAGTTGGTAAGAGGGAGGGAGGGACGGAGGAAGGGAGGGAGGGAGGGAGGAAGGGAGGGAGGGAGAGGAAAGACCAGTCGATAAGAGGGAGGGAGGGAGGGAGGGTGGGAGGGAGGGAGGGAGTGGAAGGGAAGGAGGATGAGTGGGAGTAAGAAAGATACATGTACAAGGAGAGCTAGAGAAGGAAGATGTGTGGAGAGGACGGAGGGAGCAACTCTGGGGTACCACACAGGCTAACATTTAGGCCACACACAACTAACACAAACACATT
Organism: Ephydatia muelleri; assembly: GCA_013339895.1. Classification (NCBI taxonomy): domain Eukaryota; kingdom Metazoa; phylum Porifera; class Demospongiae; order Spongillida; family Spongillidae; genus Ephydatia; species Ephydatia muelleri. The sequence continues at coordinate 2,406,180 of JABACO010000024.1, forward strand.
TCCAAACACAATATCTTATCAGCTGCTGACAGGAGGGAGTCGGCCCATCTTCTTAGGTTGAGTGCCTTGCCTGTGTAGATGTAGGCGAGCATCTCCTGCATCACCTCCTGATCCAGGTCACTGATCTCAACACGGTTCTGTGATGGGAGGGAGGGAGGGTCAGCTCTGGCGTACACAAAGAGGACCGTCTCTTACCTTCCTACTTTCCTCCATCTCGTGTGGCACTGAATACAGGAGACCTGGCTGCAAGGAGGATGGATTCAATGCAACACACTGTGTGTCCATTGGCTGATTCAATCTCATTAACAGTGACCACCAATCAGTAAATAAGGGCAGTGGTCATCTGATAACATTCTCATTACAGAACAGATAGAACCAAGGAGGGATTAGAGGCTTGTTGGTCTCTGTACAAACAGCTTTTCAACACCATAAATTCAATAGAATAAGCATTTAAAGAGCTGTTATTGCAACTATTTTGGCTCATCTTTGTCTGATACTATTCCCAAAGAGTGGTTGAAATGCATTTCTTGATTTTAACAATGTACACAACAGACACATTACCTGCACAACATATTAGGAAATGTGAGCTATTTGAATATCATTCGAACCATACTGCATGCCCTCACATAGCAACCCACTCCCTTTAGTCACCCCATCAAATGGTCCTCACATAGCAACCGACTCCCCCATCAAATGGCCCTCACATAGTAACCCACTCCCTTTAGTCCCCCATCAAATGGCCCTCACATAGTAACCCACTCCCTTTAGTCCCCCATCAAATGGCCCTCACATAGTCCCCCATCAAATGGCCCTCCATTTCACAACAGATAGCCCCCACATCGCTCCCCTCCCCCCTTCCACCTCTCACCAGCCAACACTGCTTTGTGTGCTTTGAACTCATGGTATTCCACAGCCAACATCACGTCACTGAACTGGCCATCTTCCAAGAGGCATGCCAGGTCAGAGCTAAGGTTACACTCCGGTACCTTGGGACTGTTGGACATCACCGATGTACCACTTTGGTTCACCACGTCCGATACCACACTCACCTGATGTGTGAGTGTGTGTACATATGTATGTGTATGTGCATGAGTGTGTGATAGTGTACATACATATGTGTGTGCAAATGTGTGTGTGCATGTTGTATTGTGAATGTGTGTGTTGGGTGTGTGTGTGTGCACATGTGTGTACAAATGAGGCGTAAAGAGGGGAAGCACACTAATGAACACATCAGGCCATGAGTTGTGGCTACTCACCTCGCAGTACAGCGTGAGCTTGTCATCGGGAATACGTCTATTGGCTTCATCAAAGAGGATGTCTCGTCTGATGAATTTTTTGAACCCCCAATCCTACCCCTGGACAAAGCAACAATTACTTACTCAAATCACACAAACACATTACATACACTACCTGTACGGCTGAACTTGCTGCTGTTGCTGAATCACTGCCATTATGCATACCGACCCTCCCACTTTTGTCCACTTTCTGAGTCCTCAAAATTTACTTTCTCTTTGAGTACTCAATTTTTACTTTATTTGCAGGTATTTAGAGACGCGCAGTATTATGGCCTTTGACAAAGGCAATAAAAGGGGGCGGGGGGTAACAAGTCATGTGGATGTGTTTACTGCAATCAATTATTCAAATATATAATTAGAGGAATAATTGTACAAAACATCACATCACACTACGCAGAAATACTTCAATACAGTCTTAGCAACAGTGTTTGCTACATACACACTACCACTCGTACTCTTAGGATCTAGCATAACACCATTGGGGCCATTGAGATTGCCAACTGTGTGGACCTTGTGTCCTTGAGAATCAAAGATGGAAAGACAATCACCACTGTACTCAGTAACAAGACTGTAACCTTCTTCATCAATCACTATTCCAGATGCAGCATTTACATCCCCATATGATCTGACATAGGTACCCTCAGGTGTGAAGACTTTGATGGTGTAAGAACACAAGGCTGCAACATGGATGTTCCCTTGAGAGTCCAAGGCAACACCCAATGGATCCTGGAAACCATGACTACCAGGGACATTACCATTTATGGTCAATAACCAGGTGCCAGCTTGATCCAATATTACTACCCTGTCATTGCTCTTATCGGAAACAATCAACCTATCTCTTTGGTCAACAATAACTGATACTGGATACTGAAACTGTCCCTGACCTGATCCTCTTTGGCCAAATGATTGCAGGAACTGTCCTCCTGTTGTCAACTTCTGAATGCGATTATTATAATAATCAGCAACATACATCACATCTCCCTTGATGAATAAGCCACATGGACTAGCGAACTGACCATCACCACTCCCACATCTACCTATGGTTCTCCTCTGCTGGCCAGCTTGGTCAAACACACGAATACAGTGATCACCAAAACAGGCTACATCGATGTCTCCACTGTCATGGATGGCAATACCATGTGGACGACCACTACACTTGATAACTTGCTCTGGATTACATAAGGTGCTGTACTTGCTTCCCACATCAAGGTCACAAGGACTGTTCTGTACATGTTGACCATCCATTGTGATGAGGAGCTGGTGAGGACCAGCAGTCTGAGGGGTGAGGGTGATGGTGTAGGTACCATCCCCATGGTCCTCCACCTCTCATGGGACAGCTGCTCCATCATGTGACAGCTCAGCCCTCACCTGTGGACCACCATATGGGTACCTCTCTCCCTTTGAGGTCATGCTCTCCACTTTAACACAATACCTTTCCTTCACCTTGGCCACTGACTCAGAAGACCATGTGCTCTGTGATGGAGATGCTGAGTCCATTACATCACCAAAAATGGAGAGTTGGTTAATAAGAGAATCGATGTGTAGGAGGGACACATCTATGTCACTAGACTGATTTGGAGTGAGGGACACATTCTCAACCTTCTTCAGTGTGGCCTTGAATTCAGTGGCTAGCTGATCTCCAAGTGCTGCCATCTCGTGGTCAGAGTGGGTCTGGAGGATGTGGGAGGTCATATCAGTGTAGCGACCAATCTCATCTTGCATCTTCATCAACTGTTCCTTCTGGAGGGTCAGAGCTGTTGTCGTTGAAATTGATATGGCCTCCATCTCTGACAACAGTGTGTTCTTCCTTTCTTCAATGGTTTGGTGGAGCTGTTCAAAGGCTTGGGTTATTATCAGTGTGGCATTCTCTTTGGAAGTATAAACCTGTTCTGCCATCTTGCCATTGGCATCAATGGCTGTCATCAACTTTGAGGTCACTTCTTGAGCACACACAAGTGCCTCCCTCATGGCATCTCTGCAAACCAGGAAGACACATTTACAACGACGTTCTCGCAAGGAATAAGTAGACCCCACCCCAGCCCCGGATCCAGGAATTTGCTATGGGGGGGGGCGGTTTACCAGAGGGGCGGCAATGTATGCGAAGCTGTTTGAACGGAGGAGGGGGGGTGCAGTCCGCTTACGACGGGGGGGGGGGGGGGGGGGGGAGCAGTCCGCTTACGCAAACCACGGGAGATAATCTTGGTTTAAATACTGGTAGTTTCATCTGGCTCACTACAATAGTTGAATACGGTACGATACTGTTTAATCTGTGTGTGTGCGTGTGCATGTGTGTGTGCGCGTGGTGTGTGCGAGCGTGTTTGCATGTGTGTGGTGTGTCTGTGCGTGTGTGTGCTATCTTCGTGGCACAGTTTAACTACTATTCAAATTTTCAGTCAGATGGAAAGCGGCCTCAATTGTCCCTTGGAAGTGTGGCCAACTTTTAGTGTGGAATGCAGCATGTCCGTGTACATGCGTGTTGTGTGGCCATTTGATGGTCTCTGATTGGTTCTGTTAATGTATATACAACCGAGAAAATCAACGAAGAAGTTAGTTTGGAGGGGGTTAACTAATATCAAAATAACCACAGGGAAAAAACGCGTCGAATCACGTTATGATTTTCAAATGATTTTTCAGTTACATTCTGTAACAGAATGTTTACATTATGTTACAGTCTGTAAACATTCTGTAACAGAATGTAAGTGAAAAATCATTTGAAAATCATAAAGTGATTCGACAGGTTTTTTCCCTGTGAATATACATTAATAAATCATTTCAAGTTCACACTGCTAAGTATACAACTGCATAACTTTTCATCTACAGCTTTAACAGTTGGTGATAAACTTTCAATCAAATACATATGAAAATAAATAATTACTTGTAGGCCAAGTATGATGTTCTCAACTGTAGGTCACTTCACCCCAGGGTGGGGGGGGGGGGGGGGGGGGGGGGGGGTCTCACGTAACAATGATATAGGCGCAATACCCATTCCCTTTGAAATGGGATATGTTATAAAACACGCGTTTTTAGTTGCAAAACATACCGTCACGCCACTTTCCATTCTTTGACCAACAAGGCAAAGCTGGTTGCACTATCGTAGCTAGCACAAAATCGGCGAAACTGTCGGACAAAGTGAGCACATGCACAGTAGCGATTGTACAGAGCCAATATGCATTAAAAAACACACGCCACTTTTCATCTGATTCCATCCCATCCAACACACCGTGCTATAGCTGAGTAATTACTGACTGACAACGAACTGCACTAAGCTATTTGATTTTCCATCTCGCCCACAGTGCCGGATTAACCATTTAATGGGCCTGGCGCAGGGAAAAATTAATGGGCCCCTATTGCAATAAAAGTCTTCCTGCAACAGCTTTGAATTGTGAAAAGCTATGTGCAAGCGTAACATTTGACGCATAGTAGATTAGCCGAATTCAGTAATACGCTGATTTATCATAATATAACATCTCGAATCCTTCACACAAATTGACACAATCATTCCGCCTGCCATGAGCAAAACAAACTCTTCACATATCGTAGATGATAAATACGATGGATTGCCACGTCCCCTATTACCATATTTCTCTATGTGTTGCGCAAGAAACGGATCATACTCAGACAGCAACTCTAAGCATCCCAGGTAATTTCCATTGTGCCCTGATCCAAATACCTCATTGCTGCCACGAAGAGCTAGTCTACGAGTGACAAGAAACGTAACTACCGAAACTAATTTTCTCAAAACCTCCTTCCAGTACGAGTTTTCCCTCGCGTAACTATCTACATGTACAATGCAATGCAATGGTCTATCGTCTCGTGTTTGCTAGGCAAATAGCATACTTAGAAAGGGATTCTCGGTGACGTTCATGATCATTAAGCCGACCAATATGATCCCACGAATCAAAGCCTGTTGTTGCTAAACTAGAAGAATTGCCGCTGGCACTAATTGTAGAGAACCGTTTGCAGACAAAGCAAAACAAGCATCCTGTTGACGGGGAATACATCAGCCAGTTTCTGGTAACCTTTTCTCCATTCGGAGACCGTGCTGTGAATGCATTTAACTTCCTACATGAGACATTGTGCCATCAATTAACATGCATATATCAGTGCACATGAATTAGTAAATAATTTAATATGCAAAATAATTACTATTATTTCATATAGCGTGCCAGCCTAAATATATATTGATATTGCAAGTTAGTGCATGCGCTCTCAATAAATTACTTTATGAATTTTTAAAATGTATCTACTGAGCGTGCAATGAGCAATTTACCTGCTTGACTTTCCTTGCCTTGTAGAATTCGAACTCTGGACCAACTCGCAACCAATACTGCACCATTTTCTCGCTAATAGACCACAACGCAGGTCGGTTTCCATCTGATGGATGATTGCTGCATTCTCCTGATCGACCTGATGAACTGTTTCAGTGAGCAGATCATCCATCGAAATAGATTCATCTGGTGCAACATCAATGCAAGCAGGTGTGGTTGGTGTTGGTGCCTCTGTTGTTGGCTCTGTATGTGCTGAGGCTGAAATAACGTCATCGACATGATGAGTGCCAACTGTTACAGCATCCTCGGCAGTAGATGAAGATTCAAAAGGCTCGGATGGAAACTGATCTGCAGCCGACAAAGGAGTGCTAGATGCTGAAAAAAATGAACTGATTTTCGGATGTTTTGAAGCAGAGACTTCGACTTCTGCTTTTCTCCGCCGCTTTTCAGAGCCACTCAAATGCTTTTTTATAGAAGACATCTATATTGCTCACTATAAGCATGCGAAAATATCGAACGCGATGGGATTGACTTAGGCCGGAATGGCACGGTAACTTTATTCACTTCTATTGCAACGAACACAGATAGAATTAGGCATGTCCATGCAGGCATGGCAGGCATAGGCATGCAAGTTTTGGAATAAATGATACTAATCGTCACTTCGTAGAGCTAGACATCGCGTCATTAAAGCTTGCGCGCGCAATACAATAATTATAAAGAAAAAAAAATATTAATTATAGCGGCTAAATGGGCCCCCTGCCTTCGGTGGGCCCGGCGCCATTTGCGCCCCGGTTAGCCTGGCACTGCTCGCTCAAAGAGCACACGTAGATCACAAAACAATAAAGCAGGCTATCGATACAAGTTGAAACTGGTTTCCAATTGGTTTTCGTGCTTTTTACGTATGATCAGAGATCATATATAGGGTCGCACGTGACCCGTTTCCATTTTTGTATATGGTGTTTGCATCTTGATACTCGTATTTCAGAGGTGAATACCATACGTGTATTCATTTTCATTACAAAGGAGATGACGAAGAACTAATAGGTGGAAAGCGGCCTACATATGACCACACATAATTGTTGAACGTTACTGGGCCCGCTCCTAAAGGATAGCCATTTGCTCACCTTGTACATGTATTTGAATCTTCTTGTTCCATTGAAACTCCAGCGCTAGGATCCAACATCGACGCCTTATCTATTACCCACCACTTCCGATAAATGTACTATTGTTACAGGATTAATAATTTGTATTAACCACGTATAAAGTGCAACGGAAAACGAATTAACGCTCGATGAGTCCAGAGCTGGAAACAAGGTATCGCCCCCGCCTTCTGAGCTAACTGCAATAAGTTGTATTGCTTGATATGGACGAGTAATGAAAGTACAGCGTCGAGGTTTACTTCGTCTGCACACGTGACCTCCGCAACTGCGTGAGTGTCTCCAGACTGATTATGCAATAGACCAGTGTGGGTACTGACTGGTGCACATTGACACAAAACCAGCACTGCACACACGTATTGAGAAGTCATAATCAATGCAAGCAGGATATATTTCGATATACACGTATGGATTAATGAGATACACATTTGACTGTCCTTACACTAATGAGAACTAAAAAGTGGACAACATGATGCTCTGATGAGTTACACAAAATACATACACATGCAACATAAGGAAGTGAATCAACACACACACACACACACACACACACAGAGACACACACAGACACACAGAGACACACACAGACACACACACACACATACACACCACAGGGCCATGTGGGGGGAATATTGAAGGGGACAAGCCCATACTCAGGATGACTGCAGTGTGCTATTGCTGCTCCCTCCACTGGACAGTCTTCGTCTCTTCCTTAGCAGTGTGGTCCCCGCCAAAGCCAGTGCCTTGAAGGCCTCGGCCACCAGGTGGGCGTGGCGGGACACAAGTGTGCTCCATCCCTGGGTGTCCATCACTTCTGGTGCATAACTGTAGAGGGAGGGGCACCCATGGCTGGTCAACATGTTTGCCAATTACAAGCTACACTGCCACTAGCAGAGAGTGAAGGAGTGGGTGGAGAAGGAAATAAGGGCACCTCCCCCTTCCATTCTTTGTTTTTTGCATTTGGGAAGAGTGATGTGCTAGAGTAACCATTAGAATGGTTATGCTCATGTGAGCCTTGTTAAAGAGCTTTTCTCTAACACTATATTGCAGCAAAACCCTCACTGTGTGTGTGTATATGTGTGTGTGTATATATATGTGTGTGTGTGTGTGTGTGTGTGTGTGTGTGTGTGTGTGTGAGTCACCACAGTATAGTGGTAAAGCTAGGAATAAAAGGCGCAGGAGGGGGGAGGTGCCTTCACTCTGAACTAGCCACCCACTCCTGCTAGATTTGGTGTAGCTAGCTAGAAGCAGTTACATTGAAGCAGGTTCAACAGATCTACTGATAATGAAAGATGATTAGGAAGCCAGACAGGTTACATATCACAAAGTGAATTAGAATGGTTATGCTCACTTGAGAGCACTCACTAGCTTTTCTCTAACACTGTACTGCGGCAAACCCTCACTGTGTGTGTGTGAGTCACTACAGTATAGTGGTAAAGCTAGCTAGTGTAGCTAGCTAGAAGCAGTTTGATTGAAGCCTGTTCAACTGATCCTTAGATGTTGTCATGATTAGGAAGCCAGACAGGTTACATATCACAAAGTGCACTCAAATGGGATAGCTATTGTGATGACTGTGGGCTGATATCAAGTCCACCACTGGTATAGCTAAAAATAATGCACACCAATACAAGCCCAGATATTAATATCCCCTTGTAAGGAGCTAAGATTGATTTACTAAATTCTAAATCATTATCATGCTTACATAATGAAGGAAGAGAGGGAGAGAGGATGAATGCAGTGTGAAAGACATATAGGTAAGAGGGAAGGAGAGAGAGGGGGAGGGTATGTGGGGGGAGGGAGGGAACACCTCTGGGGGAGGGGGGTACATCACAAGCTAACGCCACACATACAAACACAAACAGATTTCCAGGAACAGGATGGCTCAAATTGATTTACTGAAAGTAAATATCCAAATTCATTAGAAAATACTTGACCCCTCCCCCTCACACACATATACACACACAGCCATTCAGCAATCAGCATACACTCCTACATGAGCTCAAACCACACCCACACTGACTTGTTAATGAAATCGATGCACATGGCTTTGAGCTGTGTGGCTGAGTGAAGGTCAGCCAACACCAGTGTGTCTGAAACATTCTCAATGTTCAGATTGGCACACAGAGCCACCTCACACATCACCTTGAGACGATCCAATACATACTGAAGAGAATAACCAGTAGGTAAGAGGGAGAGAGAGGGAGGGAGGGAGGGAGGGAGGGAGAGAGAGGGAGGGAGGGGAGAGAGAGGGAGGGAGGGAGAGAGAGGAGGGAGGGAGAGAGAGAGAGAGGGAGGGAGAGAGAGAGGAGGGAGGGAGAGAGAGGGAGGGAGGGAGGAGAGAGGGAGGGAGGGAGAGAGAGGGAGGGAGGGAGAGAGAGAGGAGGGAGGGAGAGAGAGGGAGGGAGGGAGAGAGAGGGAGGGAGGGAGAGAGAGGGAGGGAGGGAGAGGAGGGAGGGAGAGGGAGGGAGGGAGAGAGAGGTAGGGAGGGAGTGAATGTGGAGGAAAGAAGGGAGGAGAGGAGAGCGGGAGGGAGAGAGAGGGAGTGAGTTCACCACGTTCGATACCACACTCACCTGATGTGTGAGTGTGTGTACATATGTATGTGTATGTGCATGAGTGTGTGATAGTGTACGTACATATGTGTTTGCAATGTATGTGTGCATGTGTGTATTGTGAAAGTGTGTGTGTTTAGCGTTAAGTGCATGTGTGTACGTGTGTATGTGCACGTGGTTTGTGTTGGGTGTGTGCATTTGTGTGTGTTGGGTATGTGTGTGTGCACATGTGTGTACAAATGAGGCGTAAAGAGGGGAAGCACACTAATGAACACATCAGGCCATGAGTTGTGGCTACTCACCTTGCAGTACAGCGTGAGCTTGTCATCGGTAAGAAATCCATAGGTATCATCAAAGAGGAAGTCTCGACTGATGATTTTCTTGAACCCCCAATCCTTCCCCTGGACAAAGCAATACTGCACACACGTGACAGGGAAGGATCACGAAGCAGTAACATGTGCACACACAAATATACACACCTGCACATACATACATACATGTAATGTACACACACACACACACATACACACAACCTCACCACAGTAGGTGGCAACAATTACTTACTCGAATCACACAAACACATTCTACGAATGCACAGTATCATTCTCTCATCCATTGTCTTGCGTTCTTCCTTCTTGTTGTTTAGGATGGAGAATTTGAACTTGGCCCGCACTTCACTTTTGTTGCCCGAGAGGAGCAGCAGGTAAAGAGACAGGTAGTCCCTGCTCTCCTCGTCCAGCCCCTTCAGATTCATCCTCAAAACCTGATGGATGTTTGAGGGGGAGAGAGGGTGTGGCAGCGAGGGGGATGCGAGCAGTACTGTTCATCCTATTTCCCGGCATGCGTACAGTGATGTTCAGAATGTTGAGACTCTTCCTATGGGTCTGGTTCATGTAGTCCTACCACTATCTTTTCAGTAGCCTGACAGTACCTGAGCAAGTTAGTGGAGATGGTTGTTTTCTGCATTCACTGAGTGTTGGTAAGCTAACTGGCTCCAGTAATACACATTTAAGTGAAGATGTAACCATGTAGGACAGAGTAGACACATGGCATGGTTATAACCAACGCCCAAAGCTAAACTGGTTCTCCACACCATCGAGGGGGTTAGGACATGGTTACAGCCAGATGGTAACGTGCGTACAATATAGTCTTCTTACATTGAGTGTACTGGATTAGTTGACGCACATGTAGAACTATGCACAAGTGTGTATGGTTCCTACACATACAAAAGCAGCATTACATGTAGCTTATTCCCAGTGGCAGCAGCCTCACCTGATCCTACTCCACAGACATTTGTCCGCAATGTCCATCTGCCAACGAAAGAGCGGATACCTGAACGCAATTGATCTGTGTTCTCTGTATGAATGTGTCCTAACTATAAAGCAGTTTCTGGTGTCCCATATTTGACATGTAATGCTGCAGCTACAATTTGAATGTACAGTACCCATTTGTCATACCAAATCACCATGTATCCATGCATTGACATACACCGTACCTCCTCCGATCCTCTCAGCCTGAGGTGTTACATGGTGATGCTCAACCAATGTGCGTAGCCAAGAGAACAAGAGTGCATGTGTATCATGAGGAGGAACAGTGGACTGTATAGTGAAGTTCCCTTCTTTGGGTTGGGTACTGTGGTTGTGTACATCCCTCCACCAGTTAAAAATAGCAAGGTAAGAAGTACAGGTAGTCAGGTCGCGGAGAAGGAAATGAAATTTAAGAAATGGGGCGGATTACGAAGCGCTGTGCTTGCACAGGGAAACAATCTTAAAATGTAAAACAACAGGTTGACACAGTCAAGGGACCGCTCCCATAATGAATGTAGTTAAAGGTCCACCCTATGATTTCCCCTAAAAAGTTTGTTTAGTACTGATGAATATTCGTTATTGTTCTCATAAGCAAGGTGAGAAATTTGGGTACTTGTGTACCTATCATTGCAGATTGTGGTGAGTCAGGGCCAGTGGTAAGTGTACACACAGACACACCTTAGCAAGCTACTAACAATTTCATTATTCTGCTGTTGCCAGACTCCCAAACACTTTTACAGGTGCAACGTAAAAGTGCTTGATGATGAGTGAACAGTAACTGAGAGAAAAAGTATACTATTAAAGAAACTACAAGCTACAATCCAGAGGACGACCACAGTGAGTATGAAAGCAGGGTACAGAAATTGAGAATAGAATCAGTTGCCTCTTGAGCTGTGCATCGGATAGAGTGCTGTGCGGAAACGTTCAGAGAGGCAGACCTTACACACTTGAATGTATTTGAATGTACCATCATTATTAGAGAGTGTCATATGTGTCACGGTGCATCAGTGTTGTTGTGTTTATGTGTGTGTATGTGTGTGTGCGCAAGTGATGTGCTCAAGAATTGTACAGTGCCATTTGCACACATAAGGGTGTGTGAACCAGTATGAGGGCATGATCACACACTCATATGGGCTAAGCATGGTGGGGCAAAAAGAGACTTGAAGTCAGCATGAGGCCGCAATAGTTGAGGCATAAAGAAGTTGAGCAAGTTGAGCAAGGGTTATGCGAAATAAGAAAGATTTATTTCAAACTTAACTAGTGGGAAAGATCATGTGAGTGCATAGGAATAAAAAGGCATGTTGTGTTAAATATAACTGTACCTGTGTGTACAAAGGACCAACCCTATGGGGATCAGATGCACAAATAGAGGACCAATCCTATGAGCACGATGCACGTACAGTCATCCAGTCCTATGGGACGCTGCATGTAGCTACACATACTAATGTACATGTGAGAGCTCTATGTCAGGTATGAAGAACCATTTATATGGGAAACCCAGCCTGCACAAAGAGGAGTTGTTATAAGGAATACTTCGGCAACAATGCAGGGAAACAACTAAGAGTGGTACAGAAGCTCAGTACATAACCCACTCAAAAATGCACACAGTTAAATGGAATAGATCCCGTGCTGTGAGTGTGTCATCATGCATCATCAGACTGGTGTATTGAGTGCAACATGTGGTGTACGTGAGAGTGAGTGTTGTGCATAAGAATATGCCATACGATGGTGTACAGGTTTATATACGCAACAGTTCACGTGAGATCGTAGTCCCTAGATGTTAAATCTAAGAATGTAGTTCCCAAAAATTTCCCACGTCAAACAAACCTTAGTTCCACCTAAGCTAACTTGTAAAGTTAAAATTCAAGGTTGCACAACTATTTTTGGCATTGCCAAGTAATGATATGATATTAATATCCTTTTTTTTTTTGCGGGAACCAAACGTGAACCTCTAAATAAGGGACATTTATGGCCGATAATAAAATTCAGTTTCGTTCCCAGTTATAACGTATTGCCGCATGTGACCATTTGATTCTTTGCAGTGAATAATTAAATAACTAGTCTTGCAGTAAAATTCAGCTCCATGTCTACATTGTGGTAATCGTGTGAAAGCAAACACGGTCATGTTCTTGGTGCTCAATGTGCAGGACGTGTTTGGACCATGGGCAAAACAAAAGGAGGTCCACGGAAGCAATTGTGGAAGTATTAAACAATGAAATTGCAAATGTTGTAGCTCACACTGCATGTCCAAAGTGCTAGGAATCAATTCCTACCACACGCCTGTTCTTCATTTGCCCCTCTCATCTTTAATGTACTCACACCCAAAATCCATGATCCATTTTTATTTCACCACATGGACCATAAAGGTGACAAAGATATTATTCCTCTACACTAACTCCTCAGGCGCGGATCCAGGAATTTTGGAGGGGGGGGGGGGGGGGGGGGGGGGGGGCACAGGAAGGGGATGTGCCCCCTCGAGCGCAAAGCGCGGAAGCTTTGAGCAATATAGGAACACTGACACGCATTCATAATGAAAAATTAGTACTTATCGCTTAATACAAAAGCATGAAAGTACATGTACTACTAATACTAGTATGTAGCTAGTTTATGCATTTTTGTCATACATTGAGGCGAAGAGCCTTCGTGGTCGCTTTTGAATGAAGATTTCTACAACTGTCTTATTGGTGTGCGCAAGCTATAAGCGGTGCCGAAGCATTAATACTCTTTCATACGCTACATCCATTTACATCAGCAGTTACACGGTACGATTACGTAAAATGAATATATAATTAGATGAACGGAAGGGGGGGGGGGGCACGTGCCCCCGGTGCCCCCCCCTTAGATCCGCCCCTTCTCCTCCACACCTTAACACTCGAAACAATTACTTCATCTGCATCATTTTAATGTATTACCTTTTCCATGCCTGAATATATTAACTCATTGACTCCCCTTCAAACAATTTTAACCCATCACCTCCTCTCCTCCCTTCACTGGACTTGAAACACCTTAGTTAAATGTATTATATTCCTAGGGAAGAACTGTTAAATAAATGTTTTTGTAACTCTTCTTGGGCCCACATGCCTCCTCCCCTCTCCATTTCCAATGTAACTGTTTCTTGCTCATCGCCTCCTCACCCCATTCTCCCTCACCTGGTGGCATTATGTGCTGCAGGTCTCAACTTGATCTTCTTCGCTTCCCAAATACTCTTGGACACCTTGTTGCCAATGGATACCATCACAGCTATCAGCTCTGGTGTCCACTCGTCCAATGCAAGAGATTGAACGTGAGAGAAGTGTGACCCCAGCATTCTGTGGACCCCAGAACACTCTATGCACAGGAGACAGCCCAGGTTCAGGGAGGCCCATTCCGGTTCTGTATAAGCAAGTATGGAATAGAGTATCGAGGTACCTTCCTCAATTTATCTATAGCAATGAAGGAGGATGAGAGGTGTGTATAGCAATGAAGGAGGATGAGAGGTGTGTAGCAATGAAGGAGGATGAGAGGTGTGTAGCAATGAAGGAGGATGAGAGGTGTGTATAGCAATGGAGGATGAGAGGTGTGTATAGCAATGAAGGAGGATGAGAGGTGTGTAGCAATGAAGGAGGTTGAGAGGTGTGTATAGCAATGAAGGAGGATGAGAGGTGTGTATAGCAATGAAGGAGGATGAGAGGTGTGTAGCAATGAAGGAGGATGAGAGGTGTGTAGCAATGAAGGAGGATAAGAGGTGTGTATAGCAATGGAGGATGAGAGGTGTGTAGCAATGAAGGAGGATGAGAGGTGTGTATAGCAATGAAGGAGGATGAGAGGTGTGTATAGCAATGAAGGAGGATGAGAGGTGTGTGTATAGCAATGAAGGAGGATGAGAGGTCCCTTTAGTCCCCCATCAAATGACCCTCACATAGCAGCCCACTCCCTTTAGTCCCCCATCAAATGACCCTCACATAGCAACCCACTCCTTTTAGTCCCCCATCAAATGACCCTCACATAGCAACCCACTCCCTTTAGTCCCCATCAAATGGCCCTCACATAGCAACCCACTCCCTTTAGTCCCCCATCAAATGGCCCTCACATAGCAACCCACTCCCTTTAGTCCCCCATCAAATGACCCTCACATAGCAACCCACTCCCTTTAGTCCCCCATCAAATGGCCCTCACATAGCAACCCACTCCTTTTAGTCCCCCATCAAATGGCCCTCACATAGCAACCCACTCCCTTTAGTCCCCCATCAAATGGCTCTCACATAGCAGCCCACTCCCTTTAGTCCCCCATCAAATGACCCTCACATAGCAACCCACTCCTTTTAGTCCCCCATCAAATGACCCTCACATAGCAACCCACTCCCTTTAGTCCCCCATCAAATGACCCTCACATAGCAGCCCACTCCCTTTAGTCCCCCATCAAATGACCCTCACATAGCAACCCACTCCTTTTAGTCCCCCATCAAATGACCCTCACATAGCAACCCACTTCCTTTAGTCCCCATCAAATGGCCCTCACATAGCAACCCACTCCCTTTAGTCCCCCATCAAATGACCCTCACATAGCAGCCCACTCCCTTTAGTCCCCCATCAAATGACCCTCACATAGCAACCCACTCCTTTTAGTCCCCCATCAAATGACCCTCACATAGCAACCCACTCCCTTTAGTCCCCATCAAATGGCCCTCACATAGCAACCCACTCCCTTTAGTCCCCCATCAAATGGCCCTCACATAGCAACCCACTCCCTTTAGTCCCCCATCAAATGACCCTCACATAGCAACCCACTCCCTTTAGTCCCCCATCAAATGACCCTCACATAGCAGCCCCACTCCCTTTAGTCCCCCATCAAATGGCCCTCACATAGCAACCCACTCCCTTTAGTCCCCCATCAAATGGCCCTCACATAGCAAACCACTCCATTTAGTCCCCCATCAAATGGCCCTCACATAGCAACCCACTCCCTTTAGTCCCCATCAAATGGCCCTCACATAGCAACCCACTCCCTTTAGTCCCCCATCAAATGGCCGTCACATAGCAACCCACTCCCTTTAGTCCCCCATCAAATGGCCCTCACATAGCAACCCACTCCCTATTGTCCCCCATCAAATGGCCCTCCATTTCACAACAGATAGACCCCACATTGCTCCCCTCCCCCTTCCACCTCTCACCAGCCAACACTGCTTTGTGTGCTTTGAACTCATGGCTTCCCACAGCCAACATCACGTCACTGAACTGACCATCTTCCAAGAGGCATGCCAGGACGAGGTCAGAGCTAAGGTTACACTCCCAGCGGCGACGGAAGGGATTAAAAGTGTAGCGGCCACATTAATAATCACCAATTAGTAATCTTGAAATTAAAATTAGGTACACAAAATCATCGGCTGTTAATAATTAAGGCGGTGTTCTGATCCGCGAATAAACTCGTTTCCGATGTCTGTTAGACTGAGACTCTCTGTGAGGTGGCTATATATGTGCGGCACCATAGCGTTGTTCAATCGCTGCTGGGTCATTGTACGTCTCCGGTACCTTGGGACTGTTGGACATCACCGATGTACCACTTTGGTTCACCACGTCCGATACCAGTGTGTACATATGTATGTGTATGTGCAGGAGTGTGTGATAGTGTACGTACATATGTGTGTGCATGTGCGCATTGTGAATGTGTGTGTGTTGAGCGTTAAGTGCATGTGTGTACGAGTGTATGGCAAAGAATAAGTATATTTTGCCACAACATTTGTAAGGTTTATAAGTTCCTACACACATCATCTTTCTCTGGTCAGTGGAGAAACTTGTAATACAGCTTCCCTATTTGTTGTCTTTATACCCCCCACCTCCACCACTTAGCTACGTGGCGTATGTACCGCTTTGCAATAACTTTGGTCTCCTTTTGCCCACACCATTTTCAGCGGTAGGTAGAGTTTAGGTATAGGCTGCAGGGACTAATTTAACCGGAATCGCATCGCATTTTGCGAAGCAGTTTTTATAAGATGCGAAACAACCTTAAAACATTGTCGCAGAGAACTGCGATGCAATATATCGCGCGTTTGCAGACACGTGCTCAGTGTAAGTGCTGCGCGAAGAGAGTGTATTTACGGTACAAAGAATGCCAATCAGAAAGGCGTCTGTACAAAACGCTACTCGCGCAGCGTTTCATCTGCGGGATTGTACATACTCACGTGACATCGAGCACGACAAAGAATGTCAGACGATTAACGATGAAAGGGACCGAATTTTATTTACCTATTAGTAGGTGACCTTGCTTAAGTATGTTTAGCAATAGATTATTACGTAATCGTTACTAATTAATTAAGATGTGGTACGTACTGTGCATATATATGTTTTGAAGAGATTAGCAGCACAAATGGGGAAAACCCTACTCTCAAATATGTGCGGTAGAGCACATCTAGCCATAAGGGCATCCATTTTGTGCTTGAGGGGCTCACGAGTGAAGTGGAGTCACTGGAGAAGTGGACTTGGGTTCGATGATGGGGCACCGCTCTACTCTATCTTAGGTTGAGCGTGTGCTCAGGAAGAGTTTATCATAGCTATGTTTTTCAATCCTGTTTTATATTATTAAATTATATTACATACATAATGTATGTACATGTACATGCCAAAACGCGTACGCTCCAAGGCGTAAATACAGGTGGATCCTCGTTTTGGGGAGGGGGGAGGGGGGGGGAGCGAATGTACGGGCGTGTGCAAGGGATAGCTCTGCTCTGTGCTAATCAACTTCGATCTTGCGTAGCAAAATTGACGAACCAAGAAATTGCTTTTATATGGACGTGAAACCTGTGAACATATCAACAACAGTGTGGGATGATTTTTGATTGGATAAGGTAAGACACCCTGCATTGGCACTAATGCCAAGTTTAGGATTGGTAAGGATCATTCATTGAATGCATCTGTAGAAACATATGGGACAGTTTCCGCCCCACGGTCAAAATGTTATAAAAATGCATCGCGTTTGAATCGCTATAACTTCCCAACGGATAATGCTATCGACTTCCTATTTTCAACACTCCATAGTGAAATGGTGTAGTATGAAGTGTTGAAAGAGAGGTAGTCGATAGCGATATCCGTTGGGAAGTTATAGCGATTCAAACGCGATACATTTGTATAACATTCTAACCGTGGGGCAATTTTCGCGGAAATTGTCCCAATTACATGCACTGTACCTGGTACCCATAGAAAGCTTAGTAATACTATGACATAGACTGGTCATGAGCATTCAACTTGCTTTACTACACCTGTCAGGGAATAATTTACTTCTTAAAAATTGCGTAGCACTCCAGTCATATAGCCTTGACTACGGCTCAGTTGACCAAGTCCTTCCCCCGTTAGATGACGAGGAAAAAAAAAAACCAAGTGGCTAAGAAGGGCAGCATCAGGTGGCAGGTCTCAGATCTCAGCTCCTGGATGATATTGCATTCAGATTGCACCCCAAACCACTCTAGAGCTGGTTAAGTACCAACACATCATCTGCCAGCTCTCATTGCTGGGTTCCAGGCTGTGGTGGAGAGCACTCCACCAAGGCCTGGCAATGCGCTGCACCAATGGCCTCGTGATCTCCAGCAAGTTCACACCACTCTACAACCAGTGGAACTCACACCGCTCTATGACCAGCGAGCACACACAATTCTATAACCAGTAAGCTCACACCACAGTGGAATTCACACCACTCTACGACCAGCAAGCTCACACCACTCTACGACCAGTGAGCTCACACCACTCTACGACCAGTGAGCTCACACCACTCTACGACCAGCGAGCTCACACCACTCTACGACCAGTGAGCTCACACCACTCTATGACCAGCGAGCTCACACCACTCTACGACCAGCGAGCTCACACCACTCTACGACCAGCGAGCTCACACCACTCTACGACCAGTGAGCTCATACCACTCTAACTGTAGCCACAACTTACGCCTTCACCCTGACAAGGCCTCCAGGGTTACCTGGCTGCTTGATGGCATTGGACTCTGTTTCTCCGCTTAAATCGCGCAACCTATCCACAGCATACACAAATCCACACACACACACACATCCACACACACATCCACTTACACATATATACATGTGGCACAAACAATAACACTCTAATAATAATGGTACACTGGATGTGTTCTCTGCACATGTATTCTTGATCTATTCTATTGAACAGCTCATGAGGGACATACATCACATACACTGTAGTGTCCCATAGGACTGGTCCTGTATACATACATCATATCCCAGTAGGACTGCTTGAGACAATTAATGAGAAAAGAGGACAAGTCATAAGGGATTCGATGGGTCAGCATGTAAGAGGCTTTTCATGTGTTTCTTAGAGAGGTTCAGGGTTAGATAATGAATATTAAACTTTAATTTGCTACTTATGTCTGTGTAAACTTACAGACCTATCACAATCTGTATGATAGGGTAGCTACAATAAAATTCATTGCCACAGGCCATGCAGGACTATGCAGGAACATCGCCCTTCAAAAAATAAACTTTACATGCTTGGTGCACTGTTTTCCATCCAGAAGAGGCTGGCAAGAGCAGAATAATGAAATTGTTACTAGCTTGCTAAAGTATGTCTGTGTAAACTTACCAGGATAAGGGAGGGGGGGGGGGGGGTGACAATTTACTTCATTCCCTGCATATAACTGACTAGTGTGACCTGCAACACTGTGTGCTGACTCCCAAACGCTTTTACAGGTGAAACGTAGAGTGCTAGAATGATGAGTGTAACTGAGGGAAAAAGTATACTTTTAGAGAAGACTACAAGCAACAATACAGAGGGAAACCACAGTGAGTACGAAAGCAGGGTACAGAAATTGAGAATAGAATCAGTTGCCTCTTAATCTATTCATCGAATAGAATGCTGTGCAGAGGAAACGTTCAGAGCGGAGGATATTACACTTCAATGTATTTGGATGTACCATCATTAATAGAAAGTGTTATAATGTTGCCATATGTGTCACGGTGCATAAGTGTTGTTGTGTTTATGTGTGTGTGTGTGTGTGTGTGTGTGTGTGTGTAAGTGATGTGCTCAAGAATTGTACAGTGCCATTTGCACAACGTATACACATAAGGGTGTGTGAAACAGTATGAGGGCATGTTCACACACTCCATATGGGCTAAGCATGGTGTGGGTAAAAAGAGACTTGAAGTCAGCATAAGCCGCAGGCATAAAGAAGTTGAGCAAGGGTTATGCCAAATAAGAAAGCTTTATTACACATTATGTGAGTGCATAGAGATATGTATAGGCAAGTTGTGGTACAGGTAGTGTTATTCTTTGCCACAAGCATGTATACAGTGTAATGGGGACCCGATGTACAGTGTATGCAAGCGCAAAGGACCAATCCAATGGGACAATATACAGGGACAAAATGTACGTACAAAGGACCAATCATATGGGCCTATGAGGACACAATGCATGTACAAAAGAAAAAACCTATAGGGACATGAGGTACCTGTGTGTACGAAGGACCAACCCTATGGGAATCAGATGCACAAATAGAGGATGCACGTACAGTCATCCAATCCTACGGGACGCTGCATGTAGCTACACACTTATGTACATGTGCGAGCTCTATGTCATGCAGGAAGAACCAATTATATGGGAAACCCAGCCTGCTCAAAGAGGAATTGTTATAAGGAATGCTTCGGCAACAATGCAGGTGAAAAACTAAGAGAGTGCTCAGTACATAAACCCACTCAAAAATGCACACAGTTAAATGGAATAGATCCCGTGCATGTGACAAAGTGTACATGTGGTGTGAGAGTGTGTCATCATCATCAGACTGCTTTATTGTGTGCCACATGTACTGTACGTGAGTGTGGGTGTTGTTCTTAAGAATATGCCATGCGATGGTGTACAGATTTATATACAATTAACGTGAGATCGTAGTCCCTAGATGTTTAATTTAATCTAGGAATGTGCAGCCGCACTTCCCGCAAAGTTTCCACGTCAAATAAACCTAAGCTAACTTGTAAAGTTAAAATTCAAGGTTTGCACAACTATTTTTGGCATTGCTAGTAATGATATTATGATATTAATATCCATTTTCTTTTTTTTTGCGGGAACCAAGTGGGAACCTCCAATAAAGGGACATTTACAGCCGATATACAGAATATAAATCAGTCTCGTTCCCAGTTATTTTTGCTCGCTACACTTTATAACATATTGCTGCATGCATGCGCCCATTTGATTCTTAATTTGCCGTGAATAATAAAACAACTAGTCTTGCTAGAAATTTAGCTCCAGGTCCACAATGTGGTAATCGTGTGAAAGCAAACGCGGTCATGTTCTTGGTGCTCGATGTGCAGGAAGCGTGTTTGGACCATGTGCAAAACAAAAGGAGGTCCATGGAAGCAATTGTGAAAGTATTAAACAATAAAATTGCAAATGTTGTAGCTCATACTGCATGTCCAAAGTGGTAAGAATCAATTCCTACCACACGCCTGGCATTCATTTGCCCCTCTCATCGTTCCTGGGTGTTTAAATGCTTCAATGTACTCACACACCATTTTAACTCTTCACCCAATTTGAAATGATATTCATTAACTCTCTAGGGAAGATGATCTCTTCTAGGGAAGTGAAACCTCATCAATACCCTACATGACTCCTCCCCTCTCCATTTCCAATGTAACCCTTTCTTGCCAATCCCCTCCTCACCCCCATTCTCCCTCACCTGGTGGCATTATGTGCTGCAGGTCTCAACTTGATCTTCTTCGCTTCCCATATGCTCTTGAACACAATCACAGCTATCAGCTTGTTTCCTCCCCAGCACCTCTTTCTGTGGTGATTTAACACATGGCTGATGATATTATGATACCACAAATCAACACAAAGTGTAAATTGCTCCAAATCAAAAGTTGATCCACACTAATAAAATGATCGTGTGAACTGTGAATGAAAATGCTGTCCATAAAACAGAGTCTTAATCCTCAAATATCTAGACTGTAAGACCACCTACTACTTACGACACGATTTTAGACTCAGCACCTGTAGGTTGTAATATTAAAACGATGTTACTGTGATACATTGTACGCTTTATGTCATTAGATTAATTAACATCCTAACCAGAGATAATAGAGGGATTAGAAATGAGCATAATTATCGCTAGGCAACACAGCACCTGAATCCTTATAAGCCAACTTCAAACCATCTTCTGAGGCTGATACATGCTCCTTCAGGTCCAATGCCAATAGAACACTCACCAAAAACAAAATGAAATAAACAAATAAAAACACAAACAAACTACTCTGCATGTAATTGTTTCCTTCTGACCTCTGGTGGAGGCAGCAGGAGTTTGTATACAAGCAGCTAGAAACCAAATCTTGCCCCATACGCAAATAATTATTACTCTGAAGAGCAGCTGAAGGCAATAAATTGCTAAGAATTGTTATATTTATTCTTTTCCCAGTGGCTGAAGAATGTGTACTTTGATGAGCATATACGCATGCTCAAGAGCATTTAGATTCTAACGAACAGATCAAGTTATGCTTAAGTTAGGAAACATGCAGAGGTTCAGCATGACAGGTATAACTTAACATCACATGTACTGAGTACCATAACAACTTTACCATAGCCAATGCATTCTTTGAACTGGTGAGATATCTGCTAAAGCAACCTCATGTGCAATGAGTGCCAAACTGTCTCAAGATTGTGAGGAATCATTCTTTAGCAAGCAAAGAAAGAGGGGCTATTGTGTAAACCCAAATGTTCCTAGTGGAGTCAGTTATTCTAAAACTGCAAACAGGGAATTGCAGATGATGTACATATTGATGATAGCCCTCTCCCAAAAAGAATTAAAATAGATAAATCAGAAATGGACTGCATTTCATTTAAACAACTAAGCATTTACACCACATTCATTTTAAGAGTAGCATTGTTCATATCTAACTTCCGACATTTAAGCTGCTTTCCTAATCCAGCTGACTTTTTTGTGCATGCTTTAGTTATCTGTTACACTGTTCTACAAATGTTCCAGCAAATGAAAGCCACAACTCAATGCTTTGCATCAACAGATGTTGTCCAACTACATCATCCAGTTTCACAGCAATCATAGACCAGTAGAATTGAATGCTATCATTGCTGGCTAGCTATCTAAGAAATGGCGTCTTGCTTTACTTTTCAAAACTATCCAATGATTTTCTGTTAACAAATTCATAACCAAACATTCAATCTCGTAAAACAGATTATATATGCCTCATCATGCATATGGAACAAATCTCCACGATGTTTTGCTATAAGCCATTCCTAGTTTACTCCTAGTAAGTGCTTGTAACAGAGCCTTCACCCTTCTCACATAATCTTCACAACTGAGCACACTGTCTGTTACAGGTTGGTTTAGTATATTCAGGTCATCTTCAGTGCATGAGGTCAACATGCTCATTCCCATCGTGTTTTGTTTTCACTTATACACGCATATTCCAACTAATTTCTCCTGCATGTGACGTATTCGCTTTGCAAAGGATCGTCAACGTACTTACCTCTAAAGCAACGCTTTGTAAGCAATGTTTCCAAAGCATAAGAAGTTCAGATATCCGGGTTAGATGGCCTCTTCTCTTATTGTCAAAAAGCCTTTTTACTCTTTGGGATGCCGGTACGGGCACAAATATCCTGACTATTTTCGCAGCAAAGCTCTCATGTCCTGGCCAGGTCATCGACCCTCGTGTCGAGTGCTGCTTCTTTTAATTTAGCCTGCTTCATTCTAGTTCTAGGAGTGTCTAACTTGCAGTCCTCTTCATCAAAAATGACACATTGAAGTATTGCGGTGGACATTCGCAGCCTTGTGAGCAGGTATCGTCGGGATCAGTGTATCCCGTACCGTTATAATTCCTTTATTCTATTATCTATACATTTGAAATCGTGATACCTAAAGCATAAAATCTTTTCAGTACTTCAATGTTTGGCATTAGTTTTTGGAAAATGGTGAATGATATCACAAATCTGATTGCATATTTATGTCGATAAACTATATGTATCGAAAGCGTGAAGTTGTCACGTGACTTTGTAAATTTTGGTTTGTGCAGCATGTTCAATAAGTGCGTTTTGGATTGTTTCTCCACCATTACGTGACGTATTGACCTGAATCTTGCTATATATATATACTACGTCAATGGCTCTACCGATCGTTCGAGTCGAGATTTCAACGCGGTAAACCGTTACAGTTTTGTCTCCAATTACGTGTTCTTATATGGAAACAGGTCACGTGCGCCATACAGTGCGCGGGCAATGCTGGTGATAGTGTGAGTCACACCTTTGTTAGAGGCTTGAAGGGGGACTTATTCAGCAAAAAAGGGTAAA
Source organism: Ephydatia muelleri (assembly GCA_013339895.1). Lineage (NCBI taxonomy): Eukaryota > Metazoa > Porifera > Demospongiae > Spongillida > Spongillidae > Ephydatia > Ephydatia muelleri. The sequence continues at coordinate 2,430,043 of JABACO010000024.1, forward strand.
GTGGTCACTTTTTGCGCGACAACTGTACTTTTTTAGTAGTCAAAATCATAGTTTGGACAGTTAAGAGCATTGGTTTGCTAATTACTTGGTGTAGTGTTGCATCTGATGCGCGATAAATCATTTTGTACGCCATTTTGGCATCTTCTATCTTTGTGTACCTCCATCGCCTTCCCTGAGTGACCAATATCGCTTATTTTGTAAAAACTGAGTGATCTCGCAGTATTGTATTGTATGGAAGAGGAATCGTAGCGTTGCGTCGTTCCAAAGCTTCGTTGTGCGAGTTTGGATAGGTCTAGTTTGTGTACCTTTGCCGCCTTTTTAAAGCAAAAGAGCCAATTTTAAGTAGTGGATTTCTTGTGTAGATAGGTTGGCGTAATGCATGCGTGCCTTTTATTGAGATTGTCCATTTGGTGTGTCCTGAGTGCCTTTTCAAAGGTGACCATCCGCGATGGGCAGACGATTTAGATTAAGTGACCCTCGCAAAAATGAGGAGCGGAAGGAAAAAAACGGGCCCTTCTTGTATCATTTCCACGTGCAACGCTAGTGGTGAATATGCCACATGGCATTTTACTGTCATCGCCCCCCTACCAACTCATTCAGAACAGATTCACATGACACCTTCATTGTTGATATCATTACTAGTATCTTCCTTTCTAAGTGGACCAGTTCTGTCAGTTGCTGTCAGTTGTTCAGCTGGGCATGAAGCTATCAAAAATACCATTGCATCCACCTTGGGTCTTAACTTCTTCGTCTCCCCTTGTTGTGCAATGTTACGTTTCAAAGTATACCCATACAGCTACATGTATAGCAATGAGGGTTCAGTCTAACAAGTGCCTGGATGGAAATTTATAAGAAGCAGGAAAAGAAACTGACCCAAAAATCAAAAGGACTAAGAAAGCAACTTGTATAACATTTACATGTACAAGTATAGAGCAGCATCGCTGTTATATGGCTTCATTCCTGCTCTGCCCGCGTTAATTAGTGTTGATAAGCCTTGTTTCCAATCCCTCTATATATTATCTCTGGTTGTGAAAATTTTACCAACAAGAATTCTTAATGGGCGTCACATTTACCTGTTATAGATAGGTAAGAGGTGTATGCACTAGAAAAAACTAAAACACCAGTATAGTAGCTTACCTTCATTCGTCCAAACATGTAGGCATTGATTGTCGTCCATTTTGAAATGAATAACGTTTATTTTATAAACTTTATTAATGAGTTTGTTCGCTGAATGGCTAAAGTTCACGGTTCTTTTCAGAGCCAAACACAGAGCCCTTCGTCAAGTCTATCTGCAAAATTTCTTCTCCAATAACTCTGGGACGGAAGATCATGTTGATACTGAGCAATGTAATTTCACTCAGTTCTGAAGGATTGGAGAGCAGCACTGTGGTTAAAAGAAGACAGCAGGAGTTGAAACTGCTAATCAAGATGAGGGAAGACATTGCAATAAGAATTGCAATAACACTTGCTCTAACTACATGAAGTGCAAGAGAGCTACTTGTGCCAAAAGAAGCGTTTATTCTTACATGGACGTTGCCACATGATTCATAATGTCCAATACACTTCCATGGTTCAGAAATGGTATTGTTATCAATTGCATTACGAACTTCTGTTAAAAGACACATGACTGAAGCTACAGTGGATGTTTCATTCAAATTGAGGTCTTTTTTGTATTTGTGCTTGAACACCTTATCCTTAAGATATTCCATTATCTCTTCAGCTTTGTTATCGTTCCAGCAACAAATAGTCATAAACTCTTCCCTAACATTACCTCAGCATCCACAAAATGAGTACACAGTGCTAAATGTTGTATATAACTTCAGCTGCTAAAAGAAATCTTATAATTGTTCTAATCCAGCCCTGTACACAATACATCATTCATGTAGTAACCTTTTGACAACGGTTTTCATATAACTTGTTCCTTATTTATTGAATAACAAGCATCGATGTAACTTTTGTAGACCTATTCTGCTTAGGGAAAGGAAAAAAAAAACATTATGCATAATTATATGCCACACAAATAAATGTATACCTATGTCTAAATTTATTAACCCTCGGCCTCACTCTATTCCAGTATCTTTATTATGCAAAAATATAATAACTTGAGAATATTCTGTGCTGCATACTCAAATATAAATATAAAAATGATTTCGTATATTTGAAAACAGAACAAAGTGCCGGTGCATGAATTTAACCGACCCTAGGTATGGACTGAACTGCTAATGATTGTACGCACTACAGCAAATAAGGCTGCATTTAACTTGAATCAACTAATATTCATTCAATTACCTTGATTTTACATATTCTCAGAAGTACAGTATATACTGTTTATGGTCACAGTACAAGCACATTACATCAAGTTCCCATTGTTTTTGTTGCTAATGAAACTTGTTCCAATCTTTTTCGAATATTTGGTACCACGAATAGCTCGATACTCCATATTTCTTCTTCATCTCCTGCCTTATCCTCCTTCTCTTCTGTCTCCTCATCTCCTCCCCACTCTCTTCATCTTCCTCCTTCCCACTCTTTTCATCTTCCTCCTCCTCACTGTCCTCATCATTTTCAACCTTTTCCTCCTCTTCCTTAACCTGTTTCTCCTTTTCTTCCGCTATACCTTCTTCTTTGCTATCACCCTCGCACACCTTCCTACCCCCATCTCCACTCACAAGGGCCTGACGTTGCTTACACCACTTGGGCACTCCAACCAGTATCACAGCCTCCTGGTAGAAAAATTCAATAGACGCTTTGAAATACTCGTGGTGTCTGCCACGAAGTCCTCCACCTGCAATCTGCACCCACTTAGACGTTCCTTGGCACCATGTGATCTTACTAGCATTGCAAGAGTCCTTACCGTAAAAAACCGTTGATGGTTTGGGCGGGTAGTCGTAGTCATCGTCATCACTGTACAGAAGGCCATCCTCATCAAATACAAACTTGTTAAATGCGGCAGCAATGTAGCCAGCCTTCCCATCCACCAGAGGCTTCACCACCACTGGGATACCAAGAGATCGCACCTCTGCATATATACAGTAGTCAGCACCTTTCAGTGTCAAGGGCAGGTGATCCACGCTGTTGAGGTACGCAAAGATATACTTGTGCTGACATCGGAACCCCAGAATGCATCCTTTCCTCATGAAATGGGGATTGGCGATGGCTTCCACCAGAAAATGCTTGAATCGGGCAATCTCTGGATTGGAGATCAGTGGAGCCACAGCATCTGCCTGCATGCCATACAAGTTATATGTCAAAGTTACTCTATATCCACTGGTCACTGGAAGAATCTCGTGTTCTACATTGCTGAAAAACGAAGCCCATTTTATCTTTCTGGACGGCTGATCCGGAGTAGAAGACCAATCAAAGTTCACTTTGTTTCCATGGTGATGAGTAACGAGGCTACCGCCAGTGAACTGGGTAGGTAGGCACACGACCAAACTCCCAAACATTTCCTTTGACTTGGGGGTATCCATGTGAGAGCGGAAGTGGCCGCCTGCTCCGTAGATGTTTAGCTTGTTCAGTTGGGTGCGAATGTTGGATACTTGGGGCACGAGCTTCTTGATTTCAAACTGGATGGATGTGCTGCTGACGGAAAAATCCGTGACGAAGCGATCAGGCTCTAATTTGAGAGCATCTCGGTAGGTTTTGTCGGCGACGGTTTCGCCGTTCAGACCAAAGCTGGCGACAGAGCATGCTTCTATCAGACCAACCAAGGGCGACTCGCTGTCACTAGGAAAGGTTGCGGTATTCCATTGTCCGCTACTATTGCTGTATACAATGGTCGCACTTCCTTCCAGCTCTCCGCTGCAACAGAAAGGAGCGTTGCATTTAGTGGCGAGATCACCGAGACTGGAAACAATTACTTCGCTGGCCTTCTCGCCTAGAGATCCTAGCCTTTTGCCTTTATCCATGCCACAACGTATGAAACAGCAGCAGATATTACAAGCACATGCGTGCGCGCCCCACGTCTTGCCGGTCACGTGATGCCATTACAATGGACCTTGTCAAAAATAAAATTGACTTCTAGCCAAGACGTATGTGTGTATGTGTGCATGGCCTGTGTTCAAAAGTATGGATACTTTGATTAAGCTGTTTTTCGATTCAAAGTGAGATCAGGGTTTGTCATTTAGAGATCAAAGCCTGGAACCAATGCAACTACTGTCTTAAATAGCATTGATGCTGCTAGAGTATGCGTACAGGTGAATCTTATGTGACTGCGACTGTACGCACATGGCATGATACATAGTGGAATATGATATCTTGTGTTCTTCAATGGAGTGCCTACTATCTATGGTGTACACTTTTTCCCTGTTTAGTTGCTATCATTATACATTATGTGAATGCTATTAAAGCGTCATACAGCGCAGAAGAAATAGGACTTGGTGCATGTTGAATTCACGCTTGAAAACGGTTGGATGCAATATCAACGGATCAGGGGCCGAACTTTATTGCAGATGTGATTGAAGGTGTTAGTGAGGAGCACGTGAGATGTGCCTGCCATAAACTTCAACTTTCAATTAACAACACTTTGGAGGTAGAGATGTTTATTACTTCAACTATTATGTTACCTTTTGAAGGAGTGAACATGCCTTTAGTCTAGCTGCCTTTTAACAGCTTATTAATGTTGTTACATAATGTTGTGACATGAACTATTAATGTTGCAACATGAATTGCAAAAGAGACAGTAGAGTCCTGAGCTGCCGAAAATTGATACAGATGAATTTGGGGATGATCAACTTGTGATAGTTGGAGTATGAGATTTTACATAAGGTTGCAGCCATGGCCTTAATGTAATCAAAGCTGCGCAGTTGGAACTTAATATATAACAAGCCCCAGCATTGTTGGTGTGTGTGTGTGTGTGTGTGTGTGTGTTACTGAAAGAGGCAATTTATCATGCACTGCAGGAAAGGAAATATGCTCATTCCATCTTCCGTGCAGTAACGGGCAGCTGAGTGTGTGTTTCTGAAACCATTTTAGATTGCCACAGACCTCTTCCCAATAGACCGTTCCCTTTAAGAAGAACTCCGGATGTGACATCACTAATCAATGTACTTCACAAATTGGTTTAAGTATACGTTATTAATGAGTGATGTCACGTCCGGACTTTTGTAAAGGGTCTATTCACTGACTCCTTCGATCTAACTCCTTCAGCCATGCAGGCCTCAAAGTATTACTAAAATTGTGGGCTTTGCCTTTTTCTGTTAGGGGAGGGGAGGTTTGATCTGGGTATCTGTATAGACAAATTATAGTGCATTCTGATTTGTAAAATGTGAAAACATGAGTGGGGCTGTCGTCAAGTATGCATATTGAAGTGCTCATCAGCAATTATAATCGATGTCCAACACGACAACATACACACAGAAGGTCCTGTCAATAGTAGGCTTTCATCAATATCGTTAAAGCCAAGACAAAGTAAAGAAGTAAAATGCTGACTTTACAGCAACCAGATTCACATAGTCACATCAAACTGAGACACTACCTTTAGGGAACGAAGGTTAGACAGTTCAATACAATTTTCCAGTAACTCAAACATCATGCAATATAAATGTGAGCATATTTTAAAAAGAAATCACATGCATGCAGACAAAAAATTGGAAAAGGGTCTCATAAACTTGAGTTAAATGTAATTTCTGAACATCTAGCTGGCATATTTCACAAACCTACAAATATTACAGAATGCAGAAGTGATTCCATACAAAAACATACACACACGCCCATGCCACACACACACACACGCACACATACACACGCACACACACACACACACACGCACACACACAAACGCACACACAGACATAAGGTATTGTCAACTGGGACACTCATCAAATAGAATCGAGAGTAGATTCAATAACAGAAAATTGAAGAGAACAATACAATAGCAGAGAGCAAATGCATAAGAATACTGAAAGAAAAGAGGGGAAAAAAACAAACAAATAAAACAAACACAAAAAATGTACATGACCAATGGCTAACTATGTTTCCATGGAAATGAGTGTGCATATGCACACGGTGAATACAATACTGGAAATAAGAATGTTTGTTAACTAACTAGGATAACTAGAAAGTCCCTCTAAGCTCCTAGCCGGGTGAAGCCTGGTATGTGTCATGGTGCTGTGGTTATTGGTGACTAGGAAGTTGAGACAGTCCTGATGCCCAGCCTCCTGGGCACACTGCATTGGTGTGCGCTTATTGGCATCAGACAAGTTCATATTTGCTCCATTCTTTTGGTAGAAGAAATGAGGGGCCAAAGTTAGCGTGCAAGTGGATTTGTAACATTCCCATCTCCACAGTGGTAATTAATGCTAGCTTGCATTGATACATGCATGTGCTATACTACTGTGGACTTGCATAATGACAAATGCATATATGGATTCATAACTAATGGTCTTGCATGCATGATACACGCCCATATTTTCATTGCACCTATGTCATCCCGCCATGATGTGTTACTGCCCACCTTCTAACTCCTCCCCAGGGAACAGGGAGGCCCCTCCCTAACCCTCCATCCCCTCCACACACATAACACGCACACACACACACACACCCAGATCAGCAGCTCCACAATGACGATCCTCCCCAAGGTACAGGCCAGATGGAGAGGGGTGCAGTCCTCCGGGGGCCCATGGAGTCTGTTGATCTCCTCTGGTGTGGCATGGGCCAGCACATTAAGACACCTGTGTATGTGGTCCTCCCTCACACAATCCATCAGTTGCTATGGCAACACGGAGAGGAGGAAATGATTAGAGCTGCACACAGATCCATCATTATCATATATTACATGGGAATGAATTAACCATAATAATGCCATAGCACAGGCTTTGTGCGGGTTGCTCGCGAGTTGTGTATTAAGGAGTGGTAGGCATCATCCAACTAACAAACGCCTTGCATGCAACAGACAACGCTCACTTTGTGCAGAAATGATACCTTCCTGTACATGATGTGATATGTGGCCTCTACTGTACATGATGCTGTACCATGGCACACAGTTAATTTACTGAAAACATTATGCTCACCACCAGGTTATGCTTACCACCAGGTCATGCTTACCACCAGGTCATGCTTACCACCAGGTCATGCTCACCACCAGGTCATGCTTACCACCAGGTCATGCTTACCACCAGGTCATGCTTACCACCAGGTCATGCTTACCACCAGGTCATGCTCACCACCAGGTCATGCTTACCACCAGGTCATGCTTACCACCAGGTCATGCTTACCACCAGGTCATGCTTACCACCAGGTCATGCTTACCACCAGGTCATGCTTACCACCAGGTCATGCTTACCACCAGGTCATGCTCTTACCACCAGGTCATGCTTACCACCAGGTCATGGTTACCACCAGGTCATGCTTACCACCAGGTCATGCTTACCACCAGGTCATGCTTACCACCAGGTCATCCTCACCACCAGGTCATGCTCACCACTAGGTCATACTCACCACCAGCTGGTCATGCTCACCACAGGTCATGCTCACCACCAGGTCATACTCACCACCAGCTGGTCATGCTCACCACAGGTCATGCTCACCACCAGGTCATGCTACCACCAGGTCATGCTTACCACCAGGTCATGCTTACCACCAGGTCATGCTTACCACCAGGTCATGGTTACCACCAGGTCATGCTTACCACCAGGTCATGCTTACCACCAGGTCATGCTTACCACCAGGTCATCCTCACCACCAGGTCATGCTCACCACTAGGTCATACTCACCACCAGCTGGTCATGCTCACCACAGGTCATGCTCACCACCAGGTCATACTCACCACCAGCTGGTCATGCTCACCACAGGTCATGCTCACCACCAGGTCATACTCACCACCAGCTGGTCATGCTCACCACCAGGTCATGCTCACCACTCCTTTCTTCCCTGGGTGTTTAAATGCCTCATCATTCATCTAGGCACTTGCCTACACATCCAAACACCCATCACTGCATCAGCAAATCAATTATCACACCCAAACCCATGATCCACCACTTTCCACACATAATTACCCACATTAATTCCACCTCATGGTACACACTCTACCCCCCTCTCCCTTCCCCTAACTCCCCTGGAGGTCTGCAAGAAGCCCATTTCATTTAGCCCCTCCCATTCCTCATCCCCAGCTCACCGCTGGTAAGCTCTCTCTATCAGCCGGCAGGTCAGCCAGGAACTCTTTGTCCACATACTTGGCTCTGATGAACTTTTCTCTCTCCTCCCTGGCAGGGCGAGAAGGTGACAAATATTTCCTCTACACACCATAACACTTGAACCATTACCTCATCTGCTCCCATACATGTAGGTACCGTAATATTTTAACCCTTTTGACTCTCCTTTGCACCATTTTAACCCATTACCTCCTCTCCCCACTTGCACATGCAATGCCACACCTTAGTTTGGATTCTAAGAATCTATTGGAACTCTTCGGAAGTGAAACCTCATCAATACCCCACATGCCTCCTCCCCTCTCCATTTCCAATGTAACCCCTTCTTGTCCATCCCCTCCTCACCCCATTCTCCCTCACCTGGTGGCATTATGTGCTGCAGGTCTCAACTTGATCTTCTTCGCTTCCCATATGCTCTTGGACACCTTGTTGCCAATGGATATCATCACAGCTATCAGCTCTGGTGTCCACTCGTCCAATGCAAGAGATCGAACGCGTGAGATGTGTGACCCTAGCATCCTGTGGACCCCAGAACATTCTATGCACAGGAGACAGCCCAGGTTCAGGGAGGCCTATTCCGGTTCTGTATAAGCAAGTATGGAATAGTGTATTGTTGTGTTGAAGGAGAGGGGAAGGGGAGGAGGAAAATAGACAAAGACAAGAAAGGAAGGGGAGAAGAGAGGAAGGTGCCGATATGATGAAAGGTGTGTATAGCAATGAAAGATGATGAGAGGTGTGTATAGCAACGAAGGATGAGAGGTGTGTATAGAATGAGAGGTGTGTATAGCAATGAAGGAGGATGAGAGGTATGTATAGCAATGAAGGAGGATGAGAGGTGTGCATAGCAATGAAGGAGGATGAGAGGTGTGTAGCAATGAAGGAGGATGAGAGGTGTGTATAGCAATGAAGGAGGATGGAAGGTGTGTATAGCAATGAATGAGGATGAGAGGTGTGTATAGCAATGAAGAAGGATGAGAGGTGTATAGTAATGAAGGAGGATGAGAGGTATGTATAGCAATGAAGGAGGATGAGAGGTGTGTATAGCAATGAAGGAGGATGAGAGGTGTGTATAGCAATGAAGGAGGATGAGAGGTGTGTATAGCAATGAAGGAGGATGAGAGGTGTGCATAGCAATGAAGGAGGATGAGAGGTGTGTATAGCAATGAAGGAGGATGAGAGGTGTATAGCAATGAAGGAGGATGAGAGGTGTGTATAGAAATGAAGGAGGATGTACAGTAGACAGGTGTGGAGGGGAAGGTGGGATGTTTGCCATGCTTACTTGGGGCACTGCAGTCAGCACAGACATCGTTTCCCTCCACGCTGCATATCCCTTGCTTCTCCAGCTCATTGGAAGAGTTCTGAGATGGAAGAGAAAGAAACATTGATACAAGGAACACAAGAACTGAACATTGCAAGCACAATGACTCACCATTCGTTTGTGTGATATTGAACCTGACAGAGTTTCCTTGATCCTAAGTTCTATGGCTTTCATCCATTGTTCTGCTTCCTGCATTATGAAGGCAATAAACAAAGCCACTCCCACAAGAATATAGGGGCAAATCACCTCTGATGAAGATACGCCAAACGACCATATCTTGCCTGCGGATGATACAATCTTAAACTCAGCACTCTCTGCATTCACTTCTGTGTGTGTGTGTAAAATATGTAAGTGCGTACAGTCGTATTAATGAAATGTGGGAGTGCAAATGGGTGTGGGTATTAAATGAAACTTACTAATACACATGTATTTATTACAAATAACCTCCTATTTACGATAGCACTCCATTTCTTCCACATCCACTAAACCTAAACACTACAATGGACCCTTTGCATGAAAGATCAGAAGTACGATAAACGTCACGTTCGGAGTAAAAACCACAGCGCCGGTTGCCTAGAGACATTGTGTCACGTCTGCGGACCTTTGCGTAATAAAATGGCAACGCTCGGAGTTTGCTCAGCCATTGATCCATTGGCCGATCCAGTTCCTCATCAAACTATGCTGCCTACAGTAAGTTTGACCGAGTCTGACATACCTGGAGCCATCCATTTAAAAAGGCTCCGGGTATGTCAGACTCGGTCAAGCTTACTATCACTACACTCTCCCTCACCATCTCCTTCCCACAGCTTGTTTCCTCCCCAGCTCCTCTCTCTCTGGTGTCCCTTCTTCTTCCTCTCCTTGCCAGCTGCCTCACTCACTGCAGACACCATAGGGGCCTTCTCCATCACCACACTGTTCCTGTTCTCCCCCTTCTCTCCACCCTTCCTCCTCCCCTGCCTCAGGTTCTCACTGCTGCCTCCCTCCGACAGTATTTCCTCACTCCCCAGGGGGGTCAAATTTTTCCCTTTCTCCTTATTTGGGCGTGTGGGGAGACGTGACATGGTGGCTGCCTTCTCGGGCACGCCTCCACCTCCCCCCTCCTCTGCTGCATTGTACGATACACCAGCCGTATGCAGCTGGTGGAGCATGTACTCGTCCATGCTCGAGTTCCTGTTGTGGCCCGCCAGTTTCCCGGGACGGTTAAGGGAAGAAATAGGGATGTGGCCAATCCCCTCGGATTGCGAGAACTTGACACGAGATGGGATTTCATCGATGGCATCATTGGAGCTGAACTCTTCCCCAGAGAGGAGGTTGTGAGGAACATCCAGGGTCTGGGAGAGACTGGACTGGTGGGGGACCATCCTATTAGGGGGCAGGGGGAGGGGTGGGCGTGATCCGTGGCATCCATCGGAGGGCTGGGTGAGTTTTCGTCTGATGGTGGGTCGAGGGGGAGAGAGGGTGTGGCAGCGAGGGGGATGCGAGATGTACTGTTCATCCTCTTTCCCGGCATGCGTACAGTGATGTTCTGAATGTTGAGACTCTTCCCATGGGTCTGGTTCATGTAGTCCTACAGGGTGGGGAGGAGGAAAGGAGTGGGGAAGAGGAGGGGATGGAGTGGGGAAGAGGAAAGAGATGGAGTGGGATGAAGAATAAGATGGGGTGGGGAGGAGGGATAGAATGGAATGGAGACAAAGAACGGAATATATTTGGGGTGGAGTGGGGAGGAGTAATGGGATGGAGTGGGGAGGAGTAATGGGGTGGAGTGGGGAGGAGGAATGGGGTGGAGTGGGGAGGAGTAATGGGGTGGAATGGGGAGGAGGATTCTACTTACCTGCATGCTGGGATAGTAAGTGATCTCGGAGTGGCTCAACACGAGGGTACTTCATCTTCCACTCCGTCTTCAGTCCCGTGTACTTCTTGCTCACCTGACCCTCCTTCACTGGGATGTGACGACCTGTGCCATAGAGCTGGGAACCCTTGCTGGCCAGATTGTACGAGGATTTCTAATAAACATGTATAAGGGGAGAGGTAGGAGGGGAGGAGGGGAGGAGGGAGGAGGAGGAGGGAGGAGGGGAGGAAGGGAGGAGGGAGGAGGGGAGGAGGGCAGGAAGGGAAGAGGGAGGGAGGAAGGGAGGAGGGAGGAAGGGAAGAGGGAGGGAGGAGGGGAGGAGGGGAGGAGGGGAGGAAGGGAAGAGGGAGGTAGGAGGGGAGGAGGAGAGGAGGGAGGAGGGGAGGAGGGAGGAGGGGAGGAGGGAGGAGGGGAGGAGGGAGGAGGGGAGGAGGGCAGGAAGGGAAGAGGGAGGGAGGAGGGGAGGAAGGGAGGAGGGGGAGGAAGGGAAGAGGGAGGGAGGAGGGGAGGGAAGGGAAGGGTTGGAAAGCATATTGTACATGTAATATCAAGTTATTGCACGCAAACTAAACCAGGCATAAACACGCCACGGTATACACAATCCTGTGCACTGTACGTAGGTATATGACAACACAAATTTTGTCGATTTTTTCACACACACATACATGTACACACTCACTTGGGCAGTGAATATCTTGGAGGACTTTGCCCTGGGGGGCGGACGTTTACGTAGTGGGGAGTGTGGGCTGCCACTGATCTTGGCCACACCCAGATTGGTGAGGGAGGGGCTTTGGGAGAAATTTTGTCCCATCACGGGAGAGAGGGAGCCATTACTGGCAGTCATGGCAAAGCGACAGGCTGGTGTGGAGAAGAAATTGTCACCAAGATGGTGTGGATGGTTGCACTGCTACATGTAGGTGAAAGGTGATGACATGTGATGGTGTGATGGTGTGATGTGTGATGGTATGATGTGTGATGTGGTGTGGGTGAAGTGATGATGTGACGTCACTGATGTGATGAGGCTATGACCACTGTGTTATGAGGGTTGCCCATGGTAATAAACGATGCAAACGAGCCACTCTCTCACTACATCACTGGACGAGACACAAACACGTGTGTAAAGAGACACCACGCTTCTTTGTTATGTGACCATTGTGTACTCTGTGGGTGTGGCCTCACCTTGGATGAATAACCCAATCACATTGGGCTGTTGGAGGGCCACAACATTCATTTGAACACATCTCTCCAACTGCTCTACCATCTTCTTCACATCAGCCTCTTTCGCACAGGGAACAGGGTCCGCTTTGGGTCGGGGGAGGAGGAGGAAGATGGGAGGAGGAGAAGGAGGGGAGGAGGGAGGAGGAGGGGAGAAGAGGAGGGGAGAAGGGGAGGAGGAGAGGAGGAGGGGAGGGGGAGGGGAAGAGGAGGGGAGGGGGAAGGAGGAGGGGAGGAGGAGGAGGAAGGTGGAGGAAGGAGGAGGAGAGGGAAGGAGGAGGGGAGGAGGAGGAGGAAGGAGGAGGAAGGAGGAGGAGGAGGGGAGGAGGAGGAGGAGGAGGGGAGGAGGAGGAGGAGGAGGGGAGGAGGAGGAGGGGAGGAGGAGGAGGGGAGAAGGAGGAGGGGAGGAGGAGGAGGGGGAGGGGAGGAGGTTAGACAGTTCAATACAATTTTCCAGTAACAATTTTTTGGAGGATGAGAGGAGGATGGACATCTCTAGAACATCGAATTAAATTCAAAGAAAGCTTGCATCTGGCCGTTAAGTGTTTCTAATAATGATCAATATGCTCTGTCAAATGTCATGATTAAGGAATTAATAGGTGGTGTCTATAAATAGCTGTTATAAGCTCCTTAAAACTAAGTAGGACTTTTGGCTATAGGTTGCACATGGGGATGCTAAACCTTATGACATCAAACCAAACATTTCATTACATCATAGCAATTAATTTTAACAGTCTTATATCTTATGTCTTATGTCTTACATGTATAGCACATCCTTTTCCTTAGTATTCCATTTTGCTGCTTGTCACCTTAACTTGTGTAATATAAAGTAATCGCACTAAGCTTTTCAGGGCTACATTGTCAAGCCAAACAATGGATCATAGTATGTTCTTTCTTTTGGAATAAAAATATAAATTAAGTTCATACAATTACACACAGAAAGATCAGTAATAAACAGAAATCCACTTATTGCGCATGTACCTCAGTCTTGGGAAAAAGTTCAAATCGAACCATATGTCACACGTGACTCATTAGTCTTACTACATGTATGATTACATTTGTTTTTTTGTTTTTGTTTTTTTTTTGTTGCTGTTTTTTTTTGTATATGCATAATTAAACGTTCTAGCTCTCTATTCATTTTGTTGATTTTACCCTTATTCGTGTTGCTTATATATTCCTTCACCCATAAACCGAAGCAATGTGATACTCCAATCTACATCTCTTGCTCCTAAGACTGATAGTATTTATACGCATTTAGTAGTCCGATTCGCGATTTGCATCCGAGTCCTCACATGTCAAACTGAAAGCCAGACAGAGATAATATTTATCTATGGTCAAGCTATCATAATGGTCAAGCGTAAAAGACCGATTCATGCGCAGCTGTAAATGATACCACCCTGGAGGTGTGGCATGGACCTGCAGGTGCCGAACTTTGAAACCTAACACCGTCATAGATATTAGAGTATAGGGATTCTGCTACGGCTGAGCAGGGACCGACCCCACTGCATGAACGCTACCAGGAACTTTGATAGCAGAGGTTTGAGGAGAGGTGGCTAGACGGCTTTGACTACATGGCTCGCCCCACCGTTGAGGGCCGGGCATGGCGACTTGGGATAGAGGGGCATGCGCGACTCAATAGTCTCGCACTGTTTGACGACAACAGTTATTCGAGTCTGCGTCGGGCTTGCGAAGCTAGACTTGAAATGACATGTACACAGAACTGCGCAACTCGACTTGGAATATTGCTATGAAACAAGAGTGAGGGTGGTTGGAGCTTTCTAGTTTTAACTGATTCATAACTGAATACAATCTTCGTTCGCTTTAGGCTTTCCATAAATCATTATAGGTACATACTTTCGGCACAAAACTGTAGACTTTGCAGTCTCTAGTTAATGATGGTTGAACCTGTTGATGACTTGTCAACTGTTACTGTATAGTATTGAGGAAGATTCAGAGCACAAACAAAAACAATTAATTGCACACTGCGCCACAGCATTCAGTATGCAGAGTTGTGCAGAGTCTGCATATCAACCATATGCAGATGAGTATCATTGAAGTGTACATATGCAGACGTCTGCATATGAACACTTCAATGATACTCATCTGCATATGGTTGATATGCAGACTCTGCACAGCTCTGCATACTAAATGCTGTGGCGCAGTGTTGTGCTGCAAAGCTAATCATGTGCCCAACATGTGCCTAATTTATGGTACCGACATGCATCATATTATTACACAGTTTTTTCCAAGGAAATGTTTAACTGGTTTAACCCCGTGTTGTTCAATGTCTGGCGTCAAAGTAAATCACATGTGTGACTTGGGACCTACCCACTCTTTAGATATTAGTTTTGGATGGGGGGACACACTATTCAAATATCAGTGTTAAAATTAGATGATTCCAAGCAACCATTTGTGACCATTGTAATCATTAAAGGCTATTCATAGGTAACCCATTGGAGTTTCTTTCAGCTGGTGCAGCGGCAATCAAACAAGAGTAGTTTGGGCAGAGTAGTTTATTGAGCTCACAACAAGTGGTCAGTATTGAATGTATATGCATCGTCGGATGTTATCAAAACTGACCCATGTTCTCGTTTTGACATCTCTAGAACATCGAATTAAATTCAAAAAAAGCTTGCAATCTGGCCGTTATAAGTGTTTCTAATAATGATCAATATGCTCTGTCAAATGTCATGATTAAGGAATTAATAGGTGGTGTCTATAAATAGCTGTTATAAGCTCCTTAAAACTAAGTAGGACTTTTGGCTATAGGTTGCACATGGGGATGCTAAACCTTATGACATCAAACCAAACATTTCATTCAATTAATTTTTAACAGTCTTATACATGTATAGCACATCCTTTTCCTTAGTATTCCATTTTGCTGCTTGTCACCTTAACTTGTGTAATATAAAGTGGTCGCACTAGGCTTTTCAGGGCTACAATTGATCATAGTAGGTTCTTTATAAAAAATAAAAATAAAAAATAAAGTTCATTCTATTACACACAGAAAGATCAGTAATAAACAGAAATCCACTTATTGCGCATGTACCTCAGTCTTGGGAAAAAGTTTAAATCGAACCATAGGTCACACGTGACTCATTAGTCTTACTACATGTATGATTACATTTGTTTGTTGTTTTTTTTGTTGCTGTTTTTTTTGTATATGCATAATTAAACGTTCTAGCTCTCTATTCATTTTGTTGATTTTACCCTTATTCGTGTTGCTTATATATTCCTTCGCCCATAAACCGAAGCAATGTGATACTCCAATCTACATCTCTTGCTCATAAGACTGATAGTATACATACGCATTTAGTAGTCCGATTCGCGATTTGCATCCGAGTCCTCACTTGTCAAACTGAAAGCCAGACAGAGATAATATTTATCTATGGTCAAGCTACGATAATGGTCAAGCGTAAAAGACCGATTCATGCGCAGCTGTAAATGATACCACCCTGGAGGTGTGGCATGGACCTGCAGGTGCCGAACTTTGAAACCTAACACCGTCATAGATATTAGAGTATAGGGATTCTGCTACGGCTGAGCAGGGACCGACCCCACTGCATGAACGCTACCAGGAACTTTGATAGCAGAGGTTTGAGGAGAAGTGGCTAGACGGCTTTGACTACATGGCTCGCCCCACTAGTAGAACCGTTGAGGGCCGGGCATGGCGACTTGGGATAGAGGGGCATGCGCGACGTGATAGTCTCGCACGTTTGACGACAACGGTTATTCGAGTCTGCGTCGGGCTTGCGAAGCTAGACTTGAAATGACATGTACACAGAACTGCGCAACTCGACTTGGAATATTGCGTTCAAATCTATGAAACAAGAGTGAGGGTGGTTGGAGCTTTCTAGTTTTAATTTATTCATAACTGAATACGATCTTTGTTCGCTTTAGGCTTTCCATAAATCAATATAGGTACATACTTTCGGCACAAAACTGTAGACTTTGCAGTCTCTAGTTAATGATGGTCGAACCTGTTGATGACTTGTCAACTGTTACTGTATAGTATTGAGGAAGATTCAGAGTACAAACAAAACAATTAATTGTGCTGCAAAGCTAATCATGTGCCCAACATGTGCCTAATTTATGGTACCGACATGCATCATATTATTACACAGCTTTTTCCAAGGAAATGTAACCCCGTGTTGTTCAATGTCTGGCGTCACAGTAAATCACATGTGTGACTTGGGACCTACCCACTCTTTAGAATGGAGAAGATATTAGTTTTGGATGGGGGGACACACTATTCAAATCTCAGTGTTAAAATTAGATGATTCCAAGCAACCATTTGTGACCATTGTAATCATTAAAGGCTATTCATAGGTAACCCATTGGAGTTTCTTTCAGCTGGGTCTTCTTTTTTTACAGAGATGTATGGAGAGGGATGTGAATGGGTGTGTCCATATATATTAGTCTACCTTGGGAAAACTAATTTCCATGCTGCGCTAGAGCAGATTGCCGATGCCGGATTGAGACTGAATCAAGGAAAATGCAACTCCATGCTTCGAAGTGTCAAAAAATTAAGACACATGATTGCATAAATATGGGGTTCACCCAACAAATTAAAAATTTAAAAATTTAAAGCCCACAACAACAACAGTGTGTGATGGTGTACGTACATATGTGTGCAAATGTGTGTGTGTGTTGAGCGTTAAGTGCATGTGTGTGTGTACATGTGTGTACAAATGAGGCGTAAAGAGGGGAAGCACACTAATGAACACATCAGGCCATGAGTTGTGGCTACTCATCTCGCAGTACAGCGTGAGCTTGTCATCGGGAAGAAGTCCATTGGCTTCATCAAAGAGGATGTCTCGTCCGATGAATTTCTTGAACCCCCAATCCTTCCCCTGGACAAAGCGATACGCCCTCTGACTCTCTGCACACACGTGACAGGGAAGGATCACTAAGCCGTAACGACATGTGCACACACAAATATACACACCTGCACATACACATACACACAACCTCACCACAGTAGGTGGCAACAATTACTCGAATCACACAAACACAATGGACAGTATCATTCTCTCACCCATTGCCTTGCGTTCTTCCTTCTTGTTGTTTAGGATGGAGAATTAGAACTTGGCACTTTTGTTGCCTGAGAGGAGCAGCAGGTAAAGAGACAGGTAGTCCCTGCTCTCCTCGTCCAGCCCCTTCGGATTCATCCTCAAAACCTGATGGATGTTTGAGGGAGAGAGAGTGTGGCAGCGAGGGGATGCGAGCAGTACTCTTTCCCGGCATGCGTACAGTGATGTTCTGAATGTTGAGACTCTTCCCATGGGTCTGGTTCATGTAGTCCTACAGGGTGGGGAGGAGGAAAGGAGTGGGGAAGAGGAGGGGATGGAGTGTGGAAGGAGGAAAGGTATGGAGTGGAGAGGGGAAGAGGAATGGTAAAACGAAGTTCCATGACCATCAAATGGCCACACCTCCAGCATTCCAACCACATGTGGTTCCAATATTATGGCCTTTGACAAAAGCAATAAAAGGGGGTGGGGGTAACAAGTCATGTGGATGTGTTTACTGCACTCAAGTATTCAAATATAATTAGAGGAATAATTGTACAAAACATCACATCACACTACACAGAATACTTCAAAACAGTGTTAGCACCAGTGTTTGCTACATACACACTACCACTCTTAGGATCTAGCATAACACCACTAGGACCATTGAGATTGCCAACTGTGTGGACCTTGTGTCCTTGAGAATCAAAGATGGAAAGACAATGACCACTGCACTCAGTAACAAGACTGTAACCTTCTTCATCAATCACTATTCCAGTTGGACCCTTTACATCCCCATATGATCTGACATAGGTCCCCTCAGGTGTGAAGACTTTGATGGTGTTAGAACCCCAGGCTGCAACAAGGATGTTCCCTTGAGGGTCCAAGACAACACCATATGGATACTGGAAACCATGACTACCAGGGACATTACCATTTATGGTCAATAGCCAGGTGCCAGCTTGATCCAATATTACTACCCTGTGATTGCCACTATCAGAAACAATCAACCTATCTCTTTGGTCAACTGATGGGCACTTAAACTGTCCCTGACCTGATCCACACTGGCCAAATTTTTGCAGGAACTGTCCTCCTGTTGTCAACTTCTGAATGCGATCATTGCCAACATCAGCAACATACATCACATCTCCCTTGATGAATAAGCCCCATGGACTAATGAACTGACCATCACCACTCCCTAAGCTACCTATGGTTCTCTTCTGCTGGCCAGCTTGGTCAAACACACGAATACAGTGATCACTCCAACAGGCTACATAGATGTCTCCACTGTCATGGATGGCAATACCATGTGGACTTCCACTACACTTGATAACTTGCTCTGGATTACATAAGGTGCTGTACTTGGTTCCCACATCAAGGTCACAAGGACTGTTTTGTACATGTTGACCATCCATTGTGATGAGGAGCTGGTGAGGACCAGCAGTCTGAGGGGTGAGGGTGATGGTGTAGGTACCATCCCCATGGTCCTCCACCTCTCCTGGGACAACTGCTCCATCATGTGACAGCTCAGCCTTCACCTGTAGACCACCATACGGGTACCTCTCTCCCTTTGAGGTCATGCTCTCCACTTTAACACAATACCTTTCCTTCACCTTGGCCACTGACTCAGAAGACCATGTGCTTTGTGATGGAGATGGAGGTGAGTCCATTACATGACCAAATATGGAGAGTTGCTTAATAAGAGAATCGATGTGTAGGAGGGACACATGTATGTCACTAGACTGATTTGGAGTGAGGGATACATTGTCAACCTTCTTCAGTGTGGCCTTCAGTTCAGTGGGTAGCAGATCTCCTAGTGCTACCATCTCGTGGTCAGTGTGGGTCTGGAGGATGTGGGAGGTCATCTCAGTGTAGCGACCAATCTCATCTTGCATCTTCATCAACTGTTCCTTCTGGAGGGTCAGAGCTGTTGTCTTGGAAAATGAAATGGCCTCCATCTCTGACAACAGTGTGTTCTTCCTTTCCTCAATGGTTTGGTGGAGCTGTTCAAAGGCTTGGGTTATGATCAGTGTGGCATTCTCTCTGGAAGTATAAACCTGTTCTGCCATCTTGCCATTGGCATCAATGGCTGTGGTCAACTTTGAGGTCACTTCTTGAGCACACACAAGTGCCTCCCTCATGGCATCTCTGTGGACCTTTGCAATATTGCACATGTCAGCAATCCTGTGGTCCTTGTGGAGGACGAGGGTACAGTCTCTGCAGACCAGTAATTGACAAGCCTCACAAAAAATTTCAATTCTTCTTTCTCATGATGAGGTAGGGAACAGAAGTGTTTAGTGGGTTTCATTATGGATGGAAGTAGTTTCAGTGACTCTTTGTCTAATCTCACGATCAAATGATTGGATAGTTTTCGGCTGAATTTATGGTGCTCATAGCCGGAGGCACACAGCAGCTCAATACATGTGCAACAGAACACCACTGCAGGCCCAGCGCTTCCACGTGTGCAGGCATCACATGACTTTTCACCATCACTGCCAATCTTGGACATGTACCCAGCCACCTCCACTTCAAAGCCAAGATGGAGGTTCTGAGGTATAGCATTGACTCCACCCTCTGGTATGGTGATACTTCTCTGACAGGTAGGACACTCCATGATCTGCTTGGTCCCAGACCTCTCTATCTCCGTATGGAGACACTGGCCACAGAAAGAGTGAAGACATGGAAGAATTCTGGGTTCTCTGTATGGCTTAGAACACAGCCGACATGTCAGCTGAGCACTATAGTGGATGTGCATTAAATAGAGAAGCTTGATGAATTTACATTCCTTCTACAGATAAGTTAACAATACCGTAGCTATAGGTAAAGTGTGTAATACATTTCAATGGTACTTTCCCGTAGTTTGTAACATTATAATGTCACTAACAGCCATCATGCTTGAAGATGTTGGATGTACATGTAGACTATACTATAGTATTCAGAGAGGATTTAAACATGCACAACACAAGAAAGAGGGAGCACACATTCCACCTGAACATGATGAAGAAATGGAGCACCCCAAGGTAGAAGAGATTCTAGGACGGGCATAAGAGGAGAGCAGACCAGTGGAGTGGTGTAACCTGACATGTGACAAGGTTGAAAGCAGTGGAAAGATTCCCTGTTCCAAGGGACCAGGAGGCAGGGTGCACTGATTCTTAGGATTGCCAGTGTTCAATAGGAGATGTATACCTCACTACTCCAGTTGTAGAAAACCACCACTTCCAGATATTTGAGCTCAATGTGTGACAATATGTCATTGTACTAGTGTCAAAACAGCGGAAAAGATGCAATGGAGTTCCCTAAGGCTCCAGATATCAAAGGTACCAGTGAATGACACACAAACCAGACTATTTGTACTGTATTAGAGCAGAAGCCATAATCAAGCAGCATCAACACTGGTCATGGTGGAGGTCACTGGACCATGGTGGAGGCCACTGGACCATGGTGGAGGCCACTGGACCATGGTGGAGGCCACTGGACCATGGTGGAGGACCATGGTGGAGGCCACTGGACCATGGTGGAGGCCACTGGACCATGGGGAGGCCACTGGACCATGGTGGAGGCCACTGGACCATGGTGGAGGCCACTGGACCATGGTGGAGGCCACTGGACCATGGTGGAGGCCATGGGCCATGGTGGAGGCCACTGGGCCATGGTGGAGGCTGCTGGTTACCTTTGTCTCAAGTCAGGGGGGATGGAACGAGGAAGTGGGGAGAGCTTCTTGGTAGAAGTTGCTAGGCTTGATGCTGCTACATTGCTCCCCTATTGCAGCTCATGTGAGATCTGGCAGTATCGAGTGGAGCACCTAATCAGATAGCTGCAACCACAGGAAGCATTCATAACACTGTCAATCATTCGCTCCATTTTGTGGACCCTGTCACCTGGGCGCACACGCAAGGAGTGGAAGGAATGTGGAGCTCGTGCAAACACATGATTCGCGAGGAGAAAACTATGCATTCTTGCCTATTTGAAACTTATCTCCCCGAGTACATGTGGCGTAGACGATTCGGTGGACCAGTTGCATTTGGCAAAACCAACACACATCGCTGAAAAATATCCAGTGCGACTTAGTGCATTATCTTGTAAATTGAATCGGATGAATTTTAAGTGAGAGGGCGGGTTTAAGTAAAAGACAACCGGGATATGTTATAATGCACGCATTTTTAGTTGCCCGTCACGCCACTTTCCAATCTTTGACCAACAAAGCAAAGCTGGTTATACTATCGTAGCTAGCACAAAACCGGCGAAGCTGTCGGACAAAGTGAGCAAATGCACAGTAGCGATTCTACAGAGCCAATATGCATCAAACCCCCCTACGCCACTTTTCATCTTATTCCATCTAACCATGGATAGTATAGTCAGGGAATTGGAAACGAGTCTAATCAACACCAATTGACACCTCTACTCCTCTCGTTTCAGCACTTATAAGAATTCTGTATTTGTAACTATGCTTCAAGATGGATAACTTGGGAGCCACAGCTGGAAGAAATTATGGTTCGTATCAAAAAATTGAAAGTAGCCAAGTACACACAAAAGCAAAACACCACAAACTTATCAAAAGGCACAACAGCCCGCGCACAGAAGGTACATAAGTGCGATGCGTCCTGAACAAAAAACTTTTCTTCAAATTCTCGAAGTTGCCCCGTCATATATTTCCTAAAATACTTACAGATATTCTCCTACGTATGTGAAGCGCTTCAGAGCAGATAACAAGAACCAAGACCAACCGAACTGAAGATATGAACGATTTCGAACCTCTCCGTAGGTGTTAACGATTTTGTAACGATGTAACGCGGAGTGCCCACAGCCAGTAATGCGCTCACGAGACTCGTTTCCTATCCCCTTACTATACTATCTAGTATAGTATGATCTAATACATCGCGTTTCGTTAAGAAAAGCGCTATACTGACTGACAATAAACTGCACTAAGGGATTAACTATTTGTTTTTCCAACTCGCCCAAAGAGCACACGTAGATCACAAAACGATTAAAGCAGGCTATCGATACATGTTGAAATTTAGTTTCCAATGATATTTCCAATGCATTGACGCGCTTTTTACTTCACCGGGTCGGATTGTTCGCGTATGGCGCACGTGACGAAATCCATATATTATCTCTGGGGGTTTAAAGGGCATCATGCCATATTTCAGAGGTGGTTATCATACGTGCTTTCCTTACAAAGGAGATGACGAAGAACAAATAGGTGGAAATCGGTCTACATATGACCACACATAATTGTTGAACGGGCCCGCGGGGTAGCTATCTGCTCACCTTGTATTTGAATCTTCCTTTGAAACTCCAGCGCTAGGATCCAACATCGACGCCATATCTATTACCCACCACTTCCGATAAATTGCAGTATTGTTATAGCGCATGGCATGATTAATAATTTGTATTAACCACGTTTAGAAACAACAGTATCGCCCCGCCTCTGAGCTCACTGCATTAAGCTGTATTGCGTGATACTGACGAGAAAAATTAAGATTGATGAAAGTACAGCGTCGAGAGATCATTTCCACTGCATGCTCACCTTGTATTTGAATCTTCTTGTAAATGTTCCTTTGAAACTCCAGCGCTACGATCCAACATCGACGCCATATCTATTACACGTGACAGGATTAATAATTTGTATTAACCACGTATAAATTGCAACGCTGTACCACTCAAATGAATTAACGCTCGATGACCATGGAAACAACGGTATAGCCCCGCCTCATGAGCTCACTGCAATAACATTGATGAAAGTACAGCGTCGAGACCTCATTTCCACTGCATGCTCCAATAAAGCCAATGTGAGGTTAGAACAGTTTTTAATACGATCTAAACATACTTTGTTTGCACACGTGACCTCCGCAACTGCGTGGGTGTCTCCAGACTGACTATTCAATAGACCAGTGTGGGTACTGACTGGTGCACATTGACACAAAACCAGCACTGCACACACGTATTGAGAAGTCATAATCAATGCCAGCAGGATATACACGTATGGATTAATGAGATACACATTTGACTGTCCTTACACCAATGAGAAAAAAAAGTGGACAACATGATGCTCTGATGAGTTGCACAAAATACATACACACATGCAACATAAGGAAGTGAATCAACACACACACACACAGACACACACACACACACACACACCACAGGGCCATGTGGGGGGAAGATTGAAGGGGACAAGCCCACACTCAGGATGACTGCAGTGTGCTATTGCTGCTCCCTCCACTGGACAGTCTTCGTCTCTTCCTTAGCAGTGTGGTCTCCGCCAAAGCCAGTGCCTTGAAGGCCTCGGCCACCAGGTGGGCGTGGCGGGACACAAGTGTGCTCCATCCCTGGGTGTCCATCACTTCTGGTGCATAACTGTAGAGGGAGGGGCACCCATGGCTGGTCAACATGTTAGCCAATTACAAGCTACACTGACACTAGCAAAGAGTGAAGGAGTGGGTGGAGAAGGAAATAAGGGCACCTCCCCCTCCCCCTCCCATTGTTTGCTTGTTGCATTTGGGTAGAGTGATGTGCTAGAGTAACCATTAGAATGGTTATGCTCATGTGAGAGCACTCACTGGTTAAAGAGCTTTCTCACACCACTCTACAACCAGCGAGCTCACACCATTCTACGACCGGCGAGCTCACACCACTCTACGACCAGCGAGCTCACACCACTCTACGACCACCGCTCTACCGCAAGTGAAACTTAACACTGTTCATGACCAGCTAGCTCAAACCACTTTACGACCAGCTAGCTCACACCACTCTATGACCAGCGAGCTCACACCACTCTATGAACAGCTAGCTCACCCACTCTACGACCAGCTAGCTCAAACCACTCTACGACCAGTGAGCTCACACCACTCTTCAACCAGCTAGCTCAAACCACTTTACGACCAGCTAGCTCAAACCACTTTACGACCAGCGAGCTCACACCACTCTACGACCAGTGAGCTCACACCACTCTACGACCACCATTCTAAGACCTGTGACCTCACACCAATGTACGATACTTTAACCACAACTTACGCCTTCTCTCTGACAAGGCCTGGGTTACCTGGCTGCTTGACGGCATTGGCACACACTGACTCTGTTTCTCCTCTTAAATCACGCAACCTATCCACAGCATACACAAATCCACACACACACATACATACACACATACACACACACATACTACACTTACACATATATACATGTGGCACAAACAATAACACTCTAATGATGGTACACTGAATGTGTTCTCTGCACATGTATTCTTGATCTATTCTATTGAACAGCTCATGAGGGACATACATGTAGGTACATCACACACACTGTAGTGTCCCATAGGACTGGTCCTTTGTACTTACATCATATTCCAGTAGGACTTCTTGAGAGGATAGAGGACAAGTCATAAGGTATTCTGTGGGTACACACGTAAGAGGCTTTTTTGTTTTTTATGTGTTTCTTAGAGTTGGATAATGAATATTAAATTTAAATTGCTATGTACTTATGTCTGTGTATACTTACCAACGGCCCTGACCTGTAGCTACAATAAAATTAATTAATTGGCCACAGGCCATGCAGGAACAACACAGGCCATGCAACTAGTGATGCAACATTGTATGTAAGGTTAGGCTGTTACCTGTGGCAATGAAATTATTGTACCTATCATTAATTGCAGATTGTGGTGAATGAGGGCTATCCCCCTCCCCCCCCCCCTTCCATGGTAAGTTTACACAGACATACCTTAGCAAGCTAGTAACAATTTCATTATTCTGCTGTTGCCAGACTCCCAAACGCTTTTACAGGTGCAACGTAGAGTGCTAGATGATGAGTGAACAGTAACTGAGGGAAAAAGTATACTTTTAGAGAAGACTACAAGCAACAATCCAGAGGACGACCACAGTGAGTATGAAAGCAGGGTACAGAAATTGAGAATAGAATCAGTTGCCTCTTGAGCTGTGCATCGAATAGAACATAATGTTGCCATATGTGTCACGGTGTGTTTATGTGTGTGTGTGTGTGTGTGTGTGCAAGTGATGTGCTCAAGAATTGTACAGTGCCATTTGCACAACGTATACACATAAGGGTGTGTGAACCAGTATGAGGACATGTTCACACACTCCATATGGGCTAAGCATGGTGGGGTAAAAGAGACTTGAAGTCCCGCAATAGCTGAGGCATAAAGAAGTTGAGCAAGGGTTATGCCAAATAAGAAAGCTTTATTACACATTATGTGAGTGCATAGAGATATGTATAGGCAAGTTGTGGTACATGTAGTGTTATTCTTTGCCACAAGCATGTATACAGTGGTATGGGGACCCGATGTACACCAATCAAATGGGACACAGCGGATCAATATACATACGTACAAAGGACCAATCATATGGGCCTATGGAGACACAATGCATGTACAAAAGAACAATCCTAGGGACACGAGAATGGTACAGAAGCTCAGTACATAAACCCATTCAAAAATGCACACAGTTAACTGGAATAGAATACACGTGCATGTGAGTGTGGTGTGTCATCATCATCAGACTGGTGTATTGTGTACTATTTGCTGTGAATAATTAAATAACTAGTCTTGCAGTAATATTTTAGCTCCATGTCTACATTGTGGCAATGGTGTGAAAGCAAACACGGTCATGTTCTTGGTGCTCGATGTGCAGGAAGCGTGTTTGGACCATGGGCAAAACATCTGCATCATTGTAATCTATTACCTTTTCCATGCCAGAATATTTTAACTCATTGACTCCCCTTCAAACCATTTTAACCCATCACCTCCTCTCCTCCCTTCATCCGAATTGAAACACCTTTTGTTAAATTTATTACTTTATAGAAAAGAACTGTTAAATAAATCTTTTTGTAACTCTTCTTGGGAAATGAAACCTCATCAATACCCCACATGACTCCTCCCCTCTCCATTTCCAATGTAACCCTTTCTTGCCCATCCCCTCCTCACCCCATTCTCCCTCACCTGGTGGCATTATGTGCTGCAGGTCTCAACTTGATCTTCTTCGCTTCCCATATGCTCTTGGACACCGTGTTGCCAATGGATACCATCACAGCTATCAGCTCTGGTGTCCACTCGTCCAATGTAAGAGATCGAACGCGAGAGATGTGTGACCCTAGCATCCTGCGGACCCCAGAACACTCTATGCACAGGAGACAGCTCAGGTTCAGGGAGGCCCATTCCGGTTCTGTATAAGCAAGTATGGAATAGAGTATCGTAGAACCTTCTCCACATTTCTTCCACATACACTAAACATCACAATTCTCCTTATCACACCCTCCCTCTATTTATCTATCACTACACTCTCCCTCACCATCTCCTTCCCACAGCTTGTTTCCTCCCCAGCTCCTCTCTCTCTGGTGTCCCTTCTTCTTCCTCTCCTTGCCAGCTGCCTCACTCACTGCAGACACCATAGGGGCCTTCTCCATCACCACACTGGTTCCCCTTCTTCCTCCTCCCCTGCCTCAGGTTCTCACTGCTGCCTACCTCCGGCAGCATTTCCTCACTCCCCAGGGGGGCAAATTCTTCCCTTTCTCCTTATTTGGGCGTGTGGGGGAGACGAGCTGTCTTCTCGGCCACGCCCCTTCCTCCCACTACTCTGCCACAATGTACGATACACCAGCCGTATGCAGCTGGTGGAGCATGTACTCGTCCACTTCACTTTTGTTGCCTGAGAGGAGCAGCAGGTAAAGAGACAGGTAGTCCCTGCTCTCCTCGTCCATTAACCTTCGGATTCATCCTCAAAACCTGATGGATGTTTGAGGGGGAGAGAGGGTGTGGCAGCGAGGGGGATGCGAGCAGTACTGTTCATCCTCTTTCCCGGCATGCGTACAGTGATGTTCTGAATGTTGAGACTCTTCCCATGGGTCTGGTTCATGTAGTCCTACAAGGTGGGGAGGAGGAAAGGAGTGGGGAAGAGGAGGGGATGGAGTGGGGAAGGAAGAAAGGTATGGAATGGAGTGGGGAAGAGGAATGGTAAAACTAATGGTGTTCCAGGACCATCAAATGGCCACACCTCCAGAATTCCAATCACATGTGGTTCCAATATTATGGCCTTTGACAAAGGAAATAAAAGGGGGCGGGGGGTAACAAGTCATGTGGATGTGTTTACTGCACTCAAGTATTCAAATATAATTAGAGGAATAATTGTACAAAACATCACATCACACTACACAGAATACTTCAATACAGTGTTAGCACCAGTGTTTGCTACATACACACTACCACTCTTAGGATCTAGCATAACACCATCGGGGCCAATGAGATTGCCAACTGTGTGGACCTTGTGTCCTTGAGAATCAAAGATGGAAAGACAATCACCAAGGTACTCAGTAACAAGACTGTAACCTTCTTCATCAATCACTATTCCAGATGGTTTCTTTACATCCCCATATGATCTGACATAGGTCCCCTCAGTTGTGAAGACTTTGATGGTGTTAGAACCCCTGGCTGCAACATGGATGTTCCCTTGAGGGTCCAAGGCAACACCATATGGATACTGGAAACCATGACTACCAGGGACATTACCATTTATGGTCAATTGCCAGGTACCAGCTTGATCCAATATTACTACCCTGTGATTGCCACTATCAGCAACAATTAACCTATCTCTTTGGTCAACAATAACTGATGTTGGATACTGAAACTGTCCCTGAACTGATCCACGTTGGCCAAACTTTTGCAGGAACTGTCCTCCTGTTGTCAACTTCTGAATGCGATCATTGCCAAAATCAGCAACATACATCACATCTCCCTTGATGAATAAGCCCCATGGCAAAGAGAACTGACCATCACCACTGCCAGGACTACCTATGGTTCTCTTCTGCTGGCCAGCTTGGTCAAACACATGAATACAGTGATCATCCCAACAGGATACATAGATGTCTCCAATGTCATGGATAGCAATACCATGTGACTGACCACTACACTTGATAACTTGCTCTGGATTACATAAGGTGTTGTACTTGGTTCCTACATCAAGGTCACAAGGACTGTTCTGTACATGTTGACCATCCATTGTGATGAGGAGCTGGTGAGGACCAGCAATCTGAGGGGTGAGGGTGATGGTGTAGGTACCATCCCCATGGTCCTCCACCTCTCCTGGGACAACTGCTCCATCATGTGACAGCTCAGCCCTCACCTGTAGACCACCATATGGGTACCTCTCTCCCTTTGAGGTCATGCTCACCACTTTAACACAATACCTTTCCTTCACCACTGACTCAGAAGACCATGTGCTTTGTGATGGAGATGGAGATGAGTCCATTACATGACCAAATATGGAGAGTTGCTTAATAAGAGAATCGATGTGTAGGAGGGACACATGTATGTCACTAGACTGATTAGGAGTGAGGGACACATTCTCAACCTTCTTCAGGATGGCCTTCAGTTCAGTGGGTAGCAGATCTCTTAGTGCTGCCATCTCATGGTCAGTGTGAGTCTGGAGGATGTGGGAGGTCATCTCAGTGTAGCGACCAATTTCATCTTGCATTTTCATCAACTGTTCCTTCTGGAGGGTCAGAGCTGTTGTCTTGGAAAGTGAAATGGCCTCCATCTCTGACAACAGTGTGTTCTTCCTTTCTTCAATGGTTTGGTGGAGCTGATCAAAGGCTTGGGTTATGATCAGTGTGGCATTCCCTCTGGAAGTATAAACCTGTTCTGCCATCTTGCCATTGGCATCAATGGCTGTGGTCAGCTTTGAGGTCACTTCTTGAGCACACACAAGTGCCTCCCTCATGGCATCTCTGTGGACCTTTGCAATATTGCACATGTCAGCAATCCTGTGGTCTTTGTGGAGGACGAGGGTACAGTCTCTGCAGATCAGTAATTGGCAAGTCTCACAAAAGAATTTCAATTCTTCTTTCTCATGATGAGGTAGGGAACAGATGTGTTTAGTGGGTTTCATTATGGATGGAAGTAATTTGATAGAGTCTTTGTCTAATCCAACCATCTGATGATGGTGGAATATCTTACTATGCTTGTGGTAGTCATGGCACAGCTTGCAAAGAAGATGATGACATGTGCAACAGAACACCACTGCAGGCCCAGTGCTCCCATCAATGCAAGCATCACATGACTTTTCACCATCACTGCCAATCTTGGACATGTACCCAGCCACCTCCACTTCAAAGCCAAGATGGAGGTTCTGAGGTATAGCATTGACTCCACCCTCTGGTATGGTGATACTTCTCTGACAGGTAGGACACTCTATGTTCTGCTCGGTCCCAGACCTCTCTATCTCTGTATGTAGACACTGGCCACAGAAAGAGTGAAGACATGGAAGAATTCTGGGTTCTCTGTACGGCTTAGAACACAGCCGACATGTCAGCTGAGCACTATAGTGGATGTGCATTAAATAGAGAAGCTTGATAAATGTAAATTCCTCCTATAGATATGTTAGCAATACTGTAGCTATAGGTAAAGTGTGTAATAAATTTCAATGGTACTTTCCTGGGCCCATCAGTTTTGTAGTTTGCAACATTATTTCACTAACAGCCATTATGCTTGAAGATTTTGGATCTACATGTAGACTATACTATAGTAGGATTTAAACATGCACGACACAAGAAAGAGGGAGCCCACATTCCACCTGAACATTATGAAGAAATGGAGCTCCCCAAGGAAGAAGAGATTCTGGACAGGCATAAGAGGAGAGCAGACCAGTGGAGTGGTGTAACCTGACATGGACAAGGTGAAAGCAGTGGAAAGATTCCCTGTTCCAAGGACCAGGAGGCAGGTGCACTGATTCTTAGGATTGCCAGTGTTCAATAGGAGATGTATACCCCACTACTCCAGTGTAGAAACCCACACTTCCAGATATTTGAGCTCAATGTGTGACAAATTGTTTCCTGTTCAGAATTTCTACGGTAATACAGACAAATGTGTCAGAGAGATGTGTTTCGTCAAGTGGATGTGAATATTCAGCACCATATATGTAAGCAAACTGTTGAGGGTGTTGATACTACCTGTCAAACCAAGTGATAAGACTCATAAAATAACTTGTACCAGTTTCGACGAGTCATCTAGTGTCAAAACAGCGGAAAAGATGCAATGGAGTTCCCTAAGGCTCCAGATATTCATCAGGTACCAGTGAATGACACACAACCAGACAGAACACGTTGAGCAGGTGTGTAAAGGAAAGCAAAATAATAGGGGAAGAGAGTCCTTGGGATAGAGGTAAATCAAGGGAAGCGTCAACACACGTTTATACACATACTCCCTACTGGCTTCAAAACATACACAGGAGAGAGACTACTAACAAAAGACCAGATCATCTTGGACGTATAGAAAGATGAACAGATGCTAACACTTTACTTGAAATGGCCTAACACTTCAAGGGAGGAACAGGCTAGCCAAAGACATGAAGCTAAGGAAGAAAAGGCTGGAAGCTGCAGAAGGAGATAATTTTGAAGGCATGTGCAGTCCCATATAGCCATGCACGGAACGACAAATTAATCTCATGATTAGAAGGGACCTGAAGAGTCGCCTACATTTGTTGCAACCTAGACTTCAAGGCATAGTCCTAAACCCAACAAATGAGGACCAGTTCAGCAGCATTACAACATACAGTACAAAGTAACAGAGTCATGGTTCGCAACTATCAACCAACGGCAAGGCCAAATGGATTGAGGGTGGAAGATTGTGGAAGAGGAATACAGAACAATTAATGCAGACCACCATCAAAGAGAACTAGGGGAAAAAAGGAATAGGAAAACAAAGGGCGAGAATAAAAGAACAGCATGGAGTCAATCCTCAAAAATCTAGACTGTAAGGCCACCTACTACTACTGACACGATTTTAGACTCAGCACCTGTAGGTTGTAATATTAAAACGATGTTACTGTACGCTTTATGTCACTAGATTAATTAATATCCTAACCAGAGATGATATATAGAGGCGCTAGGTAACAGCAGTCATCAGCACCTGAATCCATATGTCAACTACAAACCATCTTCTGTAGCTTATATATATGCTTCTTCAAGTCCAATGCTTAAAGAACACTCACGAAAAACAACAACTAAAAAAAACTACTCTGCAATTGTTGCCTTTTGAACTCTGGATGGAGGCAGCTCGGCCATGAATGGTGGAGGTCACTGGGCCATGGTGGAGGCCACTGGACCATGGTGGAGGCCACTGGACCATGGTGGAGGCCACTGGGCCATGGTGGAGGCCACTGGACCATGGTGGAGGCCACTGGACCATGGTGGAGGCCACTGGGTCATGGTGGAGGCCACTGGACCATGGTGGAGGCCACTGGGCCATGGTGGAGGCCACTGTACCATGGTGGAGGTCACTGGGCCATGGTGGAGGCCACTGGGCCATGGTGGAGGTCACTGGACCATGGTGGAGGCCACTGGACCATGGTGGAGGCCACTGGACCATGGTGGAGGCCACTGGGCCATGGTGGAGGTCACTGGACCATGGTGGAGGCCACTGGACCATGGTGGAGGCCACTGGACCATGGTGGAGGCCACTGGACCATGGTGGAGGCCACTGGACCATGGTGGAGGCCACTGGACCATGGTGGAGTGGGCCATGGTGGAGGCCACTGGGCCATGGTGGAGGCCACTGGACCATGGTGGAGGCCACTGGGCCATGGTGGAGGCCACTGGACCATGGTGGAGGCCACTGGACCATGGTGGAGGCCACTGGGCCATGGTGGAGGCCACTGGACCATGGTGGAGGTCACTGGGCCATGGTGGAGGCCACGGACCATGGTGGAGGTCACTGGACCATGGTGGAGGTCACTGGACCATGGTGGAGGCCACTAGGCCACGGTGGAGGTCACTGGGCCATGGTGGAGGCCACTGGACCATGGTGGAGGTCACTGGACCATGGTGGAGGCCACTAGGCCACGGTGGAGGTCACTGGCCATGGTGGAGGCACTGGACCATGGTGGAGGTCACTGGACCATGGTGGAGGTCATGGACCATGGTGGAGGTCACTGGACCATGGTGGAGGCCACTGGACCATGGTGGAGGCCACTGGACCATGGTGGAGGCCACTGGACCATGGTGGAGGCCACTGGACCATGGTGGAGGCCACTGGGCCATGGTGGAGGCCACTGGACCATGGGGGAGGCTGCTGGTTACCTTTGTCTCTAGTCAGGGGGGATGGAACGAGGACATGGGGAGAGCTTCTTGGTAGAAGTTGCTCGGCGTGATGCTGCTACATTGCTCCCCCTATTGCAGCTCATGTGATCTGGCAGTATCATATACAGCGACGAGTGGAGCGCCTATAATCAGATAGCTGCAACCACAGGAAACATTCATAACACTGCCAATCATTCGCTCCATTTTGTGGACCCTGTCACCTGGGCGCACACGCAAGGAGTGGAAGGAATGTGGAGCTCGTGCAAACGCATGATGCGCGAGGAGAAAACTATGCATTCTTGCCTATTTGAAACATATCTCCCCGAGTACATGTGGCGTAGACGATTCGGTAGACCAGTGGCATTTGGCAAAATCAACACACATCGCTGAACAATATCCAGTGCGACTTAGTGTGTTAATATCTTTGAATCGGATGAATTTTAAGTGAGGGGGCGGGAATTAAGTACAAGTTATAAAGCACGCGTGTTTAGTTGAAATCATACCGTCAAGCCACTTTCCAAACTTTGACCAACAAGGCAAAGCTGGTTATACTATCGCAGCTAGCACAAAACCGGTGAAACTGTCGGACAAAGTGAGCAAATGCACAGTAGCGATTCTACAGAGCCTGTTTATGGGTGTGGTCATATAGAGCGCACGTGGTCCGTCAGTCAGTTAATTATTGATGTGCATTTTCCCTTGTCTCGTATGTTTTTCTGCTGAGTGATATATCTGTTGGCATCGGCTACCTGCGGTCTGCGTGCGACCAGAGGCAATAGAACATGGTGTCAGAAGTGGGATCCGGCTAAAATGGAGAAGTATTTAGCACCGGAACCTATTGGTGAGGGAGACCTGAACGAACAATGGAAGCGGTTCAAACGGGAGTTTGAGCAATTCCTAGTCGCGGTTGGGAAGGACAAGGAGACAGAGCCGACAAAGCTGGCTATCTTTCTCCGCATCGTGGGGCAGCGAGTCAATGACCTTTATGAAACAATGCAGTTTGCAGAGGGTGAAGACCGTAGTAAGTGGAGTGTCGTGTCGGGGAAGCTAGATGGGTTGTGTGCACCCAGGACTAGTAAGCATGTACTGAGGGATAAATTCTTCCAACTTAAACAAGATGGGAAAAGTGTTGATCAATTTGTGCTTGAGCTAAGGAAGCAGTCCAGAGACTGCCAATTTGGGGCCCTCAGAGACGATTTGATGTTGCACGTGCTAATAAGGGGCGTAGATAGTGAAAGAATGCGAAGAAGGATGTTTGAGACAGACAAGCTAGACCTAGAAAAGGCAGTTCAGATGTGCCAAGTGATGGAATCAACCACTGTAGATTTACAGCAGATGGGTACGAGGCTTGAGCCTCAGCCTGGGTTGACAAAGCCTGTAGAAGCACAAGGAGTAGCAGCTGTTAACTCACGGCGGCCTAGTGGTAGCATTGGCGAGAAAAGAAGGAAGAAGTGGCCAGGGGCGAAGCCATTTAGTGGGAGTCCACACTCTTGTTCCCGATGTGGACAGTCCCATAAACCTAGGCAGTGCCCAGCATACGGACAAAAATGTCTCAATTGTCAGGGTCTGAATCATTTTGCCAGAATGTGTAATAAGGCCAAACAGCAATCCGCTCACTTAGTCGGGGACTGGGCAGATCCAGAAAGCCCAACTGCTGAAAGGGGTGAGGTGTTGCTTATTACAGTAGAAAGGGTTGGAAAAAAATTGCTGGCGAGGGTGCAATTCCACATTGAGGGCCGAGTTAAAATGGTGACCTGTCAGTTAGACACGGCCGCGTCCTGCAATGTCATGTCAAGGGCTGACTACAACAAGTTGGGTTGTCCAAAATTGACTACAAGTAATGTAGTGCTAACCATGTATGATGGGACTGTAAAAAAATCGTTAGGCAGGTGCTGTGTGCAGGTGGCTAATAGAGTGGGGGAAGTGACGACCCTGCGATTCGAGTTACTGGAAACAAGCCATCATTCACTACTGTCATTGCAAACGTGTCTGGATTTGAAACTCCTATCGTATGAGGTGGAGTCGGTGTGTTTGGTGGAGGCACACAACAAGCTGACCAAAGACCAGATTGTAGCTGATTACCCGGATGTGTTCAGAGGGCTTGGTCTTTTCCCAGGAGAGTATACCATTGAATTGGATACCTCCATTCCACCAGTACAGAATCGACCTAGGAGGATACCACATACAATGAAGCAGGCAGTTGAGAGTAAATTGGCAGAGATGGAGAAAGCAGGTATCATTGCACGGGTTGATACTCCCACAGACTGGATCAGCAATATGACAGCAGTATGGAAGGCGGATAAAAAGCAAGTGCGCATATGCTTGGACCCACGAGACCTGAACAAGGCAGTGAAGCGCAATCATTTCGGGATGCCCACCTTGGATGATGTGCTGCCAAGGCTGGTAGGTGCCAAAGTGTTCAGCATATTAGACGCCAAAGATGGTTTCCTGCACGTGAAGCTCTCAGAGGAAAGCAGCTTCCTTACAACGTTTTGGGGCCCCCAATGTCGTTATCGGTGGTGTCGGCTATCGTTTGGGTTGTGCTCTGCACCGGAGGAGTTCCAAAGACGTCTGCAGAGTGTGATGCACGGCATTGACGGAGTCGCAGTGGTAGCTGATGACATCTTAATTTTCGGGAAGGGAGACAACATGACGGAGGCACAGTGTCAGCATGACGAAGCTCTTCTGCGGGTATTACAACGAGCACGGGAGTACAATATAAAGTTGAACAAAGACAAGCTGCAACTCCACTTGCCTGAGTTGGTATATATTGGTCACCGGGTTTCGGCAGCAGGAATTAAGCCTGATCCGGCCAAAGTGGCAGCGATCAAACAGATGCCCGTTCTTAAGTCAGTACCCGATGTTCGTAGATTTTTAGGCATGTGCAACTACTTGGCCCGGTTCATCCCGAAGTTGTCACAAGTAAGTGAACCCCTCCGGAAACTTCTGGAGGCTGACCGAGTGTTTCAATGGGGTAATGCCGAGCAGAAGGCTTTTGTGGATCTGAAGACTCTGATATGTGAAGACCAGTTATTAAATTTCTTTGACGTCACTAAGCCAGTCATTCAGTGCGACGCTAGTACAGAGGGTTTGGGAGCAACTTTGATGCAGGGGGGACGGCCTGTGTTGTCAGCATCCAGGTCACTAACCAAGTCGAAAAAAAAACTACGTGGCTATTGAACTGGAGTGCCTGGCCATAGTGTTTGCTTGTCGTAAGTTCGACCAGTTCATATATGGGAAACGGGTGGTGGTGGAAACCGACCACAAGCCCCTGGAGGTAATTGCCAAAAAGACCCTGTTAGCAGCCCCGAGACGACTCCAAAGAATGTTGCTACAATTGCAGAGATATGACCTGGATATTACATATCATCCGGGCAACCAACAAGTGATTGCCGATGTGTTATCAAGGTTTCCAGTAGGGCAACCATCCCCTGAGGTGCTAACCTCACAGGAAGTGTTTGGAGTACAGCTAGACAATATGGTCACCCAGGAAATTGAGGTGATCAGGCCACCTGATTTCATAAGTGTTCGCAGTGAGAGGTTTGGGGAAGTACGGAAGGCGGCAGAAGCAGATACAGAACAATGTGCCCTTCGGAGGTACATCGGGGAGGGTTGGCCACCGAACGTGCGACAGGTTCCTACATTGGTCAGACCCTACTGGAATTTCAGAGAACTTCTGGTGATGCAAGATGGGATCATCTACAAAGGAGATCAGATAGTGGTTCCACTATCACTTAGGGCTGATTATCTGAGTCGCCTTCATGCTAGCCACATGGGTTGTGAGTCCACACTTCGTAGAGCTCGAGAGGTGGTGTACTGGCCGAACATGGCTGCAGACATACAAAGAGTCACCCGGGAGTGCCGTGTGTGTGAGCAGGACAGCCCTGCACAAGGTAAAGAGAAGCATTTGGCTCATGAAGTTCCAAAACAACCTTGGGATAAAGTGGGGGTGGATTTGTGGCGTTGTAAAGGGAAGGACTATCTTGTCGTGGTTGACTATTTGACTGATTTCTTTGAGGTAGGGGAGTTGCCAAGCACCCTGTCAGTGGCAGTTATCCAGGCATTGAAACTACAGTTCGCACGATATGGAGTTCCTCTGATTGTTCATTCAGATGGGGGCCCACAGTTTACAAGCGCGGAGTTCAGAGCTTTCTCTAAGTCTTGGGGGTTTTCACATACCGTCTCCTCCTCATACCACAGTCAATCGAATGGGAAGGCAGAGTCAGCGGTAAAAATTGTCAAGAAACTCTTCAAACGGAGCCCAGACCCATACATGGCTCTTTTGGAGTATCGCAACACCCCAACAGTCGGGTTGGGGTCCAGCCCAGCTCAACGTCTGCTGGCAAGGCGTACTAGGAGTGCGTTCCCCGTTAGGGATACCCAGTTACACTACGCTCCTCAGAATCAGATGTGGGAGAAAAAGGTTCAGAGACAACAGTCTATACAGTCGAAACTGTCAGCTAAGGGACGAGACCTGCCTCCATTAAGGGTTGGACAACCGGTGTTAGTGCAGGATGTGCATGCAAAGAAGACAGAATGGAGAAGAGGACTGTGCCAAGGACAACTGTCACATCGGTCGTATGTGGTGGATGTGGATGGCCAGCCTTTGCATCGCAACAGGCGGTTTCTAAAACCGACCACTGTTGGTCCTACACAACAGGAAGAGAACGTGCGACAGGAAGAGAATGAGGGTGAGGTAAAGACACCTGAGGAGGTCCTGAAGAAGACACCTGAGAAGGAGGTCCCGAAGGCCCAGCAACACGTCCCCGTACAGTTAGAATGCCCAGAGCCAGTGCAGAAGGAGCCAGGGAATAGTAGTCATGGGACCGTCACACAGGCAGCGTTTAACTATAGCCAGGTGGATGCAACTACCACTGAGGAGTCTTTCAGAGTACCGGATGAGAGGACAAGTTCCACCCCGCCATCCAAGGGATCCAAACCGGTATCAAAGACCACTACTACTACTACGCGCTATGGGAGAGCTGTTCGGAAACAGTCCAGATTTACTGACTATGTCCAGATGTGAACATTGGTGTATGCAATCGGTGTTAGGACTGAGTTGTTTATAAAGGGGGGGGATGTTTATGGGTGTGGTCATATAGAGCGCACGTGGTCCGTCAGTCAGTTAATTATTGATGTGCATTTTCCCTTGTCTCGTGTGTTTTTCTGCTGAGTGATATATCTGTTGGCATCGGCTACCTGCGGTCTGCGTGCGACCAGAGGCAATAGAACAGAGCCAATACGCATCAGAATCCGCTATGCACTTTTCACCTGATTCCATCTAACACACCACGTTTCGTTATTAAGTAAAGCGCTATAGCTGAGAAATTACTGACTGACAACAAACTGCACTAAGGGATTAACTATTTGTTTTTCCAACTCGCCCAGATAGCACACGTAGATCACAAAACGATAAAGCAGGCTAAATATGTGCTTTCCTTTTCATTACAAAGGAGATGACGAAGAACAAATAGGTGGAAAGCGGTCTACATATGACCACACATAATTGCTGAATGTCACTGGGCCCGCTATCTACGGTAATGTGAGGTATGGTCGGCAGTAGGGAGTGTTCGGCAACCGCACTTTCAACACAATACAGAGCCTCAAAGAAGACATTTCAATATTTCAAAACAGGTTAAAAACCATCCTTCTGGGTTGTCTTAGGACGCAGTAAGTATACTTTAAAGCAACTACGTTCCCTTTAAATAATAACACATGGATGCCGAACACTACCCATACGCTATCGCGCATGCCGATCACTACCTAATCTACCCTACTTGCTCACCTTGTGTTTGAATCTTCTTGTTCCTTTGAAACTCCAGCGCTACGATCCAACATCGACGCCATATCTATTACCCACCACTTCAGATAAATTGTTAGCACATGACAGGATTAATAATTTGTATTAACCACGTTTAAATTGCAACGCTGTACCACTCAAATGAATTAACGCTCGATGACCAGAGCTGGAAACAACGGTATCGCCCCGCCTCCTGAGCTCACTGCAATAAGTTGTATTGCTTGATACTGACGAGTAAAAATTAACATTGATGAATGTCGTCGAGACCTCTTTTCCACTCCAATAAAGCCAATGTGAGATAAGAGCAGTTTTTAATACGCATGATCTAAGCATACTTTGCTTGCACACGTGACCTCCGCAACTGCGTGGGTGTCTCCAGACTGATAATGCAATAGACCAGTGTGGGTACTGACTGGTGCACATTGACACAAAACCAGCACTGCACAGAAGTCATAATCAATGCCAGCAGGATATACACGTATGGATTAATGAGATACACATTTGACTGTCCTTACACCAATGAGAAAAAAAGTGAACAACATGATGCTCTGATGAGTTACACAAAATACATACACACATGCAACATAAGGAAGTGAATCAACACACACACAGACACACACACACACACACACACACACACACACACACACACACACACAAACACGCACAAAGACACAAATAAACACACACACACACACACACAAAGACACAAACACATACACACAAACACACATAAAAAGACACAAACAAACACACACACATACACACACACACCACAGGGCCATGTGGGGGGAAGATTGAAGGGGACAAGCCCACACTCAGGATGACTGCAGTGTGCTATTGCTGCTCCCTCCACTGGACAGTCTTCGTCTCTTCCTTAGCAGTGTGGTCTCCGCCAAAGCCAGTGCCTTGAAGGCCTCGGCCACCAGGTGGGCGTGGCGGGACACAAGTGTGCTCCATCCCTGGGTGTCCATCACTTCTGGTGCATAACTGTAGAGGGAGGGGCACCCATGGCTGGTCAACATGTTTGCCAATTACAAGCTACACTGCCACTAGCAGAGAGTGAAGGAGTGGGTGGAGAAGGAAATAAGGGCACCTCCCCCTCCCACACCCTTCCATTCTTTGTTTTTTGCATTTGGGAAGAGTGATGTGCTAGAGTAACCATTAGAATGGTTATGCTCATGTGAGCTATGTTAAAGAGCTTTTCTCTAACACTATATTGCAGCAAAACCCTCACTGTGTGTATGTATATGTGTGTGTATTTGTGTGTGTATATGTGTGTGTGTGTGTGTGTGAGTCACCACAGTATAGTGCTAAAGCTAGGAATAAAAGGCGCAGGAGGGGGGAGGTGCCTTCACTCTTTACTAGCCACCCACTCCTGCTAGATTTGGTATAGCAAGCTAGAAGCAGTTAGATTGAAGCAGGTTCAACAGATCTACTGATAATGAAAGATGATTAGGAAGCCAGACAGGTTACATATCACAAAGTGAATTAGAATGGTTATGCTCACGTGAGAGCACTCACTAGCATTTCTCTAACACTGTACTGTGGCAAAACCCTCACTGTTTGTGTGTGTGTGTGTGTGTGTGTGTGTGAGTCACTACAGTATAGTGGTAAAGCTAGCTAGTGTAGCTAGCTAGAAGCAGTTTGATTGAAGCCTGTTCAACTGATCCTTAGATGTTGTCATGATTATGAAGCCAGACAGGTTACATATCACAAAGTGCACTCAAATGGGATAGCTATTGTGATGTCTGTGGGCTGATATCAAGTCCACCACTGGTATAGTTAAAAATAATGCACACCAATACAAGCCCAGATATTAATATCCCCTTGTAAGAAGCTAAGATTGATTTACTAAACATTAAATCATTATCATGCTTACATATTGAAGGAAGAGAGGGAGAGAGGATAAATGCAGTGTGAAAAACATATAGGTAAGAGGGAAGGAGAGAAAGAGGGAGGGTATGTGGGGGGAGGGAGGGAACAACTCTGGGGGAAGGGGGTACATCACAAACTAACGCTTAGGCCACACATACAAACACAAACAGATTTCCAGGAGCAGGATGGC
The DNA here is from genome assembly GCA_013339895.1 of Ephydatia muelleri. Classification (NCBI taxonomy): domain Eukaryota; kingdom Metazoa; phylum Porifera; class Demospongiae; order Spongillida; family Spongillidae; genus Ephydatia; species Ephydatia muelleri. The sequence continues at coordinate 2,470,521 of JABACO010000024.1, forward strand.
TCAAATTGATTTGCTGAAAGTAAATATCCAAATTCATTAGAAAATACTTGACGCCTCCCCCTCACACACATATACACACACAGCCATTCAGCAATCAGCATGCACTCCTACATGAGCTCAAACCACACCCACACTGACTTGCTAATGAAATCGATGCACATGGCTTTGAGCTGTGTGGCTGAGTGAAGGTCAGCCAACACCAGTGTGTCTGAAACATTCTCAATGTTCAGATTGGCACACAGAGCCTCCTCACACATCACCTTGAGACGATCCAATACATACTGAAGAGAAAGACCAGTATGTAAGAGGGAGGGAGGGAGGGAGGGAGGGAGGGAGGGAGAGAGAGGAAGGGAGGGAGAGAGAGGGAGGGAGGAAGGGAGTGAATGGGGAGGAAAGAAGGGAGGGAGAGAGCGGGAGAGAGAGAGAGGGAGTGAGTTCACCACGTCCGATACCACACTCACCTGATGTGTGAGTGTGTGTACATATGTATGTGTATGTGCATGAGTGTGTGATAGTGTACGTACATATGTGTTTGCAAATGTATGTGTGTATGTGTGTATTATGAATGTGTGTGTGTTGAGCGTTAAGTGCATGTGTGTACGTGTGTATGTGCAAGTGTGTGTGTTGGGTGTGTTGTGTGTGTGTGTGCACATGTGTGTACAAATGAGGCGTAAAGAGGGGAAGCACACTAATGAACACATCAGGCCATGAGTTGTGGCTACTCACCTCGCAGTACAGCGTGAGCTTGTCATCAGGAAGAAGTCCATTGGCTTCATCAAAGAGGAAGTCTCGACTGATGATTTTCTTGAACCCCCAATCCTTCCCCTGGACAAAGCAATACTGCACACACGTGACAGGGAAGGATCACGAAGCAGTAACATGTGCACACACAAATACACACCTGCACATACATACATACATGTAATGTACACACACACACACATACACACAACCTCACCACAGTAGGTGGCAACAATTACTTACTCCAATCACACCAACACATTCTACGAATGCACAGTCATTCTCTCACCCATTGCCTTGCGTTTTTCCTTCTTGTTGTTTAGGATGGAGAATTTTGAACTTGGCCCGCACTTCCCGGCATGCGTATAGTGATGTTCTGAATGTTGAGACTCTTCCTATGGGTCTGGTTCATGTAGTCCTACCACTATCTTTTCAGTAGCCTGACAGTACCTGAGCAAGTTAGTGGAGATGGTTGTTTTCTGCATTCACTGAGTGTTGGTAAGCTAACTGGCTCCAGTAATACACATTTAAGTGAAGATGTAACCATGTAGGACAGAGTAGACACATGGCATGGTTATAACCAACGCCCAAAGCTAAACTGGTTCTCTACACCATCAAATGGGTTAGGACATGGTTACAGCCAGATGGCAACGTGCGTACAATATAGTCTTCTTACATTGAGTGTACTGGATTAGTTGACGCACATGTAGAACTATGCACAAGTGTGTGTGGTTCCTACACATACAAAAGCAGCATTACATGTAGCTTATTCCCAGTGGCAGCCAGCCGAACCTGATCGTACTCCGAATGTGTCCTAACTATAAAGCAGTTTCTGGTGTCCCATATTTGACATGTAATGCTGCAGCTACAATTTGTATGTACAGTACCCATTTGTCATACCAAATCACCATGTATCCATGCATTGACATACACCTCCTCTGATCCTCTCGGCCTGAGGTGTTACATGGTGATGCTCAACCAATGTGCGTAGCCAAGAGAACAAGAGTGCATGTATATCATGAGGAGGAACAGTGTACTGTATAGTGAAGTTCCCTTCTTTGGGTTGGGTACTGTGGTTGTGTACATCCCTCCACCAGTTAAAAATAGCAAGGTAAGAAGTACAGGTAGGCAGGTCGCGGAGAAGGAAATGAAATGAAAGAAATGGGGCGGATTACGAAGCGCTATGCATGCACAGGGAAACAATCTTAAGATGTAAAACAACAGTCAAGGGACCGCTCCCATAATGAACGTAGTTAAAGGTCCACCCTATGGTTTCCCCTAAAAAGTTTGTTTAGTACTGATGAATATTCGTTTTTTTCCGCATAAGCAAGGTGAGAAATTCTGCATAACCTGGGTACTTGTGTACCTATCATTGCAGATTGTGGTGAGTCAGGGCCAGTGGTAAGTGTACACACAGACACACCTTAGCAAGCTTGTAACAATTTCATTATTCTGCTGTTGCCAGACTCCCAAACGCTTTTACAGGTGAAACGTAGAGTGCTTGATGATGAGTGAACAGTAACTGAGGGAAAAAGTATACTATTAGAGAAGACTACAAGCAACAATACAGAGGACGACCACAGTGAGTATGAAAGCAGGGTACAGAAATTGAGAATAGAATTAGTTGCCTCTTGAGCTGTGCATCGGATAGAGTGCTGTGCGGAAACGTTCAGAGAGGCAGACCTTACACTTGAATGTATTTGAATGTACCATCATTATTAGAGAGTGTCATATGTGTCACGGTGCATCAGTGTTGTTGTGTTTATGTGTGTGTATGTGTGTGTGTGTGCGCAAGTGATGTGCTCAAGAATTGTACAGTGCCATTTGCACACATAAGGGTGTGTGAACCAGTATGAGGGCATGATCACACACTCATATGGGCTAAGCATGGTGTGGGCAAAAAGAGACTTGAAGTCAGCATGAGGCCGCAATAGTTGAGGCATAAAGAAGTTGAGCAAGTTGAGCAAGGGTTATGCGAAATAAGAAAGATTTATTACAAACTTATCTAGTGAGAAAGATCATGTGAGTGCATAGGAATAAATAGGCATGTTGTGTTAAATATAACTGTAACTGTGTGTACAAAGGACCAACCCTATGGGGATCAGATGCACAAATAGAGGACCAATCCTATGAGCACGATGCACGTACAGTCATCCAGTCCTATGGGACGCTGCATGTAGTTACACATACTAATGTACATGTGAGAGCTCTATGTCAGGTATGAAGAACCATTTATATGGGAAACCCAGCCTGCACAAAGAGGAGTTGTTAAAAGGAATACTTCGGCAACAATGCAGGGGAACAACTAATAGAGTGGTACAGAAGCTCAGTACATAAACCCACTCAAAAATGCACACAGTTAAATGGAATAGATCCCGTGCATGTGAGTGTGACATCATGCATCATCAGACTGGTGTATTGTGTGCAACATGTGGCGTACGTGAGAGTGAGTGTTGTGCATAAGAATATGCCATACGATGGTGTACAGGTTTATATATACGCAACAGTTCACGTGAGATCGTAGTCCCTAGATGTTAAATCTAAGAATGTAGTTCCCACAAATTTCCCACGTCAAACAAACCTTAGTTCCACCTAAGCTAACTTGTAAAGTTAAAATTCAAGGTTGCACAACTATTTTTGGCATTGCCAGTAATGATATGATATTAATATCCTTTTTTTTTTTGCGGGAACCAAGCGTGTACCTCTAAATAAGGGACATTTATGGCCGATAAAAAAATTCAGTTTTGTTCCCAGTTATAACGTATTGCCGCATGTGACCATTTGATTCTTAATTTGCTGTGAATAATTAAATAACTAGTCTTGCAGTAAAATTCAGCTCCAGGTCTACAATATGGCAATGGTGTGAGAGCAAACACGGTCATGTTCTTGGTGCTCAATGTGCAGGAAGCGTGTTTGGACCATGGGCAAAACAAAAGGAGGTCCATGGAAGCAATTGTGAAAGTATTAAACAATGAAATTGCAAATGTTGTAGCTCATACTACATGTCCAAAGTGGTAAGAATCAATTCCTACCACACGCCTGTTCTTCATTTGCCCCTCTCATCTTTAATGTACTCACATCCAAAACCCATGATCCATTTTCCCCTCGAGCACGAAGCGCGGAAGCTTTTAGCAATATAGGAACACTGACACGCATTCATAATGAAAAATTAGTACTTATCGCTTAATACAAAAGCATGAAAGTACATGTACTACTAATACTAGTATGTAGCTAGTTTATGCATTTTTGTCATACATTGAGGCGAAGAGCCTTCGTGGTCGATTTTGAATGAAGATTTCTACAATTGTCTTATTGGTGTGCGCAAGCTATAAGCGGTGCCGAAGCATTAATACTCTTTCATACGCTACATCCATTTCCATCAGCAGTTACACGGTACGATTACGTAACATGAATATATAATTAGATGAACGGAAGGGGGGGGCACGTGCCCCCAGTGCCCCCCCCGCCCCCTTAGATCCGCCCCTGCTCCTCCACACCTTAACACTCGAAACAATTACTTCATCTGCATCATTTTAATGTATTACCTTTTCCATGCCTGAATATTTTAACTCATTGACTCCCCTTCAAACAATTTTAACCCATCACCTCCTCTCCTCCCTTCACTGGACTTGAAACACCTTAGTTAAATGTATTAATTTCCTAGGGAAGAACTGTTAAATAAATGTTTTTGTAACTCTTCTTGGGCCCACATGCCTCCTCCCCTCTCCATTTCCAATGTAACTGTTTCTTGCTCATTGCCTCCTCACCCCATTCTCCCTCACCTGGTGGCATTATGTGCTGCAGGTCTCAACTTGATCTTCTTCGCTTCCCAAATACTCTTGGACACCTTGTTGCCAATGGATAAGATGTCAGCTATCAGCTCTGGTGTCCATTCGTCCAATGCAAGAGATTGAACGTGAGAGAAGTGTGACCCTAGCATTCTGTGGAACCCAGAACACTCTATGCACAGGAGACAGCCCAGGTTCAGGGAGGCCCATTCTGGTTCTGTATAAGCAAGTATGGAATGGAGTATCGTAGAACCTCCTCCACATTTCTTCCACATCCACTATACATCACAGTTCTCCTTATTATATACTCCCTCATTTTATCTATATGTATGTATAGCAATGAAGGAGGATGAGAGGTATGTATAGCAATGGAGGATGAGAGGTGTGTATAGCAATGAAGGAGGATGAGAGGTGTGTATAGCAATGAAGGAGGATGAGAGGTGTGTATAGCAATGAAGGAGGATGAGAGGTGTGTGTAGCAATGAAGGAGGATGACAGGTGTGTGTAGCAATGAAAGAGGATGAGCGGTGTGTATAGCAATGAAGGGGAAGGATGAGAGGTGTGTATAGCAATGAAGGAGGATGAGAGGTGTGTATAGCAATGAAGGAGGATGAGAGGTGTGTATAGCAATGAAGGAGGATGAGAGGTGTGTATAGCAATGAAGGAGGATGAGAGGTGTGTATAGCAATGAAGGAGGATAGAGTGTGTAGCAATGAAGGAGGATGACAGGTGTGTGTAGCAATGAAAGAGGATGAGAGGTGTGTATAGCAATGAAGGAGGATGAGAGGTGTGTAGCAATGAAGGAGGATGAGAGGTGTGTAGCAATGACGGAGGATGAGAGGTGTGTATAGCAATGACGGAGGATGAGAGGTGAGTCCATGTGTACACATTTAACAACCTCCAATTTGTGTGCCTTTTCAGAGGACTGACTATCTATTCAGTGAAGGTTTTGGATGTGAATGGTGAAGCTTAGCACAAGCTTCGTACATGACTGAATCCTAAAGAATGTGGGACTTCATAACTTGTGCTCCTGTTACAAATTTAAATACTAAGGGAATACTAGTCTAGGCTCTTTTTTGATCCACAGTTGGCTCAATGTACTAAAACTAAGTTCATTCTCAACACACTAGCAAATACCGAATACAACTGAATACCTTATAATATGCCATTGCACATTCTTAAAATTAACATTCAATAAAAGAATAGCTAAGTGTTGATTCTATTGCTCATTGCTAAGCAACAGGTATAAGCCACTAGAAGGAAGGTCCACACTATCACTGGAGCATTCAACCATAGCTACCCCTAGATAGCCAACAAGCTGTCACTGAACATTACTCCTCCATGCAACACAACAACGTACAGTCAATACTCTCACATAGCAACCCACTCCCTTTAGTCCCCCATCAAATGACCCTCACATAGCAACCCACTCCCTCTAGTCCCCCATCAAATGACCCTCACATAGCAACCCACTCCCTTTAGTCCCCCATCAAATGGCCCTTACATAGCAACCCACTCCCTTTAGTCCCCCATCAAATGGCCCTCACATAGCAACCCACTCCCTTTAGTCCCCCATCAAATGGCCCTCACATAGCAACCCACTCCCTATAGTCCCCCATCAAATGGCCCTCATATAGCAACCCACTCCCTTTAGTCCCCCATCAAATGGCCCTCACATAGCAAACCACTCCCTTTAGTCCCCCATCAATGACCCTCACATAGCAACCCACTCCTTTTAGTCCCCCATCAAATGACCCTCACATAGCAACCCACTCCCTTTAGTCCCCATCAAATGGCCCTCACATAGCAACCCACTCCCTTTAGTCCCCCATCAAATGACCCTCACATAGCAACCCACTCCCTTTAGTCCCCCATCAAATGGCCCTCACATAGCAACCCACTCCCTTTAGTCCCCCATCAAATGGCCCTCACATAGCAACCCACTCCCTTTTGTCCCCCATCAAATGGCCCTCCATTTCACAACAGATAGACCCCACATTGCTCCCCTCCCCCTTCCACCTCTCACCAGCCAACACTGCTTTGTGTGCTTTGAACTCATGGCTTCCCACAGCCAACATCACGTCACTGAACTGACCATCTTCCAAGAGGCATGCCAGGACGAGGTCAGAGCTAAGGTTACACTCCCAGCGGCGACGGAAGGGATTAAAAAGTGTAGCGGCCACATTAATAATCACCAATTAGTAATCTTGAAATTAAAATTAGGTACACAAAATCATCGGCTGTTAATAATTAAGGCGGTGTTCTGATCCGCGAATAAACTCGTTTCCGATGTCTGTTAGACTGAGACTCTCTGTGAGGTGGCTATATATGTGCAGCACCATAGCGTTGTTCAATCGCTGCTGGGTCATTGTACGTCTCCGGTACCTTGGGACTGTTGGACATCACCGATGTACCACTTTGGTTCACCACGTCCGATACCAGTGTGTACATATGTATGTGTATGTGCAGGAGTGTGTGATAGTGTACGTACATATGTGTGTGCATGTGCGCATTGTGAATGTGTGTGTGTTGAGCGCTAAGTGCATGTGTGTACGAGTGTATGGCAAAGAATAAGTATATTTTGCCACAACATGTGTAAGGTTTATAAGTTCCTACACACATCATCTTTCTCTGGTCAGTGGAGAAACTTGTAATACAGCTTCCCTCTTTATACCCCCCACCTCCGGCACTTAGCTACGTGGCGTATGTACCACTTTGCAATAACTTTGGTCTCCTTTTGCCCACACCATTTTCAGCGGTAGGTAGAGTTTAGGTATAGGCTGCAGTGAATAATTTAACCGGAATCGCATCGCATTTTGCGAAGCAGTTTTTATAAGATGCGAAACAACATTAAAACATTGTCGCAGAGAACTGCGATGCAATATATATCGCGTTAGCAGACACGTGCTCAGCGTAAGTGCTGCGCGAAGAGAGTGTATTTACGGTACAAAAGAATGCCAATCAGAAAGGCGTCTGTACAAAACGCTACTCGCGCAGCGTTTCATCTGCGGGATTGTACATACTCACGTGACATCGAGCACGACAAAGAATGTCAGACGATTAACGATGAAAGGGACCGAACTTTATTTACCTATTAGTAGGTGACCTTGCGTAAGTATGTTTAGCAATAGATTATTACGTAATCGTTACTAATTAATTAAGATGTGGTACGTACTGTGCATATATATGTTTGGAAGAGATTAGCGGGGAAAACCCTACTCTCAAATATGTGCGGTAGAGCACATCTAGCCATAAGGGCATCCATTTTGTGTTTGAGGGGCTCACGAGTGAAGTGGAGTCACTGGAGAAGTGGACTTGGGTTCGATGATGGGGCACCGCTCTACTCTATCTTAGGTTGAGCGTGTGCTCGGGAAGAGTTTATCATAGCTATGTTTTTCAATCCTGTTTTATATTATTAAATTATATTACATACATAATGCATGTACATGTACATGCCAGAACGCGTACGCGCCAAGGCGTAAATACAGGTGGATAAAATTATTTAAATGTGATGGTGGCCTCGTTTTGGGGAGGTGGGAGGGGGGGGGGGGGGAGCGAATGTACGGGCGTGTGCGAGGGATAGCTCTGCTCTGTGTTCAAATGATGAATCGTCACACATTTCGGAGGTGAAAAAATTGCTATGCAACTGAACCGAGTTGCTAATCAACTTCGATCTTGCGTAGCAAAATTGACGAACCAAGAATTTGCTTTTAGATGGACGTGAAACCTGTGAACATATCAACAGCAGTTTGGGATGATTTTTGATTGGATAAGGTAGACACCCTGCATTGGCACTAATGCCAAGTTTAGGATTGGTAAGGATCATTCATTGAATGCATCTGTAGAAACATATGGGACAGTTTCCGCCCCACGGTCAAAATGTTATAAAAATGCATCGCGTTTGAATCGCTATAACTTCCCAACGGATAATGCTATCGACTTCCTATTTTCAACACTCCATAGTGAAATGGTGTAGTATGAAGTGTTGAAAGAGAGGTAGTCGATAGCGATATCCGTTGGGACGTTATAGCGATTCAAACGCGATGCATTTTTATAACATTTTAACCGTGGGGCAAATTTCGCGGAAACTGTCCCAATTACATGCATGCACTGTACCTGGTACCCATAGAAAGCTTAGTAATACTATGACATAGACTGGTCATGAGCATTCAACTTGCTTTACTACACCTGTCAGGGAGCTCATACCACTCTAACTGTAGCCACAACTTACGCCTTCACCCTGACAAGGCCTGGGTTACCTGGCTGCTTGATGGCATTGGACTCTGTTTCTCCGCTTAAATCGCGCAACCTATCCACAGCATACACAAATCCACACACATCCACACACACATCCACTTACACATATATACATGTGGCACAAACAATAACACTCTAATAATAATGGTACACTGGATGTGTTCTCTGCACATGTATTCTTGATATATTCTATTGAACAGCTCATGAGGGACATACATCACATACACTGTAGTGTCCCATAGGACTGGTCCTGTATACATAAATCATATCCCAGTAGGACTGCTTGAGACAATTAATGAGAAAAGAGGACAAGTCATAAGGGATTCGATGGGTCAGCATGTAAGAGGCTTTTCATGTGTTTCTTAGAGAGGTTCAGGGTTAGATAATGAATATTAAACTTTAATTTGCTACTTATGTCTGTGTAAACTTACAGACCTATCACAATCTGTATGATAGGGTAGCTACAATAAAATTCATTGCCACAGGCCATGCAGGACTATGCAGGAACATCGCCCTTCAAAAAATAAACTTTACATGCTTGGTGCACTGTTTTCCATCAAGAAGAGGCTGGCAACAGCAGAATAATGAAATTGTTACTAGCTTGCTAAAGTATGTCTGTGTAAACTTACCAGGATAAGGGGCGGGGGGGGGGGGGGGGGGGGGGGTGACAATTTACTTCATTCCCTGCATATAACTGACTAGTGTGACCTGCAACACTGTGTGCTGACTCCCAAACGCTTTTACAGGTGAAACGTAGAGTGCTAGAATGATGAGTGTAACTGAGGGAAAAAGTATACTTTTAGAGAAGACTACAAGCAACAATACAGTGGGAAACCACAGTGAGTATGAAAGCAGGGTACAGAAATTGAGAATAGAATCAGTTGCCTCTTAATCTATTCATCGAATAGAACGCTGTGCAGAGGAAACGTTCAGAGCAGCGGATATTACACTTCAATGTATTTGGATGTACCATCATTAATAGAAAGTGTTATAATGTTGCCATATGTGTCACGGTGCATAAGTGTTGTTGTGTTTGTGTGTGGTGTGTGTGTGTGTGTGTGTGTGTGTGTGTGTGTGTGTGTGTGTGTGTGTGTGTGTGTCTGTGTGTAAGTGATGTGCTCAAGAATTGTACAGTGCCATTTGCACAACGTATACACATAAGGGTGTGTGAAACAGTATGAGGGCATGTTCACACACTCCATATGGGCTAAGCATGGCGTGGGTAAAAAGAGACTTGAAGTCAGCATAAGCCGCAGGCATAAAGAAGTTGAGCAAGGGTTATGCCAAATAAGAAAGATTTATTACACATTATGTGAGTGCATAGAGATATGTATAGGCAAGTTGTGGTACATGTAGTGTTATTCTTTGCCACAAGCATGTATACAGTGTAATGGGGACCCGATGTACAGTGTATGCAAGCACAAAGGACCAATCCAATGGGACAATATACAGGGACAAAATGTACGTACAAAGGACCAATCATATGGGCCTATGGGGACACAATGCATGTACAAAAGAAAAAACCTATAGGGACATGAGGTACCTGTGTGTACGAAGGACCAACCCTATGGGAATCAGATGCACAAATAGAGGATGCACGTACAGTCATCCAATCCTACGGGACGCTGCATGTAGCTACACACTTATGTACATGTGCGAGCTCTATGTCATGCAGGAAGAACCAATTATATGGGAAACCCAGCCTGCTCAAAGAGGAGTTGTTATAAGGAATGCTTTGGCAACAATGCAGGTGAAAAACTAAGAGAGTGCTCAGTACATAAACCCACTCAAAAATGCACACAGTTAAATGGAATAGATCCCGTGCATGAGTGTGGTGTAAAAGTGTGTCATCATCATCAGACTGCTTTATTGTGTGCCACATGTACTGTACGTGAGTGTGGGTGTTGTTCTTAACAATATGCCATACGATGGTGTACAGGTTTATATACAATTAACGTGAGATCGTACTCATCGTAGTCCCTAGATGTTTAATTTAATCTAGGAATGTGCAGCCGCACTTCCCGCAAAGTTTCTACGTCAAATAAACCTAAGCTAACTTGTAAAGTTAAAATTCAAGGTTTGCACAACTATTTTTGGCATTGCTAGTAATGATATTATGATATTAATATCCATTTTCTTTTTTTTTGCGGGAACCATATGGGAACCTCCAATAAAGGGACATTTACAGCCGATATACAGAATATAAATCAGTCTCGTTCCCAGTTATTTTTGCTCGCTCACTTTATAACATATTGCTGCATGCATGCGCCCATTTGATTCTTAATTTGCCGTGAATAATTAAACAACTAGTTATGCTAGAAATTTAGCTCCAGGTCCACAATGTGGTAATCGTGTGAAAGCAAACGCGGTCATGTTCTTGGTGCTCGACGTGCAGGAAGCGTGTTTGGACCATGGGCAAAGCAATAGGAGGTCCATGGAAGCAATTGTGGAAGTATTAAACAATGAAATTGCAAATGTTGTAGCTCATACTACATGTCCAAAGTGGTAAGAATCAATTCCTACCACACGCCTGGCATTCATTTGCCCCTCTCATCGTTCCTGGGTGTTTAAATGCTTCAATGTACTCACACACCATTTTAACTCTTCACCCAATTTGAAATGATATTCATTAACTCTCTAGGGAAGATGATCTCTTCTAGGGAAGTGAAACCTCATCAATACCCTACATGACTCCTCCCCTCTCCATTTCCAATGTAACCCTTTCTTGCCCATCCCCTCCTCACCCCCATTCTCCCTCACCTGGGGGCATTATGTGCTGCAGGTCTCAACTTGATCTTCTTCGCTTCCCATATGCTCTTGAACACAATCACAGCTATCAGCTTGTTTCCTCCCCAGCACCTCTTTCTGTGGTGATTTAACACATGGCTGATGATATTATGATACCACAAATCAACAAAAAGTGTAAATTGCTCCAAATCAAAAGTTGATCCACACTAATAAAATGATCCTGTGAACTGTGAATGAAAATGCTGTCCATAAAACAGAGTCTTAATCCTCAAAAATCTAGACTGTAAGACCACCTACTACTTACGACACGATTTTAGACTCAGCACCTGTAGGTTGTAATATTAAAACGATGTTACTGTGATACATTGTACGCTTTATGTCATTAGATTAATTAACATCCTAACCAGAGATAATACATAGAGGGATTAGAAATGAGCATAATAATCGCTAGGCAACACAGTACTTGAATCCTTATAAGCCAACTTCAAACCATCTTCTGAGGCTGATACATGGTCCAATGCCAATAGAACACTCACCAAAAACAAAATGAAATAAACAAATAAAAACACAAACAAACTACTCTGCATGTAATTGTTTCCTTCTGACCTCTGGTGGAGGCAGCAGGAGTTTGTATACAAGCAGCTAGAAACCAAATCTTGCCCCATACGCAAATAATTATTACTCTGAAGAGCAGCTGAAGGCAATAAATTGCTAAGAATTGTTATATTTATTCTTTTCCCAGTGGCTGAAGAATGTGTACTTTGATGAGCATATACGCATGATCAAGAGCATTTAGATTCTAACGAACAGATCAAGTTATGCTTAAGTTAGGAAACATGCAGAGGTTCAGCATGACAGTTATAACTTAACATCACATGTACTGAGTACCCATAACAACTTTACCATAGCCAATGCATTCTTTGAACTGGTGAGATATCTGCTAAAGCAACCTCATGTACAATGAGTGCCAAACTGTCTCAAGATTGTGAGGAATCATTCTTTAGCAAGCAAAGAAAGAGGGGCTATTGTGTAAACCCAAATGTTCCTAGTGGAGTCAGTTATTCTAAAACTGCAAACAGGGAATTGCAGATGATGTACATATTGATGATAGCCCTCTCCCAAAAAGAATTAAAATAGATAAATCAGAAATGGACTGCATTTCATTTAAACAACTAAGCATTTACACCACATTCATTTTAAGAGTAGCATTGTTCATATCTAACTTCCGACATTTAAGTTGCTTTCCTAATCCAGCTGACTTTTTTGTGCATGCTTTAGTTATCTGTTACACTGTTCTACAAATGTTCCAGCAAATGAAAGCCACAACTCAATGCTTTGCATCAACAGTTGTTGTCCAACTACATCATCCAGTTTCACAGCAATCATAGACCAGTAGAATTGAATGCTATCATTGCTGGCTAGCTATCTAAGAAATGGCGTCTTGCTTTACTTTTCAAAACTATCCAATGATTTCATGTCCAGAAATTGTGGACATCAGTGCATAACTCGGCTTAGAATTGTGATTAAAAAATTCTGATTTCACCGTTAAACTCACCAGACACTTTAGAGATTTATCACGTTATTAAAACAGCTAATTAATTTTAAAATATATATTATTGTTTTCGCCTTTTAATTAATTAATTGTACGTCTGTATGGTAGGGAAGTTAGGTGAGGTCATTGCTTTTACATAAATCCTGCCAAACTAAGGCTATCGTCGATTTTAGTGATCAAACCATACGCATGCGCGTCGGTCATACGCGTTAGATTGTAACTCGTGCCCCTGCCATTTATCCTTCCAGAGGTCACATGAACTGTTATTTAACTATGTTATTGTTACGGCCGGATATCGTATGTGCATGCGTCCTGACTCAACGTCAACCTTGGCCTGAAAACGTTCGTAGATTACCATACCGCCTAATGCACTCTGGTACATGGTATACCATACAGTGCATGTATGGTGTAACATGACTCTTTTCGTAACCTCCTGCAGGTATTGACATCAATCCATTGCTTTGCCTAATAGAAAATATAATCAGTAACAGTTCTCAGTACTACCTACACCTTAACGTTCTGGTGTATAGTGTCAGGATGAATTGGCACTTCAGCAGATAAGGTGTTGCAAAGCTCTTGAAAGTCCTGCCATCCATGTTAATGAACCACATTACTGATCAGTCAGGCCTTCTGCTTACCTTCCAATCGCAAATGCCTTTGATATGGTCTCATAGTCTTCACAACCTTTGACGGCAGCTCTTGTGTGGTTACCTGCATGTTCAGAAACAAATTACTTATTTTGAGGGGGAAAGGATGCAGATATTTAGCATTACAATGTTGTACACAGATCTACATGTATGCATCCCTCCTTGGCAAGTGTATAGTTACTGTTGGTTTGGGACGCATATGTGGTATGTACTGACTGCATGCTATATAAGTGAGTGATGTTAGAACTTGACCGTGGGCAGCCAAATTATTCATTGCCTATTGTCTCTGTAATTAATGTTTTACAGCAGTTAGCAATCACCACGCATCTTCATGCACATGTGTGTGGTCATAAAATAAACAATATTGTGTAATGTAGCTAGGTACTACATGTAAGGTACACACACACACACACACACACACACACACACACACACACACACACACACACACACACACACACACACACACACACACCAGTTCCTGATAAATATCTGACTTGAGGGACTAAGATACAAAAAGACAAGATCATCATGTTGCTCGTCCTTGAGAATTTAGCACCATCACCACTGAATCTTCTCACCAGGCTGGAACAAAGTTAGACATTCCCCAAGCTGCAAATGAATGCAAAGATATACAATATGGGACAGTGTCCAGCAAAATCCCTTCTGGGTAGTTTTTCAAGTTTTCTTTTTTTTTTTTTTAATAAGCCTCTATCAAATTACATGTATTCTTACGCATCCAAAGTTGGACTATCCATCATAAAGTTATTGGGTACTGTATTTATAGTTAGCCATACATTTCCATGCGAGCATTACTTTTCTTTTTGCTAGACACACTGTCCATATATTACTGATATTTGTAAAAACACTAACCAGTCTAGTTATCTCCTCTCGAATTGCCATTTCAACGTGCCTATAAGACCCATCAAACGTTGGGATACTAAATTGTTCCACTGTTTTGTTGAACTCCCATCTAGCAGCTTTAACTTTGCTTGCTCTTGGAAGGCTATCGCATTTCATTGAGAGCGCTTGGTAAAATGCATCACTCACACCGTACTTGTCCAATAAATACAGAACTTCTAGTTCTCTCCTTTCTTCTCTTTGCGCATCTGAATCAGAAAGAGAAATGCGAACACTTACCGGACGCAGTGTGCATTGTGAGCGTATCGGCAGTTAGACCATACGATTCCGTGAAGGATAATGCCTTCACAGTGTTGCCTTTTATCGCCTCCAATTTTCTCTTTCTCTGCCTCATCGATGGCTCATCTATAGCCTTCCCACTGTTTCGAGTTCATGTATCCATGCCAATTCTGTTTCCATCTCTTTGACATCACTAAGTTTGCTATCCTTTTTGTATACAATTCAAATAATTATATCACCCACATGCACTTTAGTAGTTCCACTGACTCACTATATCCCACAGTGCAATGTAAATACTTTGTACACTCATGTAGCAGTAACACTAGATGATGGTTCCTTGTTTTCTCAGGTCATTTCATGTGTAGGTTATGCACTATCACTTCAAACAGCTAGTAGAGTGCTATCTATACACATGAATACACATATACACCATCCACAGACACAGAGCTGAAGAAACAATACAAGTGCTACTTTTAACATTGATGCATGGTTGTATATAGATTACATACATGTGACATGTACATGTGTCTGTCTTTCTAGTTAGCACTGTTCATAGCACAGAAAAGAATGCCATGATGCAGATCTGTTCACATCAATGGTATGAAGGCTGGTGATCATGACTCACATACACATACACAACGGCAAAGGTGTACACTGTCCCCTCCTTCCAATCACAATAAGTGGGTCCAACTATTCCAGTTGTCAGGAACAATCTCTCTCAGGGATGGGAAAAGTTTACATAAAACCTACAACAAATAACCCTCCTAATTAAATAGGTGGTACAAATGAAACCACAAAGACCTGAGTTACATCTCATACATGTACCAGCTCTTTGGCCTTCTACAACACATAAACATACAAACTTGTGACAACACCAAACATGTACATAGCCAAATACAAATGTCACATAGTCTGCATATTCAGTAGGCATTAAATGACCACACAAGCTTTCCATTTGAGTTTGTCATCTGGAGGGTGGCTGGCAGTCCATGCCACATTGTTCATCAAGGTGGGTCCAATCCTTGGCCCATACCAGGTGGTCCCCACTGAGCCTGGAACCTGAACTTTGGCAGACCACCTGGGTCTGTACACTTCACTAACAACTCAAGAGGAGTTCTTTTTAACTGACTAGATTGGGGGGAGGAGGGAATATCTTGAGAGTAGTGGGAAAAAACAATCTGCCATGATAACATGATGTGATGGGGAGGAGGGGACAGTGATGGGGAGGAGGGGACAGTGATGGGAAGGAGGGGACAGTGATGGGAAGGAGGGGACAGTGATGGGGAGGAGGGGACAGTGATGGGAAGGAGAGGACGGAGGGGACAGTGATGGGAAGGAGAGGACGGAGGGGACAGTGATGAGAAGGAGGGGGACAGTGATGGGAAGGAGGGGACAGTGATGGGGAGGAGGGGACAGTGATGGGAAGGAGGGGACAGTGACAGGAAGGAGGGGAGCGTGATGCGGAGCAAGGGGAACAGTACAGCACAACCAAATGGCTGACCATCTCTTGAGCATTGTTTCCACATTGTCATGGTGTAGTCTAGAGTACCCTGGTGGCCCCCACCATTCTTATTGCAAAGATGAATGTTGAAGGTGGGAATCCAGTGTAGGAATACAGGTAAAGATCTGAGTGTTGGGGAGGAGGTGGAGTGGGGTTGTGGTGTTTGGCATAGTAATAGTTAAAAACAGCAGCACAAGCACATGTTGCAGAGGTACAAGATACCAACTATTACCCTGTACAAGCTTCAAAAGTCATTGCAAAGCTTAACCCCCTTACAACCCGATTCTAAAAGCTGTGTGGTCTTCATTTGTGTTAAATTTGCAGCTGCATTGTCTCCCTCTCAGCCCAGGATACTGAGCAGTTGAAAATGTTTCTACACATGCCCAAAACCACCTATGCATGAAAAATTATATACATGTACATACATGTACACGCATTACATACATCCATACATCCATACATACATACATACATACATACATACATACATACATACATACACACATACATACATAAATACATACATACATACCTACGCACACACACATACATACATACATAAATACATACATACATACATACATACATACACACACATACATACATACATACATACATACATACATACATACATACATACATACATACATACATACATACGCACACACAGGTAATACACATGTACACAACACAACACACATAACACATACATAGATGAACATGCAAATACATACATACATGCAGACACACTGCAAATACAGACATGCAGACACACATACACAATGCATACACATGTAAGCACACGCACACACACCTCACACGAACAAATGCACACAAGTCGAGCACTACACCTGCACATGGCCGTTGAGCGTAGCTGACAGGCATCAGTACAGCAGGTGTCTCCCAGCAGTCCAGTATCACACTGTTCCCCTGAGGTCACCACATAATCCATACCCCCGTCCCACGAACTGGAGGGAGGGAGGGAAGGAGGGAGGGAGGGAGGAGGGAGGAGAGAGGGAGGAGGGAGGAGAGAGGGAGGGAGGGAGGGAGGAGGGAGGAGAGAGGGAGGAGGGAGGGAGGAGGGCACACACACACAGGCACATAACAAAGGGTGGGGGGAAAGGCCTTGAGAGAGGAAGACACTGACCTGTGAAGCAATTCTGGGCCTTGGCACTGAGAACAGCCCCAATGCTGGTTCTACTGCAGTTGGAGAACATCTAAAGCCAACAGGGAAAAAACCCATCTTTTTAGAGCACAAAGCCAGCCCCAGACCACTAACACAGCCATGTCAGGTAGAAACGCCCAAAGCAGTGCTCCTTCACTAACTCTTTTATTAAATGCAACCAAAAAAAACTGTTCTTCTGCCCATATTGCAGGTGACTTGATGACTATAACACCTTAAGTGTTAACTTGCTGGCCTCCCTCCCTTCCCCCCCTCCCCTCCCCATTTGAACTCTATCCCAATGCTAGTTTTTGGGCCAACCTTGTGAGTGGGTTGTGATCCATCTTGTGCATACTGGTTCATGATGAACACATTGCTGCAGGAGGGAGTGGTAGCGGGATCGTGGTAGCTGCCCCAGCTGTGGTCAATCTCGTGTCCAGTCACCAGCACCTCCTCCACGAAGACCAGGGGATTGGAGGATGAGGTGTACGAGCTCAAAGCTGTGTTGTAGATGATTCGGGTCCCAGATGAGCTGGAGAAGAAGCCTGTGGAGGTGTGGAGTGAGCCCCTCAACCCCCCAGAAGAAATGGGCCCACCTCAACCCTTGGAAGAAACAAATTTGAATCCCTCTCCTCCATCAATCCAAGGAAAAACAAGCCTCCCCTCTCAAAAAAACAAACTCAAGCCATCCCTCTAACCTTAGAAGGAACACACACCCCCCAATGCCTCTTCTTTATTCCATTGCAAGTTCTAACACTTCTGTGCAATTCTTTCTATTCTTTTTCCATTGAATGCCCACTTTCAATTCTTCCACACTCATTCCCTACGACTCACTGGTTGAGCATATCCCTCCAGTGGTGGTTGCACTGGGACTGGCAATGTTGCTCAGCCCTAGGAGGCCATTGGAGAGCACCCAATAGGTGAAGAGGTGTGCCAGACAGTAGCCATCCCACACCTTCCCCTGGCCATCTCCTGCATGTGTTGAACTTGTTCAGGAGCACTGAGGCATCGGATATGTCCTCTTGCGTGTTGTATGTGCTGCCAGAGTAGGAGGTGTGGATCATGATCTGGAAGAGAACATGTTATGAGTTAGTGGGTGCTGTGTGTTGTATGTGTGTGTGTGTGTGTGTGTGTGTGTGTGTGTGTGTGTGTGTGTGTGTGTGTGTGTATTGTATGTGTGTGTGTGTTGTATGTGTGTGTGTGCCATAGATAATAGCTTTCAGTAGCTAGGGGGTCTGGAAGGTCGCTGTCAGTTCCTAGTAACCCGGACGAGGAGATCGCGCGCTCCGCCACTGCAGAGGGAGCCAAAAAGAACACATCCAAGGTTGAAGGGAAGTTACGTAGCCATAAGTCGTCGCCACGTGATTATAATTGGGCACTGTCCTTATATGGCTTGTCCCTGCATGTCGCGCGTATCGTATATACCATTTTGTGATTGTCCGCTTCGAATTCTATATAGAACGACCACATTGACAAATGTGGATATGCACACACGCATATGGAAAAGTAGCAACAGAAAAGGGACGTTGATTTCCCAGCTGTCATACTCATAGCGCCACCACGTGGTCGAATATAAAAAGCTATAGGCCTATAGTGGCCTTACTTAACTTATAAACTTAGCCTTCAGTGATGCCTTAATTTTTCAGAAAACAAACACACGTAGCTTAATACGTATCGTGTTTATCGAATAGACCTAGGACTACTCGATCCGCGTTTGACAGACCATACACTTCAAACGGCTTAGTATCGAACCAAAAAACATGCGCTCCTATATAGTCCCAAACTAAGAACATACCAAGTTTGCGTGCAGTTAAGTTCCTTACTTCCAACGCGGCCAGAACTGAACGCCCCAATTTACTGTCACGGGCGTTTGTTAATTATTCAACTGAACTAGGTACCCTCATGACCAAAAGTGCCCCAGGAACCCAGGGGAAGAAGCCTATGGGCATGAGAACCTGGTAGAAAGTTACCTTGATCATAGTAGCATCATCTGAAATGAGTCAAACAATACCTTCCCATCTTACATTCAGAGTAACAATAAAGAACAGTGATAAAAAATCATTATAAAAAGCAATTTTCCATACATCTCTATGGAGGAGTACTAATCCTTATGAGGAACCTCGCAGCAGTGGCTGAAAATTCCATCAACCTGGCAGAGTGATAGCTTATCATGTTATCCATCATGGTGCTTCTTTCAAACTTAAATAGCAACTTTCCCTGATTTATGGTATTCAAAAATGAACTTTACCCCATACATTTCTATGGACGCGTGCGCGGGAAATGTGACGGACGTTTGCAAAATTGGCCAGGAATTGCTAATGAGCGTCCGAAATTTCTCGCAATGTTCTGTTAACAAATTCATAACCACACATTCAATCTCGTAAAACAGATTATATATGCCTCATCATGCATATGGAACAAATCTCCACGATGTTTTGCTATAAGCCATTCCTAGTTTACTCCTAGTAAGTGCTTGTAACAGAGCCTTCACCCTTCTGACATAATCTTCACAACTGAGCACACTGTCTGTTACAGGTTGGTTTAGTATGTTCAGGTCATCTTCAGTGCATGAGGTCAACATGCTCATTCCCATCGTGTTTTGTTTTCACTTATACACGCATATTCCAACTAATTTCTCCTGCATGTGACGTATTCGCTTTGCAAAGGATCGTCAACGTACTTACCTCTAAAGCAACGCTTTGTAAGCAATGTTTCCAAAGCATAAGAAGTTCAGATATCCGGGTTAGATGGCCTCTTCTCTTATTGTCAAAAAGCCTTTTTACTCTTTGGGATGCCGGTACGGGCACAAATATCCTGACTATTTTCGCAGCAAAGCTCTCATGTCCTGGCCAGGTCATCGACCCTCGTGTCGAGTGCTGCTTCTTTAGCCTGCTTCATTCTAGTTCTAGGAGTGTCTAACTTGCAGTCCTCTTCATCAAAAATGACACATTGAAGTATTGCGGTGGACATTCGCAGCCTTGTGAGCAGGTATCGTCGGGATCAGTGTATCCCGTACCGTTATAATTCCTTTATTCTATTATCTATACATTTGAAATCGTGATACCTAAAGCATAAAATCTTTTCAGTACTTCAATGTTTGGCATTAGTTTTTGGAAAATGGTGAATGATATCACAAATCTGATTGCATATTTATGTCGATAAACTATATGTATCGAAAGCGTGAAGTTGTCACGTAACTTTGTAAATTTTGGTTTGTGCAGCATGTTCAATAAGCGCGTTTTGGATTGTTTCTCCACCATTACGTGACGTATTGACCTGAATCTTGCTATATATATATATACTACGTCAATGGCTCTACCGATCGTTCGAGTCGAGATTTCAACGCGGTAAACCGTTACAGTTTTGTCTCCAATTACGTGTTCTTTAGTATATGGAAACAGGTCACGTGCGCCATACAGTGCGCGGGCAATGCTGGCTATAGTGTGAGTCACACCTTTGTTAGAGGCTTGAAGGGGGACTTATTCAGCAAAAAAGGGTAAAGTGGTCACTTTTTGCGCGACAACTGTACTTTTTAGTAGTCAAAATCATAGTTTGGACAGTTAAGAGCATTGGTTTGCTAATTACTTGGTGTAGTGTTGCATCTGATGCGCGATAAATCATTTTGTACGCCATTTTGGCATCTTCTATCTTTGTGTACCTCCATCGCCTTCCCTGAGTGACCAATATCGCTTATTTTGTAAAAACTGAGTGATCTCGCAGTATTGTATTGTATGGAAGAGGAATCGTAGCGTTGCGTCGTTCCAAAGCTTCGTTGTGCGAGTTTGGATAGGTCTAGTTTTGTGTACCTTTGCCGCCTTTTTAAAGCAAAAGAGCCAATTCTAAGTAGTGGATTTCTTATGTAGATAGGTTGGCGTAATGCATGCGTGCCGTTTTATTGAGATTGTCCATTTGGTGTGTCCTGAGTGCCTTTTCAAAGGTGACCATCCGCGATGGGCAGACGATTTAGATTAAGTGACCCTCGCAAAAATGAGGAGCGGAAGGAAAAAACGGGCCCTTCTTGTATCATTTCCACGTGCAACGCTAGTGGTGAATATGCCACATGGCATTTTACTGTCATCGCCCCCCTACCAACTCCTTCAGAACAGATTCACATGACACCTTCATGGTTGATATCCTTACTAGTATCTTCCTTTCTAAGTGGACCAGTTCTGTCAGTTGCTGTCAGTTGTTCAGCTGGGCATGAAGCTATCAAAAATACCATTGCATCCACCTTGGGTCTTAACTTCTTCGTCTCCCCTTGTTGTGCAATGTTACGTTTCAAAGTACCCATACAGCTACATGTATAGCAATGAGGGTTCAGTCTAACAAGTGCCTGGATGGAAATTTATAAGAAGCAGGAAAAGAAACTGACCCAAAAATCAAAAGGACTAAGAAAGCAACTTGTATAACATTTACATGTACAAGTATAGAGCAGCATCACTGTTATATGGCTTCATTCCTGCTCTGCCCGCGTTAATTAGTGTTGATAAGCCTTGTTTCCAATCCCTCTATATATTATCTCTGGTTGTGAAAATTTTACCAACAAGAATTCTTAATGGGCGTCACATTTACCTGTTATAGATAGGTAAGAGGTGTATGCACTAGAAAAAACTAAAACACCAGTATAGTAGCTTACCTTCATTCGTCCAAACATGTAGGCATTGATTGTCGTCCATTTTGAAATGAATAACGTTTATTTTATTAACTTTATTAATGAGTTTGTTTGCTGAATGGCTAAAGTTCACGGTTCTTTTCAGAGCCAAACACAGAGCCCTTCGTCAAGTCTATCTGCAAAATTTCTTCTCCAATAACTCTGGGACGGAAGATCATGTTGATACTGAGCAATGTAATTTCACTCAGTTCTGAAGGATTGGAGAGCAGCACTGTGGTTAAAAGAAGACAGCAGGAGTTGAAACTGCTAATCAAGATGAGGGAAGACATTGCAATAAGAATTGCAATAACACTTGCTCTAACTACATGAAGTGCAAGAGAGCTACTTGTGCCAAAAGAAGCGTTTATTCTTACATGGACGTTGCCACATGATTCATAATGTCCAATACACTTCCATGGTTCAGAAATGGTATTGTTATCAATTGCATTACGAACTTCTGTTAAAAGACACATGACTGAAGCTACAGTGGATATTTCATTCAAATTGAGGTCTTTTTTGTATTTGTGCTTGAACACCTTATCCTTAAGATATTCCATTATCTCTTCAGCTTTGTTATTGTTCCAGCAACAAATAGTCAGAAGCTCTTCCCTAACATTACCTTAGCATCCACAAAATGAGTACACAGTGCTAAATGTTGTATATAACTTCAGCTGCTAAAAGAAATCTTATAGTTGTTCTAATCCAGCCCTGTACACAATACATCATTCATGTAGTAACCTTTTGACAACGGTTTTCATATAACTTGTTCCTTATTTATTGAATAACAAGCATCGATATAACTTTTATAGACCTATTCTGCTTAGGGAAAGGAAAAAAAAAACATTTATGCATATTTATATGCCACACACATAAATGCATACATATGTCTAAATTTATTAACCCTCGGCCTCACTCTATTCCAGTATCTCTATTATGCAAAAATATCATAACTTGAGAATATTCTGTGCTGCATACTCAAATATAAATATAAAAATGATTTCGTATATTTGAAAACAGAACAAAGTGCCGGTGCATGAAAATTTTCCTCGACCCTAGGTATGGACTGAACTGCTAATGATTGTACGCACTACAGCAAATAAGGCTGCATTTAACTTGAATCAACTAATATTCATTCAATTACCTTGATTTTACATATTCTCAGAAGTACAGTATATACTGTTTATGGTCACAGTACATGCACATTACATCAAGTTCCCATTGTTTTTGTTGCTAATGAAACTTGTTCCAATCTTTTTCGAATATTTGGTACCACGAATAGCTCGATACTCCATATTTCTTCTTCATCTCCTGCCTTATCCTCCTTCTCTTCTGTCTCCTCATCTCCTCCCCACTCTCTTCATCTTCCTCCTCCTCACTGTCCTCATCATTTTCAACCTTTTCCTCCTCTTCCTTAACCTGTTTCTCCTTTCCTTCCGCTATACCTTCTTCTTTGCTATCACCCTCGCACACCTTCCTACCCCCATCTCCACTCACAAGGGCCTGACGTTGCTTACACCACTTGGGCACTCCAACCAGTATCACAGCCTCCTGGTAGAAAAATTCAATAGACGCTTTGAAATACTCGTGGTGTCTGCCACGAAGTCCTCCACCTGCAATCTGCACCCACTTAGACGTTCCTTGGCACCATGTAATCTTACTAGCATTGCAAGAGTCCTTACCGTAAAAAACCGTTGATGGTTTGGGCGGGTAGTCGTAGTCATCGTCATCACTGTACAGAAGGCCATCCTCATCAAATACAAACTTCTTAAATGCGGCAGCAATGTAGCCAGCCTTCCCATCCACCAGAGGCTTCACCACCACTGGGATACCAAGAGATCGCACCTCTGCATATATACAGTAGTCAGCACCTTTCAGTGTCAAGGGCAGGTGATCCACGCTGTTGAGGTACGCAAAGATATACTTGTGCTGACATCGGAACCCCAGAATGCATCCTTTCCTCATGAAATGGGGATTGGCGATGGCTTCCACCAGAAAATGCTTGAATCGGGCAATCTCTGGATTGGAGATCAGTGGAGCCACAGCATCTGCCTGCATGCCATACAAGTTATACGTCAAAGTTACTCTATATCCACTGGTCACTGGAAGAATCTCGTGTTCTACATTGCTGAAAAACGAAGCCCATTTTATCTTTCTGGACGGCTGATCCGGAGTAGAAGACCAATCAAAGTCCACTTTGTTTCCATGGTGATGAGTAACGAGGCTACCGCCAGTGAACTGGGTAGGTAGGCACACGACCAAACTCCCAAACATTTCCTTTGACTTGGGGGTATCCATGTGAGAGCGGAAGTGGCCGCCTGCTCCGTAGATGTTTAGCTTGTTCAGTTGGGTGCGAATGTTGCATATTTGGGGCACGAGCTTCTTGATTTCAAACAGGATGGATGTGCTGCTGACGGAAAAATCCGTGACGAAGCGATCAGGCTCTAATTTGAGAGCATCTCGGTAGGTTTTGTCGGCGACGGTTTCGCCGTTCAGACCAAAGCTGGCGACAGAGCATGCTTCTATCAGACCAACCAAGGGCGACTCGCTGTCACTAGGAAAGGTTGCGGTATTCCATTGTCCGCTACTATTGCTGTATACAATGGTCGCACTTCCTTCCAGCTCTCCGCTGCAACAGAAAGGAGCGTTGCATTTAGTGGCGAGATCACCGAGACTGGAAACAATTACTTCGCTGGCCTTCTCGCCTAGAGATCCTAGCCTTTTGCCTTTATCCATGCCACAACGTATGAAACAGCAGCAGATATTACAAGCACATGCGTGCGCGCCCCACGTCTTGCCGGTCACGTGATGCCATTACAATGGACCTTGTCAAAAATAAAATTGACTTCTAGCCAAGACGTATGTGTGTATGTGTGCATGGCCTGTGTTCAAAAGTATGGATACTTTGATTAAGCTGTTTTTCGATTCAAAGTGAGATCAGGGTTTGTCATTAAGAGATCAAAGCCTGGAACCAATGTAACTACTGTCTTAAATAGCATTGATGCTGCTAGAGTATGCGTACAGGTGAATCTTATGTGACTGTGACTGCACGCCCATGGCATGATACATAGTGGAATATGATATCTTGTGTTCTTCAATGGAGTGCCTACTATCTATGGTGTACACTTTTTTCCCTGTTTAGTTGCTATCATTATACATTATGTGAATGCTATTAAAGCGTCATACAGCGCAGAAGAAATAGGACTTGGTGCATGTTGAATTCACGCTTGAAAACGGTTGGTTGCAATATCAACGGATCAGGGGCCGAACTTTATTGCAGATGTGATTGAAGGTGTTAGTGAGGAGCACGTGAGATGTGCCTGCCATAAACTTCAACTTTCAATTAACAACACTTTGGAGGTAGAGATGTTTATTACTTCAACTATTGTGTTACCTTTTGAAGGAGTGAACATGCCTTTAGTCTAGCTGCCTTTTAACAGCTTATTAATGTTGTTACATAATGTTGTGACATGAACTATTAATGTTGCTACATGAATTGCAAAAGAGACAGTAGAGTCCAGAGCTGCCGAAAATTGATACAGATGAATTTGGGGATGATCATCTTGTGATAGTTGGAGTATGAGATTTTGCATAAGGTTGCAGCCATGGCCTTAATGTAATCAAAGCTGCGCAGTTGGAACTAAATATATACCAAGCCCCAGCATTGTGTGGTGTGTGTGTGTGTGTGTGTGTGTGTGTGTGTGTGTGTGTGTTACTGAAAGAGGCAATTTATCATGCACTGCAGGAAAGGAAATATGCTCATTCCATCTTCCGTGCAGTAACGGGCAGCTGAGTGTGTGTTTCTGAAACCATTTTAGATTGCCACAGACCTCTTCCCAATAGACCGTTCCCTTTAAGAAGAACTCCGGATGTGACATCACTAATCAATGTACTTCACAAATTGGTTTAAGTATACGTTATTAATGAGTGATGTCACGTCCGGACTTCTTAAAGGGTCTATTCACTGACTCCTTCGATCTAACTCCTTCAGCCATGCAGGCCTCAAAGTATTACTAAAATTGTGGGCTTTGCCTTTTTCTGTTAGGGGAGGGGAGGTTTGATCTAGGTATCTGTATAGACAAATTATAGTGCATTCTGATTTGTAAAATGCGAAAACATGAGTGGGGCTGTCGTCAAGTATGCATATTGAAGTGCTCATCAGCAATTTTAATCGATGTCCAACACGACAACATACACACAGAAGGTCCTGTCAATAGTAGGCTTTCATCAATATCGTTAAAGCCAAGACAAAGTAAAGAAGTAAAATGCTGACTTTACAGCAACCAGATTCACATAGTCACATCAAACTGAGACACTACCTTTAGGGAACGAAGGTTAGACAGTTCAATACAATTTTCCAGTAACTCAAACATCATGCAATATAAATGTGATAAAAAGAAATCACATGGTAGCAGACAAAAATTTGGAAAAGGGTCTCATAAACTTGAGTTAAATGAACATCTAGCTGGCATATTTCACAAACCTACAAATATTACAGAATGTAGAAGTGATTCCATACAAAAAAATACACACACGCCCAAGCCACACACACACACACACGCACACATACACACGCACACACACACACACACACAAACGCACACACAGACATAAGGTATTGTCAAGTGGGACACTCATCAAATAGAATCGAGAGTAGATTCAATAACAGAAAATGGAAGAGAACAATACAATAGCAGAGAGCAAATGCGTAAGAATACTGAAAGAAACGAGGGGAAAAAAACCAAACAAATAAAACAAACACAAAAAATGTACATGACCAATGGCTAACTATGTTTCCATGGAAATGAGTGTGCATATGCACACGGTGAATACAATACTGGAAATAAGAATGTTTGTTAACTAACTAGGATAACTAGAAAGTCCCTCTAAGCTCCTAGCCGGGTGAAGCCTGGTATGTGTCATGGTGCTGTGGTTATTGGTGACTAGGAAGTTGAGACAGTCCTGATGCCCAGCCTCCTGGGCACACTGCATTGGTGTGCGCTTATTGGCATCAGACAAGTTCATATTTGCTCCGTTCTTTTGGTAGAAGAAATGAGGGGCCAAAGTTAGCGTGCAAGTGGATTTGTAACATTCCCATCTCCACAGTGGTAATTAATGCTAGCTTGCATTGATACATACATGTGCTATACTACTGTGGACTTGCATAATGACAAATGCATATATGGATTCATAACTAATGGTCTTGCATGCATGATACACGCCCATATTTTCATTGCACCTGTGTCATCCTGCCATGATGTGTTACTGCCCACCTTCTAACTCCTCCCCAGGGAACAGGGAGGCCCCTCCCTAACCCTCCATCCCCTAACCCTCCACACACACACACACACACACACACCCAGATCAGCAGCTCCACAATGACGATCCTCCCCAAGGTACAGGCCAGATGGAGAGGGGTGCAGTCCTCCGGGGGCCCATGGAGTCTGTTGATCTCCTCTGGTGTGGCATGGGCCAGCACATTAAGACACCTGTGTATGTGGTCCTCCCTCACACAATCCATCAGTTGCTATGGCAACACGGAGAGGAGGAAATGATTAGAGCTGCACACAGATCCATCATTATCATATACTGCATGGGAATGAATTAACCATAATAATGCCATAGCACAGGCTTTGTGCGGGTTGCTCGCGAGTTGTGTATGCAGGAGTGGTAGGCATCATCCAACTAACAAACGCCTTGCATGCAACAGACAACGCTCACTTTGTGCAGAAATAATACCTTCCTGTACATGATGTGATATGTGGCCTCTACTGTACATGATGCTGTACCATGGCACACAGTTAATTTACTGAAAACATTATGCTCACCACCAGGTCATGCTTACCACCAGGTCATGCTTACCACCAGGTCATGCTTACCACCAGGTCATGCTTACCACCAGGTCATGCTCACCACCAGGTCATGCTCACCATTAGGTCATGCTCACCACCATGTCATGCTTACCACCAGGTCATGCTTACCACCAGGTCATGCTTACCACCAGGTCATGCTCACCACCAGGTCATGCTCACCACCAGGTCATGCTTACCACCAGGTCATCCTCACCACCAGGTCATGCTTACCACCAGGTCATGCTCACCACCAGGTCATGCTCACCACCAGGTCATGCTTACCACCAGGTCATGCTTACCACCAGGTCATGCTTACAACCAGGTCATGCTTACCACCAGGTCATGCTCACCACCAGGTCATGCTTACCACCAGGTCATGCTTACCACCAGGTCATGCTCACCACCAGGTCATGCTTACCACCAGGTCATGCTTACCACCAGGTCATGCTTACCACCAGGTCATGCTTACCACCAGGTCATGCTTACCACCAGGTCATGCTTACCACCAGGTCATGCTTACCACCAGGTCATGCTTACCACCAGGTCATGCTTACCACCAGGTCATGCTCACCACCAGGTCATGCTTACCACCAGGTCATGCTTACCACCAGGTCATGCTTACCACCAGGTCATCCTCACCACCAGGTCATGCTCACTACCAGGTCATACTCACCACCAGCAGGTCATGCTCACCACAGGTCATGCTCACCACCAGGTCATACTCACCACCAGCTGGTCATGCTCACCACAGGTCATGCTCACCACCAGGTCATACTCACCACCAGCTGGTCATGCTCACCACCAGGTCATGCTCACCACTCCTTTCTTCCCTGGGTGTTTAAATGCCTCATCATTCATCTAGGCACTTGCCTACACATCCAAACACCCATCACTGCATCAGCAAATCAACTATCACACCCAAACCCATGATCCAACACTTTCCACACATAATTACCCACATTTATTCCACCTCATGGTTCACACTCTACCCCCCTCTCCCTTCCCCTAACTCCCCTGGAGGTCTGCAAGGAGCCCATTTCATTTAGCCCCTCCCATTCCTCATCCCCAGCTCACCTTTGGTAAACTCTCTCTATCAGCCGGCAGGTCAGCCAGGAACTCTTTGTCCACATACTTGGCTCTGATGAACTTTTCTCTCTCCTCCCTGGCAGGGCGAGAAGGTGACAAATATTTCCTCTACACACCATAACACTTGAACCATTACCTCATCTGCTCCCATAGGTACCGTAATATTTTAACCCTTTTGACTCTCCTTTGCACCATTTTAACCCATTACCTCCTCTCCCCACTTGCACATGCAATGCCACACCTTAGTTTGGATTCTAAGAAACTATTTATTTAAAGTTTGGAACTCTTCGGAAGTGAAACCTCATCAATACCCCACATGCCTCCTCCCCTCTCCATTTCCAATGTAACCCCTTCTTGTCCATCCCCTCCTCACCCCATTCTCCCTCACCTGGTGGCATTATGTGCTGCAGGTCTCAACTTGATCTTCTTCGCTTCCCATATGCTCTTGGACACCTTGTTGCCAATGGATACCATCACAGCTATCAGCTCTGGTGTCCACTCATCCAATGCAAGAGATCGAACGCGAGAGATGTGTGACCCTAGCATCCTGTGGACCCCAGAACATTCTATGCACAGGAGACAGCCCAGGTTCAGGGAGGCCCATTCCGGTTCTGTATAAGCAAGTATGGAATAGTGTATTGTTGTGTTGAAGGAAAGGGGAAGGGGAGGAGGAAAATAGACAAAGACAAGAAAGGAAGAGGAGAAGAGAGGAAGGTGCCGATATGATGAAAGGTGTGTATAGCAATGAAAGATGATGAGAGGTGTGTATAGCAACGAAGGATGAGAGGTGTGTATAGCAATGAAGGAGGATGAGAGGTGTGTATAGCAATGAAGGAGGATGAGAGGTATGTATAGCAATGAAGGAGGATGAGAGGTGTGCATAGCAATGAAGGAGGATGAGAGGTGTGTAGCAATGAAGGAGGATGAGAGGTGTGTATAGCAATGAAGGAGGATGGAAGGTGTGTATAGCAATGAATGAGGATGAGAGGTGTGTATAGCAGTGAAGGAGGATGAGAGGTGTATAGTAATGAAGGAGGATGAGAGGTATGTATAGCAATGAAGGAGGATGAGAGGTGTGTATAGCAATGAATGAGGATGAGAGGTATGTATAGCAATGAAGGAGGATGAGAGGTGTGTATAGTAATGAAGGAGGATGAGAGGTGTGTGTAGCAATGAAGGAGGATGAGAGGTATGTAAAGCAATGAAGGAGAATGAGAGGTGTATAGCAATGAAGGAGGATGAGAGGTGTGTATAGAAATGAAGGAGGATGTACACTAGACATGTGGAGGGGAAGGTGGGATGTTTGCCATGCTTACTTGGGGCACTGCAGTCAGCACAGACATCGTTTCCCTCCACGCTGCATATCCCTTGCTTCTCCAGCTCATTGGAAGAGTTCTGAGATGGAAGAGAAAGAAACATTGATACAAGGAGCACAAGAACTGAACATTGCAAGCACAATGACTCACCATTCGTTTGTGTGATATTGAACCTGACAGGGTTTCCTTGATCCTAAGTTCTATGGCTTTCATCCATTGTACTGCTTCCTGCATTATGAAGGCAATAAACAAAGCCACTCCCACAAAAATATAGGGGCAAATCACCTCTGATGAAGATACGCCAAACGACCATATCTTGCCTGCGGATGATACAATCTCAAACTCAGCACTCTCTGCTCACCACCAGGTCATGCTCACCACTCCTTTCTTCCCTGGGTGTTTAAATGCCTCATCATTCATCTAGGCACTCGCCTACACATCCAAACACCCATCACTGCATCAGCAAATCAACTATCACACCCAAACCCATGATCCACCACTTTCCACACATACTTAATTCCATCTCATGGTCCACACTCTACCCCCCTCTCCCTTCCCTAACTCCCCTGGAGGTCTGCAAGAAGCCCATTTCATTTAGCCCCTCCCATTCCTCATCCCCAGCTAACCTCTGGTAAGCTCTCTCTATCAGCTGGCAGGTCAGCCAGGAACTCTTTGTCCACATACTTGGCTCTGATGAACTTTTCTCTGGCAGGGCGAGAAGGTGACAAATATTTCCTCTATACTAACTCCACACCATAAAACCATTACCTCATCTGCTCCCATAGGTACCGTAATATTTTAACCCATTGACTCTCCTTTGCACCATTTTAACCCATTACCTCCTCTCCCCACTTGCACATGCAATGCCACACCTTAGTTTGGACTCTAAGAAACTATTTATTTAAAGTTTGGTAAATTCTTGGGAAGTGAAAGCTCATCAATACCCCACCTGACTCCTCCCCTATTCTTTTCCAATGTAACCCTTTCTTGCCAATCCCCTCCTCACCCCCATTCTCCCTCACCTGGTGGCATTATGTGCTGCAGGTCTCAACTTGATCTTCTTCGCTTCCCATATGCTCTTGGACACTTTGTTGCCGATGGATACCATCACAGCTATCAGCTCTGGTGTCCACTCGTCCAATGCAAGAGATCGAACGCGAGAGATGTGTGACCCTAGCATCCTGTGGACCCCAGAACTTTCTATGCACAGGAGACAGCCCAGGTTCAGGGAGGCCCATTCCGGTTCTGTATAAGCAAGTATGGAATAGTGTATTGTTGTGTTGAAGGAGAGGGGAAGGGGAGGAGGAAAATAGACAAAGACAAGAAAGGAAGGGGAGAAGAGAGGAAGGTGCCGATATGATGAAAGGTGTGTATAGCAATGAAAGATGATGAGAGGTGTGTATAGCAATGAAGGATGAGAGGTGTGTATAGCAATGAAGGAGGATGAGAGGTGTGTATAGCAATGAAGGATGAGAGGTGTGTATAGCAATGAAGGAGGATGAGAGGTGTGTATAGCAATGAAGGAGGATGAGAGGTATGTATAGCAATGAAGGAGGATGAGAGGTGTGCATAGCAATGAAGGAGGATGAGAGGTGTGTAGCAATGAAGGAGGATGAGAGGTGTGTATAGCAATGAAGGAGGATGAGAGGTGTGTATAGCAGTGAAGGAGGATGAGAGGTGTGTATAGCAATGAAGAAGGATGAGAGGTGTGTATAGCAATGAAGGAGGATGAGAGGTGTGTAGCAATGAAGGAGGATGAGAGGTATGTATAGCAATGAAGGAAGATGAGAGGTGTGTATAGCAATGAATGAGGATGAGAGGTGTGTATAGCAATGAAGGAGGATGAGAGGTGTATAGCAATGAAGGAGGATGAGAGGTATGTATAGCAATGAAGGAGGATGAGAGGTGTGTATAGCAATGAATGAGGATGAGAGGTGTGTATAGCAATGAAGGAGGATGTACACTAGACATGTGGAGGGGAAGGTGGGATGTTTGCCATGCTTACTTGGGGCACTGCAGTCAGCACAGACATCGTTTCCCTCCACGCTGCATATCCCTTGCTTCTCCAGCTCATTGGAAGAGTTCTGAGATGGAAGAGAAAGAAACATTGATACAAGGAACACAAGAACTGAAATGTCATTGCAAGCACAATGACTCACCATTCGTTTATGTGATATTGAACCTGACAGGGTTTCCTTGATCTATGGCTTTCATCCATTGTTCTGCTTCCTGCATTACGAAGGCAATAAACAAAGCCACTCCCACAAAAATATAGGGGCAAATCACCTCTGATGAAGATACGCCAAACGACCATTTCTTGCCTGCCGATGATACAATCTCAAACTCAGCACTCTCTGCATTCACTTCTGTGTGTGTGTAAATATGTATGTGCGTACAGTCGTATTAATGAAATGTGGGAGTGCAAATGGGTGTGGGTATCAAATGAAACTTACTAATACACATGTATTTATTACAAATAACCTCCTATTTACGATAGCACTCCATTTCTTCCACATCCACTAAACCTAAACACTACAATGGACCCTTTGCATGAAAGATCGGAAGTACGATAAACGTCACGTTCGGAGTAAAAACCACAGCGCCGGTTGCCTAGAGACATTGTGTCACGTCTGCGGACCTTTGCGTAATAAAATGGCAACGCTCGGAGTTTGCTCAGCCATTGATCCATTGGCCGATCCAGTTCCTCATCAAACTATGCTGCCTACAGTAAGTTTGACCGAGTCTGACATACCTGGAGCCTTTTTAAAGCCATCCATTTAAAAAGGCTCCGGGTATGTCAGACTCGGTCAAGCTTACTATCACTACACTCTCCCTCACCATCTCCTTCCCACAGCTTGTTTCCTCCCCAGCTTCTCTCTCTCTGGTGTCCCTTCTTCTTCCTCTCCTTGCCAGCTGCCTCACTCACTGCAGACACCATAGGGGCCTTCTCCATCACCACACTGTTCCTGTTCTCCCCCTTCTCTCCCCCCTTCCTCCTCCCCTGCCTCAGGTTCTCACTGCTGCCTCCCTCCGACAGTATTTCCTCACTCCCCAGGGGGGTCAAATTTTTCCCTTTCTCCTTATTTGGGCGTGTGGGGAGACGTGACATGGTGGCTGCCTTCTCGGGCACGCCTCCTCCTCCCCCCTCCTCTGCTGCATTGTACGATACACCAGCCGTATGCAGCTGGTGGAGCATGTACTCGTCCATGCTCGAGTTCCTGTTGTGGCCCGCCAATTTCCCGGGACGGTTAAGGGAAGAAATAGGGATGTGGCCAATCCCCTCGGATTGCGAGAACTTGACACGAGATGGGATTTCATCGATGGCATCATTGGAGCTGAACTCTTCCCCAGAGAGGAGGTTGTGAGGACATCCAGGGTCTGGGAGAGACTGGACTGGTGGGGGACCATCCTATTAGGGGGCAGGGGGAGGGGTGGGGCGTGGTCCGTGGCATCCATCGGAGGGCTGGGTGAGTTTTCGTCTGATGGTGGGTCGAGGGGGAGAGAGGGTGTGGCAGCGAGGGGGATGCGAGATGTACTGTTCATCCTCTTTCCTGGCATGCGTACAGTGATGTTCTGAATGTTGAGACTCTTCCCATGGGTCTGGTTCATGTAGTCCTACAGGGTGGGGAGGAGGAAAGGAGTGGGGAAGAGGAGGGGATGGAGTGGGGAAGAGGAAAGGGATGGAGTGGGATGAAGAATAAGATGGGGTGGGGAGGAGGGATAGAATGGAATGGAGACAAAGAACGGAATATATTTGGGGTGGAGTGGGGAGGAGTAATGGGATGGAGTGGGGAGGAGTAATGTGGTGGAGTGGGGAGGAGTAATTGGGTGGAGTGGGGAGGAGTAATGGGGTGGAATGGGGTGGAGGATTCTACTTACCTGCATGCTGGGATAGTAAGTGATCTCGGAGTGGCTCAACACGAGGTACTTCTTCTTCCACTCCGTCTTCAGTCCCGTGTACTTCTTGCTCACCTGACCCTCCTTCACTGGGATGTGACGACCTGTGCCATAGAGCTGGGAACCCTTGCTGGCCAGATTGTACGAGGATTTCTAATAAACATGTATAAGGGGAGAGGTAGGAGGGGAGGAGGGGAGGAGAGGAGGGAAGGAGGAGAGGAAGGAGCGAGGCAGGAGAGGGGAAGGAAGGGAGGAGGGGAGGAAGGGAAGAGGGAGGGTTAGGAGGGAGGAGGGAGAAGGGGAAGGCGGAGGAGGGGAGGAGGGAGGAGGGGAGGAAGGGCACGGAAGGAAGAGCGTACGGAGGAGGGGCGGAGGGGAGGCAACGGGGAGGAGGGAGGAGGGGAGGAAGGGAAGAGGGAGTTAGGGGGAGGAGAGTAGAGGAGGAGGGTAGGATGAGGAGGGAGGAGGGAAGGAGGAGGCGGAGGAGGGGAGGAAGGGAAGAGGGAGGGCAGGAGGGAGAGGGAGGAGGAGGGGAGGAAGGGAGGAGGGGGAGGAAGGGAAGAGGGAGGGAGGAGGGGAGGGAAGGGAAGGGTTGGAAAGCATATTGTACATGTAATATCAAGTTATTGCACGCAAACTAAACCAGGCATAAACACGCCACGGTATACACAATCCTGTGCACTGTACGTAGGTAGATGAAAACACAAATTTTGTCGATATTTTCACACCACACATACATGTACACACTCACTTGGGCAGTGAATATCTTGGAGGACTTTGCCCTGGGGGGCGGACGTTTACGTAGTGGGGAGTGTGGGCTGCCACTGATCTTGGCCACACCCAGATTGGTGAGGGAGGGGCTTTGGGAGAAATTTTGTCCCATCACGGGAGAGAGGGAGCCATTACTGGCAGTCATGGCAAAGCGACAGGCTGGTGTGGAGAAGAAATTGTCACCAAGATGGTGTGGATGGTTGCACTGCTACATGTAGGTGAAAGGTGTTGACATGTGATGGTGTGATGGTGTGATGTGTGATGGTATGATGTGTGATGTGGTGTGGGTGAAGTGATGATGTGACGTCACTGATGTGATGAGGCTATGACCACTGTGTTATGAGGGTTGCCCATGGTAATAAACGATGCAAACGAGCCACTCTCTCATTACATCACTGGACGAGACACAAACACATGTGTAAGGAGACACCACGCTTCTTTGTTATGTGACCATTGTGTACTCTGTGGGTGTGGCCTCACCTTGGATGAATAACCCAATCACATTGAGCTGTTGGAGGGCCACAACATTCATTTGAACACATCTTTCCAACTGCTCTACCATCTTCTTCACATCAGCCTCTTTCGCACAGGGAACAGGGTCCGCTTTGGGTCGGGGGAGGAGGAGGAAGATGGGAGGAGGAGAAGGAGGGGAGGAGGGGAGGGGGAGGGGAAGAGGAGGGGAGGGGGAAGGAGGAGGGGAGGAGGAGGAGGAAGGTGGAGGAAGGAGGAGGAGGAGAGGGAAGGAGGAGGGGAGGAGGAGGAGGAAGGAGGAGGAAGGAGGAGGAGGAGGGGAGGAGGAGGAGGGGAGGAGGAGGAGGAGGAGGGGAGGAGGAGGGGGGGGAGGAGGAGGAGGGGAGAAGGAGGAGGGGAGGAGGAGGAGGGGGAGGGGAGGAGGTTAGACAGTTCAATACAATTTTCCAGTAACAATTTTTTAGAGGATGGGAGGAGGATGGACATCTCTAGAACATCGAATTAAATTCAAAGAAAGCTTGCAACTGGCCGTTAAAGTGTTTCTAATAATGATCAATATGCTCTGTCAAATGTCATGATTAAGGAATTAATAGGTGGTGTCTATAAATAGCTGTTATAAGCTCCTTAAAACTAAGTAGGACTTTTGGCTATAGGTTGCACATTGGGGATGCTAAACCTTATGACATCAAACCAAACATTTCATTACATCATAGCAATTAATTTTAACAGTCTTATATCTTATGTCTTATGTCTTACATGTATAGCACATCCTTTTCCTTAGTATTCCATTTTGCTGCTTGTCACCTTAACTTGTGTAATATAAAGTGATCGCACTAGGCTTTTCAGGGCTACATTGTCAAGCCAAACAATGGATCATAGTATGTTCTTTCTTTTGGAATAAAAATATAAATTAAGTTCATACAATTACACACAGAAAGATCAGTAATAAACAGAAATCCACTTATTGCGCATGTACCTCAGTCTTGGGAAAAAGTTCAAATCGAACCATATGTCACACGTGACTCATTAGTCTTACTACATGTATGATTACATTTGTTTTTTTGTTTTTGTTTTTTTTGTTGCTGTTTTTTTTGTATATGCATAATTAAACGTTCTAGCTCTCTATTCATTTTGTTGATTTTACCCTTATTCGTGTTGCTTATATATTCCTTCACCCATAAACTGAAGCAATGTGATACTCCAATCTACATCTCTTGCTCCTAAGACTGATAGTATTTATACGCATTTAGTAGTCCGATTCGCGATTTGCATCCGAGTCCTCACTTGTCAAACTGAAAGCCAGACAGAGATAATATTTATCTATGGTCAAGCTATGATAATGGTCAAGCGTAAAAGACCGCAGCTGTAAATGATACCACCCTGGAGGTGTGGCATGGACCTGCAGGTGCCGAACTTTGAAACCTAACACCGTCATAGATATTAGAGTATAGGGATTCTGCTACGGCTGAGCAGGGACCGACCCCACTGCATGAACGCTACCAGGAACTTTGATAGCAGAGGTTTGAGGACAGGTGGCTAGACGGCTTATTGACTACATGGCTCGCCCCACTAGTAGAACCGTTGAGGGCCGGGCATGGCGACTTGGGATAGAGGGGCATGCGCGACTCAATAGTCTCGCACGTTTGACGACAACAGTTATTCGAGTCTGCGTCGGGCTTGCGAAGCTAGACTTGAAATGACATGTACATAGAACTGCGCAACTCGACTTGGAATATTGCTATGAAACAAGAGTGAGGGTGGTTGGAGCTTTCTAGTTTTAACTGATTCATAACTGAATACAATCTTCGTTCGCTTTAGGCTTTCCATAAATCAATATAGGTACATACTTTCGGCACAAAACTGTAGACTTTGCAGTCTCGAGTTAATGATGGTTGAACCTGTTGATGACTTGTCAACTGTTACTGTATAGTATTGAGGAAGATTCAGAGCACAAACAAAAACAATTAATTGCACACTGCGCCACAGCATTCAGTATGCAGAGTTGTGCAGAGTCTGCATATCAACCATATGCAGATGAGTATCATTGAAGTGTACATATGCAGACGTCTGCATATGAACACTTCAATGATACTCATCTGCATATGGTTGATATGCAGACTCTGCACAGCTCTGCATACTAAATGCTGTGGCGCAGTGTTGTGCTGCAAAGCTAATCATGTGCCCGACATGTGCCTAATTTATGGTACCGACATGCATCATATTATTACACAGCTTTTTCCAAGGAAATGTTTAACCGGTTTAACCCCGTGTTGTTCAATGTCTGGCGTCACAGTAAATCACATGTGTGACTTGGGACCTACCCACTCTTTAGATATTAGTTTTGGATGGGGGGACACACTATTCAAATCTCAGTGTTAAAATTAGATGATTCCAAGCAACCATTTGTGACCATTGTAATCATTAAAGGGTAACCCATTGGAGTTTCTTTCAGCCGGGTCTTCTTTTTTTACAGAGATGTATGGAGAATCTGTGGAGGGATGTGAATGGGTGTGTCCGTATATATTAGTCTACCTTGGGTAAACTAATTTCCATGCTGCGCTAGAGCAGATTGCCGATGCCGGATTGAGACTGAATCAAGGAAAATGCAACTCCATGCTTCGAAGTGTCAAATACTTAAGACACATGATTGCATAAATATGGGGTTTACCCAACAAATTAAAAATTTAAAAATTTAAAGCCCACAACAAGTCCAGGAACTTCGAGCATCTCTATCCTGAACAAATATGGACTGTTCTTTACCAACACTATCCTCAAGTTAGCTTTGCCTGATCGATTGGATCTCACGTCATGGATGATGGCACGTCTGAATTAACATGCTTCCAAAACATTTAAATGAACGGAGTGGAACTATTCCCAATTGGAAAAGAGGTCCAGCAGTAGCAAATGGCTAAATGCTAACAGCTAACCCACTTAATGGTGGAATAAAATAGATACCTCCCATTCCTTCCTCAGAATTCAGAGATGGGCATTGGCATTGAGTAAATACCAGCACAAAGATGGCAAGTCTGACATTCTGAAGCTGATGCCTTAAGCCGAGCTCCTAGCCCACAGACTTGGAGGTCCCTACCCAAGGAGATTTAGCATCCCTCAAATGTATTTTCTGCTCACTGCACTTGCATGGCTGGGTAAGAACTAACAACACTGATGTACCAATCATGAGATCTATGCAATTCAGAAGCCGTGCCCAGAAATTTCCTAGAATATCCAAAGCTACCTGACTGGCTGTATTCAATGGTATGGGGGTGCATTTGAGGGCTTAAAACCTGTGGATTTAAAGTGATAGCCGTCACTTGTGATGGGTGGTGTACATGTATACAAACTGCAGATTTATGAAGCTGCACCAGTCTAACAACATTGTTAACATATATGCAAATTAGGCCCTCCCCCTTTTCTTCCTTCTCCTTTAATAAAGACAGTGTGTAATTGTTGGGTGAATTCACATGCCATGGTCACGCTATACACAAATGCTTAGCTTGAGGTACATATTGTGTTTATTCCCATATTTGATATTTCCTCCCATTATAGACTAATTGTCAAGGCATGAAATGGCAACATTTACATTTAGTGGGCGGCCTGAACAAAGCACATAGAGGAGCTGATTGTGCAACACTTAGTTTACCCATTCTACCTAAGCTGAAGTGGGAGCATGTTCAACTTAATTTGTACTCAAATATGAGAGTAGATCTTGCAGCACAAAGTATGGGGATGGTCAGTTATGTGACCATTATGACCTCTACAGGTATTCAGCACTACTGCGCTGTTCAAAGCATTTTTGTATGAGGAAAAAAACATATACCAAAAAGATGAGATCGCATTTTCAACAAATTTTAAACTTGATGAACACTACATGTAGAAATATAAGGAGTTTGTATACGAGCAGAAACCAAATCTTCCTTCATACACATATAATTATTACTCTGAAGAGCAGCTGAAGGTACATGTATGCATAAAAAATTGCTAAGAATTGTTAAATTCATTCTTTTCCCAGTGGCTGAAGTATGTGTACCTTGATGAGCATATACGCATGCTCAAGAGCTTTTAGATTGTAATGAAAACAGATCAAGTTATGCTTAAGTCAGGAAACATGCAGAGGTTTAGCATAACTGGTATATCAATAACTTAACAGCTCGCGCACTGATGACTGTATTGTACCATAACAACTTTACCATAGCCAATGCATTCTTTGAACTGGTGAGATATCTGCTAAAGCACCTCATGTGCAATATGTGCTGAGTGCCAAACTGTCTCAAGATTGTGAGGAATCATTCTTTAGCAAGCAAAGAAAGAGGGTATATTGTGCAAACCCAATGTTTTCTCTTTCATCAGTGGAGTCCAGTCATTTGAAAACTGCAAACAGAGAATTGCAGATGATGTAATAAACCTCTACCGAAACGGAGATAGATCAATCAGAAAAAAGACTGCATTTCATTTACATAACAAAGCATTTACACTACATTCATTTTAAACATCATCAGCAGCTGCATTGCATTGTTCATATCTGACTTCTGATGTTTAAGTTGCTTTCCTAATCCAGCTGACTTTTTGTGCATGTTTTTGTTATCTGTTTTACAAATGCTCCACTGAGAAAATGTAAACACTCTGAATGTAAGCCACAACTCAATGCTTTGCATCAACAGTTGTTGTCCAACTACATCATCCAGTTTCACAGCAATCATATAGACCAGTAGAATTGAATGCTATCGTTGCTAGCTAGCTATCTGAGAAATGGCGTCTTTCTTTTCTTTTCAAAACTATCCTTCTCATATAATCTTCATAACTGAGCATACTATGAAAATCTATTACAGGTTGGTTTAGTATATTCAGGTCATTCTCAGTGAGGTCAACATGATCATTTATATCGTATTTTGTCTTCACTTATACACGCGCACATTCGCCTGCATGTACGTATTCGCTTTCAAAGGATCATCAACGTACTTACCATCTAAAGCAACGCTTTGTAAGCAATGTTTCCAAAGCATAAGAAGCTCGAGTTCAGATGGCCTTATCTTATTGTCAAAAGCCTTGTTCAATAACGGATAAAGCAAAAATGAACGAACAGAACAAATCAATAGCGGTAGGACCCTTCTACATATTTTGAACCGATTTGGACACTCCTACCTGAAGATGTGGCCCTAAGGGGTATCGGACCTTGTAACGTCGGTACCCCGTAGGTGTAAGACACCAAAATGGATTGTCACATATAGTAATGGTGTGGTATGTAGTGTTAAAAATAGGAACCAGATAGCGTTTATATTTCGGAAGATATATTGATTTAAATTTTATGTTTTAAACCACAAGACCCATTTTCGTATAGAACGTTCTATATATGTCATTCATGTAGTAA
The DNA here is from genome assembly GCA_013339895.1 of Ephydatia muelleri. Lineage (NCBI taxonomy): Eukaryota > Metazoa > Porifera > Demospongiae > Spongillida > Spongillidae > Ephydatia > Ephydatia muelleri. The sequence goes on from JABACO010000024.1 coordinate 2,511,463, forward strand.
CCTTTTGACAACGGTTTTCATATAACTTGTGCCTTATTCATTGAATAACAAGCATCGATATATTTTTTGTAGACTTAGAGAAAGAAAAAAAAAAACGTTATGCATAATATGGGACGATATGGCCCCACGGTTAAAATGTTATAAAAATGCATCGCGTTTGAATCGCTATAACTTCCCAACAGATAACGCTATCGACTTCCTACTTTCAACACTTCATACTACACCATTTCACTATGAAGTGATGAAAAAGGAAGTCGGTAGCGTTATCCGTTGGGATGTTATAGCGATTCAAACGCGATGCATTTTTATAACATTTAAACCGTGGGGCAATTTTCGCGGAAACTGTCCCATATTATATAAATGTATACATATGTCTAACCCTCGGCCTCACTCTATTCCAGTATCTCTACTATATGCAAACAAATATCATAAGTTGAGAATGTTCTGCATACTCAAATATCCAGTTACTTTTGGATATTGACCGTCTATAACAATGACTTCGTAGTGCCGGTTCATAAAACGTTTCCTCGACCCTCGTGTGCAGGACCAATAATTGTACGCACTACAGCAAATAAGGCTGTATTTCAATCAACTAATATTCATTCAATTGCCTTGATTATACATATTCTCAGAAGTACGGTATGTACTGTTTATGGTCACAGTACATGCACATTACATCAAGTTCCCATTGTTTTTGTTGCTAATGAAACTTGTTCCAATCTTTTTCGAATATTTGGTGGTAGTACCAAGAATAGCTGGATACTTTCCTTTTCTTCCTACATCTTTCTTCCTCATCTCCTGCCTTATCCAGCTCCTCTGCTTTGATTCCATCTTCCTTCTCCTCAGTCTCCTCATCTTCCTCCTCCCCACTGTCATCATCTTCCTCCTCCCCACTGTCATCATCTTCCTCCTCCCCAGTCTCCTCAACTTCCTCCTCCCCACTCTCTTCATCTTCCTCCTCCCCACTCATTTCATCTTCCTTCTCCCCGCTGTCCTCATCATCTTCCTCCTCTTCCTTAACCTGTTTCTCCTTCCTCTGTACCTTCTTCTTTGCTATCACCCTCGCACACCTCCCTACCCCCATCTCCACTCACAAGGGCCTGACGTTGCTTACACCACTTGGGCACTCCAATCAGTATCACAGCCTCCTGGTAGAAAAATTCAATATCCGCTTCATTTCCCAAACACTCGCGTCTGCCACGAATTCCTCCACCTGCAATCTGCTCCCACTTAGACGTTCCTTGGCACCATGTGACATTACTAGCATTGCAAGAGTCATTACCGTAAAAAACCTTTGATGGTTTGGGGGGGGGGTTCGTAGTCTTCCTCATCACTGGTCTGACAGCCATCCTCATCAAATACAAACTTCTTAAATGCGGCAGCAATGTAGCCATCATCCCCATCCACCAGAGGCTTCACCACCACTGGGATACCAAGAGATCGCACCTCTGCATATATACAGTAGTCAGCACCTTTCAGTGTCAAGGGCAGGTGATGCACGCTGTTGAGCTCCGCAAAGACATACTTGTGCTGACATCGGAACCCCAGAATGCATCCTTTCCTCATGAAATGGGGATTGGCGATGGCTTCCACCAGAAAATGCTTGAATCGGGCAATCTCTGGATTGGAGATCAGTGGAGCCACAGCATCTGTCTGCATGCCATACAAGTTATATGTCAAAGTTACTCTATATCCACTGGTCACTGGAAGAATCTCGTGTTCTACATTGCTGAAAAACGACGCCCATTTTATCTTTCTGGAAGGCTGATCCGGAGTAGAAGACCAATCAAAGTCCACTTTGTTTCCATGGTGATGAGTAACGAGGCTACCGCCAGTGAACTGGGTAGGTAGGCACACGACCAAACTCCCAAACATTTCCTTTGACTTGGGGGTATCCATGTGAGAGCGGAAGTGGCCGCCTGCTCCGTAGATGTTTAGCTTGTTCAGTTGGGTGCGAATGTTGCATATTTGGGGCACGAGCTTCTTGATTTCAAACAGGATGGATGTGCTGCTGACGGAAAAATCCGTGACGAAGCGATCAGGCTCTAATTTGAGAGCATCTCGGTAGGTTTTGTCCGTGACGGTTTCGCCGTTCAGACCAAAGCTGGCGACAGAGCATGCTTCTATCAGACCAACCAAGGGCGACTCGCTGTCACTAGGAAAGGTTGCGGTATTCCATTGTCCGCTACTATTGCTGTATACAATGGTCGCACTTCCTTCCAGCTCTCCGCTGCAACAGAAAGGAGCGTTGCATTTAGTGGCGAGATCACCGAGACTGGAAACAATTACTTCGCTGGCCTTCTCGCCTAGAGATCCTAGCCTTTTGCCTTTATCCATGCCACAACGTATGCTCGGATAGAAACAGCAGCAGTCGTACCAATCACAAGCACGTTTATGAATGTGCGCGCGCATGCCCGCATCTTGCTCGTCACGTGATGCTATTACATAGTGACGGTGTCAAAAAATAAATTCTTACACCGACTTCTAGCCAAGACGTATGTGTGTATGTGTGCATGGCCTGTGTTCAAAAATATGCATACTTTTATTAGTCTATGATTAAGCAGTTTTTCGATTCAAAGTGAGATCAGGGTTTGTCATTTAGAGATCAAAGCCTGGAGTCAATGTAACTACTGTCTTAAATAGCATTGATGCTGCTAGAGTATGCGTACAGGTGAATCTTACGTGACTGTGACTGCACACACATGGCATGATACATAGTGGAATATGATATCTTGTGTTCTTCAATGGAGTGCCTACTATCTATGGTGTACACTTTTTTCCCTGTTTAGTTGCTATCATTATACATTATGTGAATGCTATTAAAGCGTCATACAGCGCAGAAGAAATAGGACTTGGTGAATGTTGAATTCACGCTTGAAAACGGTTGGTTGCAATATCAACGGATCAGGGGCCGAACTTTATTGCAGATGTGATTGAAGGTGTTAGTGAGGAGCACGTGAGATGTGCCTGCCATAAACTTCAACTTTCAATTAACAACACTTTGGAGGTAGAGATGTTTATTACTTCAACTATTGTGTTACCTTTTGAAGGAGTGAACATGCCTTTAGTCTAGCTGCCTTTTAACAGCTTATTAATGTTGTTACATAATGTTGTGACATGAACTATTAATGTTGCAACATGAATTGCAAAAGAGACAGTAGAGTCCAGAGCTGCCGATAATTGATACAGATGAATTTGGGGATGATCATCTTGTGATAGTTGGAGTATGAGATTTTGCATAAGGTTGCAGCCATGGCCTTAATGTAATCAAAGCTGCGCAGTTGGAACTAAATATGTAACAAGCCCCAGCATTGTGGTGTGTGTGTGTGTGTGTGTTGAGTGTGTGGGTGTGTGTGTGTGTGTGTGTGTGTGTGTGTATTACTGAAAGAGGCAATTTATCATGCACTGCAGGAAAGGAAATATGCTCATTCCATCTTCCGTGCAGTAACGGTGAGTTTCTGAAACCATTAAGATTGCCACAGACCTCTTCCCAATAGACCGTTCCCTTTAAGAAGAACTCTGGATGTGACACATCACTAATCAACGTACTTCACGAATTGGGTTAAGTATACGTTATTAATGAGTGATGTCACGTCCGGACTTCTTAATGGGACGGGTCTATTCAATGACTTCTTCGATCTAACTGGTGCAACATTCCTTCAGCCAAAGTATTACTAAATTAAAGTTGTGGACTTTGCCTTTTGCAAAAGTATAGAATACTGTGCATTTTTATAATCTCTATTTTCTGTGCTATTAGGGGAGGGGAGGTTTGAATCTGGGTATCTGTATAGACAAATTATAGTGCATTCTGATTTGTAAAATGCGAAAACATGAGTGGGGCTGTCGTCAAGTATGCATATTGAAGTGCTCATCAGCAATTTTAATCGATGTCCAACACGACAACACACACACACAGAAGGTCCTGTCAATAGTAGGCTTTCATCAATATCGTTAAAGCCGAGACAAAGTAAAGAAGTAAAATGCTGACTTTACAGCAACCAGATTCACATAGTCACATCAAACTGAGACACTACCTTTAGGGAACGAAGGTTAGACAGTTCAATACAATTTTCCAGTAACTCAAACATCATGCAATATAAATGTGATAAAAAGAAATCACATGGTAGCAGACAAAAGATTGGAAAAGGGTCTCATAAACTTGAGTTAAATGAACATCTAGCTGGCATATTTCACAAACCTACAAATATTACAGAATGTAAAAGTGATTCCATACACAAACATACACACACGCCCATGCCACACACACACACACGCACACATACACACGCACACACACACACGCACACACACACACACACGCACACACACAAACGCACACACAGACATAAGGTATTGTCAAGTGGGACACTCATCAAATAGAATCGAGAGTAGATTCAATAACAGAAAATGGAAGAGAACAATACAATAGCAGAGAGCAAATGCGTAAGAATACTGAAAGAAAAGAGGGGAAAAAAACCAAACAAATAAAACAAACACAAAAAATGTACATGACCAATGGCTAACTATGTTTCCATGGAAATGAGTGTGCATATGCACACGGTGAATACAATACTGGAAATAAGAATGTTTGTTAACTAACTAGGATAACTAGAAAGTCCCTCTAAGCTCCTAGCCGGGTGAAGCCTGGTATGTGTCATGGTGCTGTGGTTATTGGTGACTAGGAAGTTGAGACAGTCCTGATGCCCAGCCTCCTGGGCACACTGCATTGGTGTGCGCTTATTGGCATCAGACAAGTTCATATTTGCTCCGTTCTTTTGGTAGAAGAAATGAGGGGCCAAAGTTAGCGTGCAAGTGGATTTGTAACATTCCCATCTCCACAGTGGTAATTAATGCTAGCTTGCATTGATACATGCATGTGCTATACTACTGTGGACTTGCATAATGACAAATGCATATATGGATTCATAACTAATGGTCTTGCATGCATGATACACGCCCATATTTTCATTGCACCTGTGTCATCCCGCCATGATGTGTTACTGCCCACCTTCTAACTCCTCCCCAGGGAACAGGGAGGCCCCTCCCTAACCCTCCATCCCCTAACCCTCCACACACACACACACACACACACACCCAGATCAGCAGCTCCACAATGACGATCCTCCCCAAGGTACAGGCCAGATGGAGAGGGGTGCAGTCCTCCGGGGGCCCATGGAGTCTGTTGATCTCCTCTGGTGTGGCATGGGCCAGCACATTAAGACACCTGTGTATGTGGTCCTCCCTCACACAATCCATCAGTTGCTATGGCAACACGGAGAGGAGGAAATGATTAGAGCTGCACACAGATCCATCATTATCATATATTGCATGGGAATGAATTAACCATAATAATGCCATAGCACAGGCTTTGTGCGGGTTGCTCGCGGGTTGTGTATGCAGGAGTGGTAGGCATCATCCAACTAACAAACGCCTTGCATGCAACAGACAACGCTCACTTTGTGCAGAAATAATACCTTCCTGTACATGATGTGATATGCGGCCTCTACTGTACATGATGCTGTACCATGGCACACAGTTAATTTACTGAAAACATTATGCTCACCACCAGGTCATGCTTACCACCAGGTCATGCTTACCACCAGGTCATGCTTACCACCAGGTCATGCTCACCACCAGGTCATGCTTACCACCAGGTCATGCTTACCACCAGGTCATGCTCACCATTAGGTCATGCTCACCACCAGGTCATGCTTACCACCAGGTCATCCTCACCACCAGGTCATGCTCACCACCAGGTCATGCTCACCATTAGGTCATGCTCACCACCAGGTCATGCTTACCACCAGGATCCTCACCACCAGGTCATGCTTACCACCAGGTCATGCTTACCACCAGGTCATGCTCACCACCAGGTCATGCTCACCACCAGGTCATGCTCACCACCAGGTCATGCTTACCACCAGGTCATGCTTACCACCAGGTCATGCTTACCACCAGGTCATCCTCACCACCAGGTCATGCTTACCACCAGGTCATGCTTACCACCAGGTCATGCTCACCACCAGGTCATGCTTACCACCAGGTCATGCTTACCACCAGGTCATGCTTACCACCAGGTCATCCTCACCACCAGGTCATGCTCACCACCAGGTCATACTCACCACCAGCTGGTCATGCTCACCACAGGTCATGCTCACCACCAGGTCATACTCACCACCAGCTGGTCATGCTCACCACCAGCTGGTCATGCTCACCACCAGGTCATGCTCACCACTCCTTTCTTCCCTGGGTGTTTAAATGCCTCATCATTCATCTAGGCACTTGCCTACACATCCAAACACCCATCACTGCATCAGCAAATCAACTATCACACCCAAACCCATGATCCAACACTTTCCACACATAATTACCCACATTTATTCCACCTCATGGTTCACACTCTACCCCCCTCTCCCTTCCCCTAACTCCCCTGGAGGTCTGCAAGAAGCCCATTTCATTTAGCCCCTCCCATTCCTCATCCCCAGCTCACCTCTGGTAAACTCTCTCTATCAGCCGGCAGGTCAGCCAGGAACTCTTTGTCCACATACTTGGCTCTGATGAACTTTTCTCTCTCCTCCCTGGCAGGGCGAGAAGGTGACAAATATTTCCTCTACACACCATAACACTTGAACCATTACCTCATCTGCTCCCATAGGTACCGTAATATTTTAACCCTTTTGACTCTCCTTTGCACCATTTTAACCCATTACCTCCTCTCCCCACTTGCACATGCAATGCCACACCTTAGTTTGGATTCTAAGAAACTATTTATTTAAAGTTTGGAACTCTTCGGAAGTGAAACCTCATCAATACCCCACATGCCTCCTCCCCTCTCCATTTCCAATGTAACCCCTTCTTGTCCATCCCCTCCTCACCCCATTCTCCCTCACCTGGTGGCATTATGTGCTGCAGGTCTCAACTTGATCTTCTTCGCTTCCCATATGCTCTTGGACACCTTGTTGCCAATGGATACCATCACAGCTATCAGCTCTGGTGTCCACTCGTCCAATGCAAGAGATCGAACGCGAGAGATGTGTGACCCTAGCATCCTGTGGACCCCAGAACATTCTATGCACAGGAGACAGCCCAGGTTCAGGGAGGGCCCATTCCGGTTCTGTATAAGCAAGTATGGAATAGTGTATTGTTGTGTTGAAGGAGAGGGGAAGGGGAGGAGGAAAATAGACAAGACAAGAAAGGAAGGGGAGAAGAGAGGAAGGTGCCGATATGATGAAAGGTGTGTATAGCAATGAAAGATGATGAGAGGTGTGTATAGCAATGAAGGATGAGAGGTTGTGTAGCAATGAAGGAGGATGAGAGGTGTGTATAGCAATGAAGGAGGATGAGAGGTGTGCATAGCAATGAAGGAGGATGAGAGGTATGTATAGCAATGAAGGAGGATGAGAGGTGTGTAGCAATGAAGGAGGATGAGAGGTGTGCATAGCAATGAAGGAGGATGAGAGGTGTGTAGCAATGAAGGAGGATGAGAGGTATGTGTAGCAATGAAGGAGGATGAGAGGTGTGTATAGCAATGAAGGAGGATGAGAGGTGTGTAGCAATGAAGGAGGATGAGAGGTGTGTATAGCAATGAAGGAGGATGAGAGGTGTGTATAGCAATGAAGGAGGATGAGAGGTGTGTATAGCAATGAAGGAGGATGAGAGGTGTGTATAGCAATGAAGGAGGATGAGAGGTGTGTATAGCAATGAAGGAGGATGAGAGGTGTGTATAGCAATGAAGGAGGATGAGAGGTGTGTATAGCAATGAAGGAGGATGAGAGGTGTGTATAGCAATGAAGGAGGGATGAGAGGTGTGTATAGCAATGAATGAGGATGAGAGGTATGTATAGCAATGAAGGAGGATGAGAGGTGTGTATAGCAATGAAGGAGGATGAGAGGTGTGTATAGTAATGAAGGAGGATGAGAGGTGTGTATAGAAATGAAGGAGGATGTACACTAGACATGTGGAGGGGAAGGTGGGATGTTTGCCATGCTTACTTGGGGCACTGCAGTCAGCACAGACATCGTTTCCCTCCACGCTGCATATCCCTTGCTTCTCCAGCTCATTGGAAGAGTTCTGAGATGGAAGAGAAAGAAACATTGACACAAGGAACACAAGAACTGAAATGTCATTGCAAGCACAATGACTCACCATTCGTTTGTGTGATATTGAACCTGACAGGGTTTCCTTGATCCTAAGTTCTATGGCTTTCATCCATTGTTCTGCTTCCTGCATTACGAAGGCAATAAACAAAGCCACTCCCACAAAAATATAGGGGCAAATCACCTCTGATGAAGATACGCCAAACGACCATATCTTGCCTGCCGATGATACAATCTCAAACTCAGCACTCTCTGCATTCACTTCTGTGTGTGTGTGTAAAATATGTATGTGCGTACAGTCGTATTAATGAAATGTGGGAGTGCAAATGGGTGTGGGTATCAAATGAAACTTACTAATACACATGTATTTATTACAAATAACCTCCTATTTACGATAGCACTCCATTTCTTCCACATCCACTAAACCTAAACACTACAATGGACCCTTTGCATGAAAGATCGGAAGTACGATAAACGTCACGTCCGGAGTAAAAACCACAGCGGTTGCCTAGAGACATTGTGTCATGTCTGCGGACCTTTGCGTAATAAAATGGCAACGCTCGGAGTTTGCTCAGCCATTGATCCATTGGCCGATCCAGTTCCTCATCAAACTATGCTGCCTACAGTAAGTTTGACCGAGTCTGACATACCCGGAGCCTTTTTAAAGCCATCCATTTAAAAAGGCTCCGGGTATGTCAGACTCGGTCAAGCTTACTATCACTACACTCTCCCTCACCATCTCCTTCCCACAGCTTGTTTCCTCCCCAGCTCCTCTCTCTCTGGTGTCCCTTCTTCTTCCTCTCCTTGCCAGCTGCCTCACTCACTGCAGACACCATAGGGGCCTTCTCCATCACCACACTGTTCCTGTTCTCCCCCTTCTCTCCCCCCTTCCTCCTCCCCTGCCTCAGGTTCTCACTGCTGCCTCCCTCCGACAGTATTTCCTCACTCCCCAGGGGGGTCAAATTTTTCCCTTTCTCCTTATTTGGGCGTGTGGGGAGACGTGACATGGTGGCTGCCTTCTCGGGCACGCCTCCTCCTCCCCCCTCCTCTGCTGCATTGTACGATACACCAGCCGTATGCAGCTGGTGGAGCATGTACTCGTCCATGCTCGAGTTCCTGTTGTGGCCCGCCAGTTTCCCGGGACGGTTAAGGGAAGAAATAGGGATGTGGCCAATCCCCTCGGATTGCGAGAACTTGACACGAGATGGGATTTCATCGATGGCATCATTGGAGCTGAACTCTTCCCCAGAGAGGAGGTTGTGAGGAACATCCAGGGTCTGGGAGAGGCTGGACTGGTGGGGGACCATCCCTTTAGGGGGCAGGGGGAGGGGTGGGGCGTGGTCCGTGGCATCCATCGGAGGGCTGGGTGAGTTTTCGTCTGATGGTGGGTCGAGGGGGAGAGAGGGTGTGGCAGCGAGGGGGATGCGAGATGTACTGTTCATCCTCTTTCCCGGCATGCGTACAGTGATGTTCTGAATGTTGAGACTCTTCCCATGGGTCTGGTTCATGTAGTCCTACAGGGTGGGGAGGAGGAAAGGAGTGGGGAAGAGGAGGGTATGGAGTGGGGAAGAGGAAAGGGATGGAGTGGGATGAAGAATAAGATGGGGGTGGGGAGGAGGGATAGAATGGAATGGAGACAAGGAACGGAATATATTTGGGAGTAATGGGGTGGAGTGGGGAGGAGTAATGGGGTGGAGTGGGGAGGAGTAATGGGGTGGAGTGGGGAGGAGTAATGGGGTGGAGTGGGGAGGAGTAATGGGGTGGCGTGGGGAGGAGTCATGGGGTGGAGTGGGGAGGAGTAATGGGGTGGAGTGGGGAGGAGTAATGGGGTGGAGTGGGGAGGAGGAATGGGGTGGAGTGGGGAGGAGTAATGGGGTGGAATGGGGAGGAGGATTCTACTTACCTGCATGCTGGGATAGTAAGTGATCTCGGAGTGGCTCAACACGAGGGTACTTCTTCTTCCACTCCGTCTTCAGTCCCGTGTGCTTCTTGCTCACCTGACCCTCCTTCACTGGGATGTGACGACCTGTGCCATAGGGCTGGGAACCCTTGCTGGCCAGATTGTACGAGGATTTCTAATAAACATGTATAAGGGAAGAGGTAGGAGGGGAGGAGGGAGGAGGAGGAGGGAGGAGGAGGGGGGGAGGAGGAGGGGAGGAGGGAGGGAGGAGGGGAGGAAGGGAAGAGGGGAGGTGAGGAGGGAAGGGAAAGCATATTGTACATGTAATATCAAGTTATTGCACGCAAACTAAACCAGGCATAAACACGCTACGGTATACACAATCCTGTGCACTGTACGTAGGTATATGACAACACAAATTTTGTCGATGTTTTCACACACACATACATGTACACACTCACTTGGGCAGTGAATATCTTGGAAGACTTTGCCCTGGGGGGCGGACGTTTACGTAGTGGGGAGTGTGGGCTGCCACTGATCTTGGTCACGCCCAGATTGGTGAGGGAGGGGCTTTGGGAGAAATTTTGTCCCATCACGGGAGAGAGGGAGCCATTACTGGCAGTCATGGCAAAGCGACAGGCTGGTGTGGAGAAGAAATTGTCACCAAGATGGTGTGAGTTGGGTGGTGGTTGCACTGCTAGGTGATGTAATGTGATGGTGTGATGGTGTGATGTGTGATGGGGTGTGGGTGAAGTGATGATGTGACGTTACTGATGTGATGAGGCTATGACCACGGTGTTATGAGGGTTGCCATGGTAATAAACGATGCAAACGAGTCACTCTCTCACTACATCACTGGACGAGACACAAACACGTGTGTAAGGAGACACCACGCTTCTTTGTTATGTGACCACGTCAACCATTGTGTACTCTGTGGGTGTGGCCTCACCTTGGACGAATAACCCAATCACATTGGGCTGTTGGAGGGCCACATTTATTTGAACACATCTCTCCAACTGCTCCACCATCTTCTTCACATCAGCCTCTTTCACACAGGGAACAGGGTCCGCTTTGGGGTCAGGGAGGAGGAGAGGAGGAGGGAGGAGTAGGGGGGAAAGAGGAGGAGGGCAGAGGGGAGGAGGAGGAGGGTGGAGGGGGAGTGATGAGGAGAAGGGGAGGAGGAGAAGGGAAGGGGAGGAGGGGGAGGGGAGGGGAAGGAGGGGTAGGGGAGTGGAGTGAAGGGGGAGGAGGTGGAGTGGAGGGAGGAGGAGGGGAGGAGGGGGAGCGAGGAGGAAAGGAGAAAAGGCGGAGGGGAAAAGCAGGGGAGGAGGGGAGATGGGGAAAGGAGGAGGAGAGGAGGGAGGAGGAGAGATATATAATGAACATGTATAGGTATTTGTGTCCTGGGAACAATAAAACATTACTAGGCCCTTTTATTGTAAGCACAAAGTATTGGACACCCAAAATAACGTATATATTGATATTTTGATCAATAATCTATAGATGCCTACATTAAACATCAAAAAATCTCTATTCAAACACTCCCACCCACCCACACACAGCCACACACACCACACACAAATACACTGTATGTAAACACTAACACAGAAATTGTTAAATAATCTATATTTGCAAACACAATGGGAACCAAACACTTCCAGACATCATGAAGCTCACAAATGACACAAACTCTCCAAATCTCTCAACCACCATTACTTGGATTTGCACTAGGGCTTACTATCAAATGGGAGAATACCAACCACCAATACAGGAATATCTGGATTTTCGCGTGTCTCCCTGAACTTCTTGTAGAACTCTGAGACATTGGTGAAGCTGTTCTCGTCTCCATAGTTGAACACGAGCAAGATGACATCCACCCACTGACACAACTGCTTGGATGGGCTCCCTGTCTCCTCTCTGATGAGGAGTAGCTTGCTGTGTCCATCCACACTGATCTTCACCTTGCAGCGATCATCTGGTGTGTGTGTGTGTGTGTGTGTGTGTGTGTGTTTGTGTGTGTGTATGTGTGTGTGTATGTGTGTGTGTGTGCATGTGTGTGTGCAGGTGTGTGTTCATGTGTGTGCATGTATGTGTGCAGGTGTGTGTGTTCATGTGTGTGCATGTATGTGTGCAGGTGTGTGTGTTCATGTGTGTGCATGTATGTGTGCAGGTGTGTGTGTTCATGTGTGTGCATGTATGTGTGTGTGTGTGCATGTGTGTGTAGTATAGTAGGTTGTGATGGGTGATATGTGATGGGATGGTGTGCATACGCCATCAAAAGGTCAAACAGCTCTGTTGCTGCTCACACTTGTCATAATCATATTCATAGCCTACCACACCTCTAACACACACCTGCAATGAGTTGATATTATAATCATGCCACGTTGCCATGACAACGTGAACATATGACCTTACAAGGAATTGCAAGGAAGGGGGGTTTTCCCTTGTCTTCTATATCCAATCACACCACATGGCCACCAGGTTTATTTGTCCAAAGTCACACATCTCCCAAGATACTCCCAAATCTACAATCCAA
>JABACO010000024.1:2524995-2725491 GCA_013339895.1 Ephydatia muelleri
CCCCCTGTCTTTCTCTTTCTTTCTATAGCTACATGACTATGACGTTGATGTTTTGCTGTTCTGTATCTAGGGAATTTGGAGACTGCACCATTTGATCCAAAGACATTCACCGCTGATATGTCCCTATCAAAGGTAACCTGGCATCTATTGAACACATTTCTTGCGTGTGTTCGCAATTGCTATCAAAAATGTGATACACATATCCTTTGTGTGGACAGGGACTTCGAGCAAGTTGCCCAGGACCCACTCAAGATTCTGTCTTCCCCCAGACAGCCAGGCACTCTACAAAGACACAGCCTTGCTGCTGAACTGGAAATCCAATGCTGCGGCCTGTATGTTCCTCTTCCCCCATCCTTTCTCACCAGGCCTATCACTGTGCTCTTGGGTCGCACCTATCCCTCCTCCCCTGTCCTTACACCCTCCTCCCCTGACCTTACACCCGCCTCCCTGTCCTTACAACCCCTCCTCCCCTGACCTTACACCCCTCCTCCCCTGACCTTACAACCCCTTCTTCCCTATCCTTACACCCCTCATCCCCTGTCCTTACACCCTACTCCCCTGTCCTTGCACACTACACCCCTGTACTTACCCCTCCTCCCCTGACCTTACACCCCTACTCCCCTGTCCTTACACCCCTCCTCCCCTGTACCTTACACCCTCCTCCCCTGACCTTACACCCTCCTCCCCTGACCTTACACCCCTCCTCCCCTGTCCTTACACCCTCCTCCCCTGACCTTACACCCCTCCTCCCCTGTCCTTACACCCCTCCTCCCCTGACCTTACACCCCTCCTCCCCTGTCCTTACACGGACACCAATCCTCCCCAGATGAGGAAATGGTGGATGTGGGCATGATGGCCGATGGAAGCACCACAGGAACATGGGCTGGGAAGATCCCTGTGTCCCTCCTCCCTGCTGTTTCCGTGGCAACCAGAACGGTCTCTCCTGTCACCTCTCCTGTGAAGAGGCCAGCACCTGTAATGGACTCACCAACAAAAGTAAGGAAGGACCTTCCAACTCTCCCTCCTTATCCCTCCTCTGTCCTTACCCCTCCTCCGTCCTCACCCCTCCTCCCTCCTCACCCCTCCTCTCTAACACGCAGATGGTATGCACACACCCCACCTCCATCACACCCTGACCACATCACCCACGATGACTGTGCTCGCATGCTTGATGGCTTTGATGGGGGCAGCTCCCACACAAGTATAAGTACTTTTACACGCACACGTGCACACACACTTCAGCAGGACGAACAGGTAAGGCGTGATGAGTTGGAGAAGAAGTTGGAAGAAGAAAAGTCCAGAGCCAAAAAGAAGAAGAAACTGCTGGTGTAGCTCCTTGACTCAAGCATCTCCAGGCTGGGCTGGACCTGGTGAACTAAACCCTGCATACATACTCTACATAGCTTATTACAAATTATAATATATTGCAAATTACATTATCACAAATTAATTTTGACCAGCTGTCATGTGGTTGTTTCCATGCCTACGATGATGCATGAACTCAAGTGGTTTTGCCACAGTGGCACATTGCAAGTCAAGTTCAAAACACAGCAAGCATGCATACCATGTGCATGCTTGTGTAGTGGACATGTGTAGAAGGGAGTGTGTAGAGGGGAGTGGACATGCATGTGCTAATCAGTACATGTAAACCATGTGAAACTCCCTCATTCCTTATAGAGCTATACACTCTATCCAGCGGTTTCTTTCTTGGATCCCTATCCAGGGTGTAAAGGTGAGATCGGAGGGGACCTACAACCAAACCGAAAGCAGCAACCGATGCAAATAAGAAAGAAGGAGTACATGCCCTCCATCTCCTTCCTCATCCTATCCCTCCTCTCTCCTCCTCACTCCTTACTCTCCTCCCTTTACTCCCCTCGTTTCACTCCCTTGAAAGGGTTAAATTGTAGCAGCAGAACAGTGATACAAATGCAGTGTACACACACTACAGAGACCGTAGGGACATACTGAGTGTCACAGTTCTTGGGACGGGACTCCACATCCACAGGTGTCATGGAACAGGGACGTGTTGCTAGAGGCCGTATTCAGCAGAGAGCCTTGCATGGATTTGTCTCAATCGTGTGAGGAGGGAAGCGAAGTTGAATGTACCTTTGTTGTTGTCGAATGGATCCTACAAGGACGTCCAATCCCATGTGATGAGCTATGTAGCCACACCCATCATGAACACACATACAGATACACACACACACACACACACATGAGGACTTCAATGCACATGAAGCAAATGATCACATTTGGTCAACATTGGCCCACTCACAGCACTCACCACTCACAGCACTTACCAGCATGGCCTGGTCGTCCAGCATGGCTGCCAGCCTCACAGCTGTGTTCTGATAATAGTCGAAGAAGCCGAGAAAAGCTTCCTTCTTCACACCACTGCACACCACACACACATTTACAATTTGTCATTTTTAATGAAACATGCATTTCAATGACATGTACAGTCGTTTTGTCCTGGAAATATAAGTATCCATACTGTGTGAGTGCATGTGTTTCTACAACACACACATATGTACATGAACACACACACACACACACATATACACACACACACACACACACACACACACACACAATAAACAGCGCTAAACAACACTTAATAAGCAAATGGTCCTCTATTGCTCTAGCTAAGATGCCTCGTGTAATAGCCAATGTCACGGTTTAAACGACTGAAGGGATGAAATAATCACATGCACACTTACATGTAGAGTGTAACTACACATATACATACCTACCTACACACACATATACACACACATACACACCTACCCACACACACACATATACACACCTACCCACACACACACACACCTACTTACACACACCTACTTACACACACCTACTTACACACATGTACATACCACCTACACTACATGTATGGAAAAGGAAGTGAAGCCACACATGAAACACAGGTGACTGGAATATGTGATGAACATGCCCGCCCACACTCCTCCAAGAACAATGGGACATGTGCACATAGCTTACAACCTTACAAACACACTGTGTACAGATATCCCTCAACTGAAGCACTACACATGTCCATCACACACCCACACACATACATGTACACACACACACACACGCATACACATGCACACATGCACACACACACATGCACACACACATGCACACACACGCACGCATACACACGCACACATGCACACACATGTGCACACACACACATGCACACACACACACACACCATACATGTACATTTAGGTATGTACATTTTTTGAGAAAATTCCAAATTTCACAGACAAAAGGTTGCTAGTCATTAAAATGCATGTTGATTTCCTGTTTACATAACAAACATGAATAGCATAAAATCTCAAAATTGAAAAACTTGCCTCTAGAGCAATAGAACGTACAGCTGTACCAACACACACACACCTTAGCTCAGTAGGGTAGCCTTCCTGTTCAATGGAGTCACACACAGCAACCCTCAAGGTCTCATGTACGATGATGTCATTGTAGTGCTGGACATCCCCTGGTCTTCTTTCCTGTGTTTGCGTGTGTGTGTTTGCATGCGTGTGTGTATGTGTGTGCACATGTGTGTGTGCATGTGCGTGCGTATGTGTGTTTGTGTGTGTGCATGTGTGTGGGTGCATGTTTGTGTGCATGTGTGCGTGTGTGTGCATGTGCGTGCGTATGTGTGTTTGCATGCGTGTGTGCATGTGTGCGTGCATGTGTGTGTGCATGTGTGCTTGTGCATGTGTGTGTGTGTGTGCATGTGAGTGTGTGTGTGCATGTGTGTGTGCACGTGTGTGTGCATGTGTGTGTGCATGTGTGTGTGCATGTGTGTGCATGTGTGTGTGTGCATGTGTGTGTGTGCATGTGTGTGTATGTGTGTGCACGTGTGTGTGCATGTGTGTGTGCATGTGTGTGTGCATGTGTGTGCATGTGTGTGTGTGCATGTGTGTGTGTGCATGTGTGTGTATGTGTGTGCATGTGTGTGTGCATGTGTGTGTGTGCATGTGTGATGCACAAGTGTGTTACAGTAAACCATTTAGCACTGGTGCTCATTACACACTCACACACACATACTCACTGCTTTGATCCCATGCACCCTGTAGCAATTATGCACACACATAAACACACATGTGTACACCGTACAGTATGAAACGGACAAGGTCCATAAGTATATGTTGTGAAGTGTGTGTGGGTGTGTGGACATGTGGGTGTGGATGTGTGGGACTCCCTATGCAAAGGTGTGTGTGTGTGTGTGTGTGTGTGTGTGTGTGTGTGTGTGTGTGTGTGTGTGGACATACCATCTCAAAACCAGGTTCGTTGTGATATGGCTTGTCATTGAGGAGGGACTGGATGGATATGGCCACTGAAGAGAGAGAGTGGGAGGGAGTCCATCCAGGACCATGCCATGTTCTGGAGGGAGAGAGTGAGGGAGGAAGAGAGGGAGGGAGGAGGAGGGAGAAAGAGAGGGAGAGAGAGGAGGGAGGGAGAGAGAGGATGGAGGGAGAGAGGAGAGGAGGGAGGAGAGAGAGAGGAAGGAGGGAGAGAGAGGAGGGAGGCAGAGAGGGATGGAGGGGAGTGCGTGAAGGAGGGAGAGAAAGGGAGAGAGGGGGAGAGAGGGAGAGAGGGAGAGAGGGAGAGAGAGGGAGAGAGAGGAGGGAGAGGAGGGAGGGAGAGAGGGATGGAGGGAGGGAGAGAGGGGAGAGAGGGAGAGAGAGGAGGGAGAGGAGGGAGGGAGAGAGGGGGGGAGAGAGGGGGGAGAGAGGGAGGCAGAGTGTAAGGAAGAAAGGTACACTACATGGGTCAGGACTTGGATTTAGGTACACTATTGAGTATAGAGAGGAGGGCTGCAAGTCATAGCACATGAAAAGGAACTTCATGTTGAGTGCGTAAAACACACTCAACATGAAGTTCCTTAGTACGGAAAGGAATGTTACAACTCTACATGTCAAAGTCAATATCCATGAAATGGTAGAGCAAGTACTCCACAATCATGTCCTAGTATGTAATTAGCAGCTTGTTTTTTTTTTTTTTTAAAGCCTAATATATTATTGTCATTTTAAATTACACAACTATAATATTGAAACAATTTGAAATACATGTAACAATGTTTCATGTGATACAACACAAATCATAATTTAGACTCACACACACATACACACATACACACACACACATATACACACACCACACACACACAAACACACACAAACACAAAAACACACACACACACACACACACACACAAACACACATGTAACCACACATGCAAATCCATATATCCATATCATGTAGCATGCACACATGCTCACCCGAGAATGCTTAGGCACACCTTCCCATTGGGGTATAGGTTAGGGTTAAACCTCACGGTCCCTCCCCCCGTGGTCAGCAGACGCACCCTGGGGGGCATGAGGGGGTAGGTGGGCGGGAAACAGAGGACAAAGTGGAAGAACCCTCCTTCGTAAGGTGTATCAAATGGACCCGTCAAGAGGATGTGGACCTGGGGAGGGGTGTGGCAGGAAGTGATGTAATGTGTACACAAGACCGACCTTCAGGCAATATGTCTCCATTACATATGGCACACACACATGTACACAGCATTTCAACAACACACAGTTTCTCGTTCTTTCTCCTTGCATAGTTGTCGGAGTACAAAATTTGACGTATGAACCTAATGCGTCTCAATGGGATTAATTCCTTATGGAATACGTCTCACCCCCAAAGCAGTCACCCAACAGGGTCAGAATGGTTTTGGCCACGGGGCTGTAATACATGATGTAGAGTTGAGTAGAACATGCACATGTTCTTTGAGACATTGTCATCAATAAAGGTCCTCGCGTAGGATGAATAATCATGGACACATGAATAGCAAAATTAAGACGGCAATTCAGGATCAATTAACTTCCATTGAAGGAATGGAAAGCATGACCACTCCCAACAAGTCATCATGGCCAGGTATGTAGGCTGATTAATGGGGTTTGCTGAAAGCCCTTTTCAAGTTGCAGCATATGTCACTCCATACACTACAGCATCTATGGTAAAATTTATTTACGATTTGGCATGTGGTGATCATCATGAATATGTTGGGCCTCATGTTTCAAAGTCAATAACTACAAGTAAAAATTCCAAATGATGCACAGTTGTGTTTGTGTGCATGTGCAGTGCAAGAGGGCTTCATACATCTGTAGCATAAGAGGAGCATAAGAGGAGGGGGAGAAGATGGAGTGTGTGGATAGTGGAGAGGGAGAAGATGGAGTACGAGAGATCGAGTAGGTGTGTCAGCTGAAGTTAAAAAAGTGCATCTTGTAACGTGTCACTGGTGGGTGGAGCATGAACTGTTGGGTGGAGCATGAACACGTCACTGGTGGGTGGAGCATGAACACGTGTCACTGGTGGGTGGAGCATGAACTGGTGAGTGGAGCATGAACACCTGTACTGGTGGGTGGAGCATGAACTGGTGGGTGGAGCATGAACACGTGTACTGGTGGGTGGAGCATGAACTGGTGGGTGGAGCATGAACACGTGTCACTGGTGGGTGGAGCATGAACTGGTGAGTGGAGCATGAACACCTGTACTGGTGGGTGGAGCATGAACTGGTGGGTGGAGCATGAACACGTGTACTGGTGGGTGGAGCATGAACACGTGTACTGGTGGGTGGAGCATGAGATCCTATGCATAAAGGCTGGTAGCCATGCTGGAGCCGAATAAGGTAATAATGCAAGTCAAGTAATGAGCTGAGAAAGCAATGATGCGCTGGGTTGGGTTGGTGTCCATCCCTCTAGTGGTGGGGCACGAGGGGCAAGGAGGCTGAAGTGTTCACCTTGACTTGCATCTCTCTCGCCTTGCTATCACAACTGTATGTGCACATGTAAGGTCCTAGATTATGCATTTGAGTACACACATTTACTTCACGATGTGATTTTCTTTATCTGTTTGCTATTTTAATGAAGTAAAACAGTCATAAAAAGGTATTGGAACTCAACAAATGGGACAAGCAAAATGATTTTGATTTTCGGCCCAAAAGAGACATTATTAGGTAATTTCGTCGCATCACGAAAGTAGTGTTGCATAACAGTGGTTCAGAGCCGAATAGTCTTCTCTTCTACGACTGCGCGCATTACCGAGGATTATGCGTTATGTCTACAAGTACCTTTGTTATATTGTCTCCGTCCGGAACAACACATATTCCGGGTGGTGGGTCTGTGTAGATGGTATGTAGATCTCTATACATGTATGATAGTAGCTTCATTTAAAACCTCGCGAACAAAAGGAAAAACAAAACCAGCACAGAAAAGCGTTCGAACCTCTTAATTCTGATTAATGCTTCTGACGAGTATTTATCGTTCTTCCAGTCTGGAGAATTCAGCGGGTCCCATGGAAGGAATTGGTTTTGTTCGGCAGAGCTGGAGGCCATATTAAGTAACGGAGCTATGTTTAATAGTCACGTGACAGGAAGGAAAAAAACGTAAGTGCAACGTCCATGCATGTCACTATAAATATTAGCTTAAACAGTTCACCATTTTTTTTTTTGTCTTACTGAGGGTGCTCAGAGCGGTCCTTATCAGGTCCGGTATTAATCCTATATTTTCCACCCAGTTCCTTTTGATTCCCAAGAATATGGATCTTTGTTCCACAGGAAACCCGGAGCGTGTCCGGGAAGGTGCCTTCGACTGGTCGCCGCTGAGTAAAGGGAGCAGTGACTCTAGTGGGGCGGGAACTTGTGTGGTAAGCGACGAATCAGACTTTTTGTCCGAATTGCTGGGCTCCGATATTGGTCTGTGTTCAGATAGTAATAGACTGTGCAGTCCGTGTGATCACGTGATCGTAGAGGGACAGGCTGCCCGGCCACCGAGTCGCGAAGATGCGCAGTCGCAGCGTAACCAGAGAAACGCCATAGCCGCGAGACAGAACAGGCTCAAGAAGAAGCAGTACGTCATCTGTCTACAGACTGAGATAGCGCGGCTGAAAGCGGAGAATACTGTCCTGAAGTCTAAATGCAGGGATTCTGACGTCACGGTGGCTCAGCTGTCCAATGAGGTGGAGTATTTTAAAAGCGTCTTGGCCAACCAGAGCATGCTGTCTAGTTTACTCCAGAAGGTGCCAACCATCAAGGAAGTGAAGTTCCCATCTTTCATCTCGTGTAAGCGCGAGGGAGCAGCAGCTATGAACGAAGACTTGCCTCTTGCGAAGAAGCCTGCTCTCTCTGGAGGGGTGTGTCTCCATGTTTCACAAGACGTCGCCACGCTCGAGTTCTGCTCTTCATGCAGTAAGAGTGCATCACTTGTTCTGAGCTAAACATCTATGTGTTGTGTGTGTGTGTATGTGTGTGTTTGTTGTTACAATATATCGGTGCTTTAAACTGCTGTTTGCTTCATCTCTGTACATGTCTTTACCATTGCAGTACACACTTTATGTCAATCGACCAACAAAATGGCAGCAACCTGTGCTATTGGGAAAACCTGGTATAAGCAACGTAGCGGTAGCGTGGGAGGTATTTTATGCATCAAGCTGGGTTGCTTCTGCGTTTTGCACAACGGATAACTTTTGATAACTGATGTTTCTGGTGACAAACTGAACGTCAATTGGTACTGGTAGTCACCCCTCCCCCTCCCCTCCCCTCATTTGGTATCTGGGGAACATGAAGTAAACACCACAAATCAATCACAGCCAGAGGGAGTGGTCACCTCTTCCCCAGTACCTACTATTAATCCACAGTTCTTTTGTAGGTTATGGAGGGTGTGGCACACGGCACCCTTTCACTAATATACACCAATTATGATTGGACAAATTTAGTGTGTACCTCACCATATTAGCTGCTCAAAGAGATGTGTCCATGCCTTAGTAGTCTCTCGTGCTGTGACTTGTGATAGGAGCTAGTACTAGTAGCTGTGACTTACAGACTAGTATTGTGAGAGCTAGCGCATCAGATGTAGTGGGGAAAAGGGAATGTCACAAATATGATTGGCTGTTTCAGCTGGACTGAAATTTGCTATGGAATCGTCCGTTGTTGAAATCCACATTTGCAACAACATGTTCATGAGGTAGTAAATAGTGGATTACATTTTAATAATGGCTTTTTGATTACTGAATGGACCTTTTCGTTTAAGGGCGCAAGGAATGCAATTAGTGTTGATTGCACGTGACGTCAACATCCGGAGTACATTCTTCGCGCGTTTGGCTAAGGTGTCGCGTGTGTTGGCTTAGTTGGCTTCAAACTCTTTGAGATTTGAGGTAAGAATGATGAATGCAGTATGGAGGACCTCTCCAGGTACATGCAGTGATCATGCTTCGCATTCTCATTCAAAGTTTCTGAAGGATGGCGTCTAGTGAATTCATTAGCGAAAAACCCAGTACTTCGGTTGAACTAACACAAGACGATATACCCGGAGAATCACTAAATGAGCCATTCCATGGCATTCTAAAAGTGCGCACTTTCACACCTACGCAGGCAAATGGATAGGATGGTAGATTCCAGGAAGCAATAGTGCTCTTCTTCTCACATTAAAAAAAAATTACGATAGTGTATTCGTGACAAGCTACCACTGTACCAAGGACGCATTCGGTGGATGTAACGTCACTTCTAATTATGACGTCACTTTGACCCGCAAGCCTAAACGAAAAGGTCCATTGCCATTCAATAACTAAATGTAATAAAGGGGTTGTTCCTGTTGATTGAAATTGAAGTTACAGCATGCTTCACGAAGAAACCGAACAGTGAGGTAGTTTCAACAGATCTAAGCTACATGCAGGTGGTAAGTGATTACTGTTGAGAAGAAATTGAGCCCCCACCAAAAAAAAACTCAAATAACAACTGCCACACGACAAAAGAATGTGTTGCTGATGATCACACTAGGTACAACGACAAAGCTGTCAACAACTGTTTGGTTAAACTATGCAAGGCTAAGGTGTTCAAATCTCTGAGTGCTGCTAACAACTCATCCAGACATCACCATCTTCACAAACTCTGCCAGAAAGGAATGAAGAGTGAGGAGGGAGGGAGGGAGTGTGGGCAACGCATACCTTCGTAGTTGACCTGACCCTGGCTGTCTTCAATGCCAGTCAATAGAGCATCCACTTCATCATCAGTGAGTTTCTCACCTGTGGAAATACAAAGTATCCATGCTCCTTCATACTCATACATTGCACATATCATCCACATACAACACAGACCTGAAAACACCGGAAATATAAACACCTAATCTACACCTGCCATGTCACATTGTTACATGCATGTCATTCTGCTGAAATCAGACATCCAGCACATTTACACACACACACACACACACACAGAGACACACCCACGCGTGCACACACACACACGCCTTTCCCTCACCTAAGCTTGTTAGAACATGGCGCAGCTCAGCTGAGTTGATGAAGCCATTCCCATCCTTGTCAAACACCCTCAAGCCCTCCACAAAGTCCTCCATTGTTCCCTGCTCCTTCTTCTGGCGACATGAAAGGTAGATGGGAAGGAACTCCTCAAAGCTAACCCTCTTGTTGCCTAGGGAAACAAAATATCGTAAATGATGCAAGACGAATGTGTGTGTGTGTGTGTGTGTGTGTGTGTGTGTGTATGTGTGTGTTTGCAAACTGTACATGGCAAGAATAGTACTGCTACACAGGACACCTCTCGGCAAACATACTCCCCACTGTTCATTAGACACCTCCCTCACATCCCCCTCCCATCACCAGATGGCCACCTCCCCCACTCACCCGATGGGTCCCCTCTCCCACTCACCAGATGGCCACCTCCCCCACTCACCCTCTCCCACTCACCAGATGGCCACCTCCCTCGCTCACCCTCCCCCACTCACCAGATGGGTCCCCTCCCCTACTCCCCCACTCACCCTCTCCACCACTCACCAGATGGCCACCTCCCCCACTCACCCTCTCCCACTCACCAGACGGGTCCCCTCCCCCACTCACCAGATGGCCACCTCTCCCACTCACCAGACGGTCCACCTCCCCACTCACCCTCCCCCACTCACCAGACGGCCATCTCCCCCTCTCCCACTCACCAGACGGCCACCTCCCCCTCTCCCACTCACCAGACGGCCACCTCCCCCTCTCCCACTCACCAGATGGGTCCACCTCTGCCACGACTTTCTTCACATCCAGCTCTGTCGGGTTGAGGTTCAGAGCCCTGAGGACGTCCCCAATCTGGTTGGAGTCGATCTTCCCGTCACCCCGCTTGTCAAACAATCCAAATGCATCTCTGTACTCTGAGGGGTGGAGGGAGGGAGGGAGGGATTGCATGGGAGGGGAATGTGTCATGATAATTAGATCAGCTCTAGCACACACAGTCCCGTCCAGCCGTTTGTGTGCACACATATCGTGACAACAATACGCCAAGAAACACAGCGCACACATAAACGAATCATTCTTGGCATAGATGCGCGCCCTGTTGACCATATGTGGACATAACCTCGGCATGCATCGAACAAAACCACAGTTATTGCGGAGTAGCCTATTCCGCCTTCGCTTTCCTCCGTCACCGCGATCATGTTAAAACAACAATGTCGTTGTGTTATAGTATACTTCTCAAGAAACAGCGTCCCCCCCTCTCCCACACACATGGGAATGCATGTTTATGCGTGAAGAATGTATACAGGGTAGACATGAACGCGCGACTTTTCCAAAGACCAAACACGAAAAAGGGACCAGTCGGTGCACAAAATCCATTTGAACAAGGTCCCTTCGTGCTATCAGGCTCCCCACACAAAAAGAACCATACAACACCTACGCTATACTATGTATTTCGAGGGGCAAGGAAACAAACGCTATATTACCTGCGGTTTGGTCTTCTGTTAGACGGTCCTGAAAGTGAGCAAAAGAAAGTGAGGGTAAAGAGAAGGTGGAAACCTATCAACAAAAAAACTCGCCAAAGTAAGCAACTCACCATCGCCCTCCCTCGACAAGCGGTTAATTACGAGCCGAAAATGCCGAATACGGTTATTAAGAAGACTCGATTGCATACGTCACAATGTTGGTTAAATATTGGTTAATGATTTAAAAAGGGATGTGGAGTGCACTGTTTAGATCTTCGTTCTATTAAGACCGTACGATGGCCGTGTATTGTTGTGGTTTTGGCGGCTACAGGTGGTGCTTGATCATCCTCAACGTCTTTTACATCGTAAGTCCTACTACGTACGTGGGAGGAATGAGTGTGGCTACATGCGCCGACGACTACACGTATTAACACACACAAGCAAGCAACGAAAAGAGCGCAAACGCCAGGGTGTGCGCCCGCGTTAAACTCATCAACGTGTACGTACACAAAGCGCCAACAAATGATAATTATACGCACACAATTATACCGGTCTCAACCTCATCATCCACACGTGACATACACACACACACACACACACACACACACACACACACACACACACACACACACACACACACACACACACACACGCGCGCACACACACACACACACGCATAGGCCGTGGGCATAATCTTGGTAGGTCTTGTGGTGGTGGCACAGACGTTCTCCTACTTCACAGAGGTGGGCATCCTCATTGGGATAGCCCTGTGTGCCACAGGTCTGGTGCTGGTAGCCAGCCTTGGGCTCGTGGCTACAGCGAAACACCACCAGGTCATGATGTTCTTCGTATCCTCCACCCCCCCCCCCCCCCCCTTTATATTTTATCCCTTTTCCCTCCCTCTCTCACATCCTTCTCTTTTGTTCAACCCCTAATCTTTCTTCTATAACTCCTCTGAAATCTTCTATCCCCTTTCCCCCTCCTCCCCTCTCCATCCCTCCTCTGAAACCTCCCATTCTCCTCTACAATATGGTTTCCATCTTGGTGTTTACTGGGTTAACACACAATTCTCCTGCCCTATCAGTCTTTGGGGTACTACAGTACTTGTGGACTCTTGATCATCAAGGTGTCTTTTTTTTCTTTTTTCTCCGTGGGTTGAACTGAGCCGTGCCCTGTATATCAAGGTGTCCTTTTGTCAAGGGAGACAGCAGTTAGGAGTTCTGTGTGTTGTGATTTGGGTGGTGGTCCCCATAACAAGTGTAAGGATGCTTCAGATATCCCATATCTGTGGCCTTGAGCACAATGCACAGGGTGAGGGCAACTGAAATGAATATGGTTAAAAGTTCAGTAAACCATCAGTAAACTAAAGTATACACTCATATTCATTTCAGTTGCAGGCGGCAAGTGATGTGCGGTGTGGTTGCATCGAGGTCTCAGCAGCATACATTTGAGTCTAGTGTGTCACTAATACAATGAATCAGTATTCCACACTGCATGAGATTGGCCAATTAATACATTTCGCTTTGTAAGATTTTTTTTAATTGATTAAAGGATTAACGCATACATTATAAAATTTCAGAGTATGTGCAATAGAAATGTGACGCTTCTGTTGAGATGAGATGTACAACTAACTTCAGAGCCATGACAGATACTACAATTCTCAGCATTAGAAACAATACATTTCAGACTTCTAGAGTATCAAAATAATTAAAAACATGCGTTAGATCCCTTTTCGCGGAAACCATCCCATTGGTTGTTTTCACAAATTCATAGGGTGGGATGTTGTCACATCATGACCCATGTTTATTGAGTGTGTGTTGAATTGGTTTACAGCAGAGAAAGCTTCAACCTTTGTGCTAGCCCCTAAAATTATTAGTCGTTGCAAATTTGCAACGTAAAGTGAGGTCATTAAAAGAGAGAAGCATCTATACATGTAGCTGTGTGCAGAAAAGATAAATGATGTTAGAGAGTGGAGTGGTGACAAACATGTGAGAGAGAGTATGAATTATTAATTTTTTTTCTCAAAATAACCAAGTCCTAACTTTGTTCTCACTGCTTGTAGGAGCATGTTTAAATGCTCTTTACATCCAATAGTCTTTGAAGGAGGGGATGTGTACACTTGAGGGGGGGGGGGGGGGGGCTGACACAGAAACAGTTGGCCACACTCAAAGGTGTCTGTCATCTAGTTTGGCACTGGTCTTGTAATGAGGGCTGGTGGTCTGGTTGTAGCTTCCTGTGCCAACCACATTTGATGAATGTGATCATGTCACCCATTGTACCCTCTAATTAAATAATGGTTTAAATATGTTGTGCTTCAATTGGAATGAATGACCTTGTGTCCACACAGTGGTGTCCTTAACCCACACCATTCAGTACATGTTACTGCTTGGGGTATCTACGGTGACCATGTTTGCCATCACGGTGGCTGCCATAGCGATACCTCGCTCCTTCCAGAGCTCTTTGTTCTACAACACATGGACAAGACTGGATAAGGCGCAGAAGGCCAGTGTGCAGGGTGTGTGTGGAGGGAGGGGGAGAGAGTGTTTGGAGCGGTGAGGGTGGTGGTCGGGATGGGGATGAGGGTGTTGAGGTGAGTGTGTGGTATGGGAGATGGCCAGGTAGGATGATGTTGTGGAGGTGAGGGTGTGGTAAGGGATGGAGATGGAGGGTGTGGAGGTGAGGGTTGTGGTAGGAGGAGGTGAGGATGATGGTGTGGAGGTGAGGGCTGTTGTGGGATGGATATGGAGGTTGTGGATGTGCGGGTGTGGTAGGGATGGAGGTGAGGATTGATGGTGTGGGCGGAGGGTGTGGGTAGGTATGGATGAAGAGGAGGGGGGTGGGGAGGGGGGGAGGGAGGGAAGGTGTGGGAGGTGGAGGAGTTGGGGGAGGGAGGGACGGAGAGTGGGAGGGAGGTGAGGGGGGGGGGGGAGGGAGGGGAGGAGGAGGGGGGGGAGGGGCAGGGGGAGCGGGAGGAGAGGGAGGGGAGGGCCGGGGGGGAGAGAGGGGGTGCGGGGGGGGAGGGATGGAGGTGAGGGTGTGGTAGGGATGGAGGTGAGGGTGTGGTAGGGATGGAGGTGAGGGTGTGGGTAGGGATGAGGGGTGAGGGTTGGTAGGGATGGAGATGATGGGTGTGGATGAGGGTGGGGTAGGGATGGAGGTGAGTGTGTGCATCACAATGTTGGAATGCATTCTGACATTAAAGGATGCTACATGTCAACAGCTGGAATTGTGTACATTGCCAGCTGTGTAGGAGCAAAAATACGTGTAAGCAGAGTATCAAAAAGTCCTTTCTTCCTCTCACCTCCCTTCCTCTACCTCCCCTCCCTCCTCATCCCCAATCATTTCTTCCCTGCAATGTGTCATTGATAATGAAAATACTTGTAAACATAGTAACAAAAAGAAAAAGTCCTATTTTCCTCTCTAACCTCCTTCCTCCACGCTTCCTCCCCCCCCTCCTCCCTCCTCTCATCCCCTCTCTCCTCCTATCCCCTTCCCCTCCCTCCTCCCTCTCCCCTCTCTCCCCTCCCCCTCCCCTGCAAAGATACGAGTCATTGATAACTTAACATAATGCATAGCATACCATATGCAAGTGACCCTTGCGTGTTGTCGTCATGGCTACTGCCTACCATAACAGGATGCCTTGAACTGCTGTGGCTTCAACAGTAGTACAGCCAATGTGACATATGATTGTGATAGCAAACAAGGACACCCTCAGTGCAATAGTGCCATCCTCACCCAACCTGGGGTAAGTGTGTGTGTGTGTGTGTGTGTGTGTGTGTGTGTGTGTGTGTGTGTGTGTGTGTGTGTGTGTGTGTGTGTGTGTGTTGGTGTGTGTGTGTGTGTGTGTTGGTGTGTGTGTGTGTGTGTGTGGTGTGTGTGTTAGTGTGTGTGTGTATGTGTGTATGTGTGTGTATGACAAACTCCACCATGTATGTGTGCATATCACTGCTGCACATGTGTACTCTACACACACACACACACACACACAACTACACACACACACCACACACACTACACACACACCACACCACACACTACACACACCACACACACTACACACACACACCACACACACTACACACACACACACCACACACACACTACACACTAAAGGAACACACACACACATTTTCACAAACCTTCTGTTGTGTCTCTTTCCAGAAATGCTGCAGTGAGTCAGCGTTGCTCCCAGTCCCATGCAATAACCAGTCCCTCACTTATGTCTACTGCCCCCGATGTGTGCCCTGCTACAGTGGATGGGAGACCACCCTGGCCAAAGGGGTGCAACTGGCTGGAGGGTTTGGGTTCGTTTTTGGCCTCACGCAGGTAACCTTTCTGTAATCTGCTTTTTGATTGTGTGTGCATGTGTCTGTGTGTGTATGTGTGTACACGTGTCTGGGTGTTTCTGTGTCTGTGTGTTTGGGTGTCTGTGTGTGTTGTGTGTCTGATGTGTCTATCATTTCTTTTCCTTCAGATCATCGGAATACTTATGACTCTGAGGTATCGCAACATGCGAGATCCTGACGCAAATCCGAGCGCGTTTTTGTAGGCCACCTTGTTTCATGTCCATTCCGTAAACATCATTTTATCAAAATCATGTACTGTTTCTTTGTTGCGCAATGACTTTTTCTTTTCACACTTCCTGCACCGTATGTTCTAATTAAGCCGATTCTCATAAATGCGCGTTTCACTATTCGAAAATCTGAGAAGAAGTTGGCAGGCATCTGTGATGCGTGCTACATGTTTGTGCAATTTGGCGCGTGCGGCGTGCTGCTGAAATAATAGGGCGCAAAAGCCACAACGCTCCAAGTGACGGTTATAAAGCAAAAGAGATGGCGTTATCGCCCAGCGAAAGTGGGAACCCTCCGGTAGCAGAGAGCTGGTGCTACACTCACCTCAAGGTGGTCAAATTCTCGTACATGTGGAACATTGACAATTTCAGTTTCTGTCGAGAAGAGATGGGCGAAGTCTTGAAGAGCTCAACCTTTTCGTCTGGTCACGACGATACGCTAAAATGGTGAGCGTTGGTTTGCGCGTCACCGTGAACGCAAATGTCGGACTTGTTGCTGAACTATATTTTGCTCTAGGTGTTTGAGGATGAATCCGAAGGGGCTGGACGAGGAGAGCAGGGACTACCTGTCTCTTTACCTGCTGCTCCTCTCGGGCAACAAAAGTGAAGTGCGGGCCAAGTTCAAATTCTCCATCCTAAACAACAAGAAGGAAGAACGCAAGGCAATGGGTGAGAGAATGATACTGTGCATTCGTAGAATGTGTTTGTGTGATTCGAGTAAGTAATTGTTGCCACCTACTGTAATGAGGTTGTGTGTGTGTGTGTTTGTGTGTGGGTGTGTGTGCGTGTGTGTGTGCGTGTGTGTGTGTGTGTGTGTGCATGTGTTGTTACTGCTCCGTGATCCTTCCCTGTCACGTGTGTGCAGAGAGTCAGAGGGCGTATCGCTTTGTCCAGGGGAAGGATTGGGGGTTCAAGAAATTCATCAGACGAGACTTCCTCTTTGATGAAGCCAATGGACTTCTTCCCGATGACAAGCTCACGCTGTACTGCGAGGTGAGTAGCCACAACTCATGGCCTGATGTGTTCATTAGTGTCCTTCCCCTCTTTACGCCTCATTTGTACACACATGTGCACACACACACACCCAACACACACACTTGCACATACACACATCACATACACACATACACACATGCACTTAATGCTCAACACACACACACACACACACATGCACACACACACCCAACAAACACACATTCACACATACATATGTCACACTCTCACACATCAGGTGAGTGTGGTATCGGACGTGGTGAATCAAAGTGGTACATCGGTGATGTCCAACAGTCCCAAGGTACCAGGAGTGTAACCTTAGCTCTGACCTGGCATGCCTCTTGGAAGATGGACAGTTCAGTGACGTGATGTTGGCTGTGGGAAGCCATGAGTTCAAAGCACACAAAGCAGTGTTGGCTGGTGAGAGGTGGAAGGGGGAGGGGAGCAATGTGGGGTCTATCTGTTGTGAAATGGAGGGCCATTTGATGGGGACTAAAGGGAGTGGGTTGCTATGTGAGGGCCATTTGATGGGGGACTAAAGGGAGTGGGTTGCTATGTGAGGGCCTTTTGATGGGGGACTAAAGGGAGTGGGTTGCTATGTGAGGGCCATTTGATGGGGGACTAAAGGGAGTGGGTTGCTATGTGAGAGTATTCACTGTACGTTGTTGTGTTGCATGGAGGAGTAATGTTCAGTGACAGCTTGTTGGCTATCTAGGGGTAGCTATGGTTGAATGCTTCAGTGATAGCAATGGTTGTATGCTCCAGTGATAGTGTGGACCTTCCTTCTAGTGGCTTCTCACCTGTTGCTTAGCGATGAGCAATAGAATCAACACTTAGCTGTTCTTTTATTGAATGTTAATTTTAAGAATGTGCAAATGGCATATTATAAGGTATTCAGTTGTATTCGGTATTTGCTAGTATGTTGAGGACGAACTCAGTTTTAGTACATTGAGCCAACTGTGGATCAGAAAAGAGCCTGGACTATGTTGTGCAGTATTCCCTTAGTATTTAAATTTGTAACAGGAGCACAAGTTATGAAGTCCCTCAATCTTTAGGATTCAGTCATGTACTAAGCTTGTGCTAAGCTTCACCATTCACATCCAAAACCTTCATTGAATAGATAGTCAGTCCTCTGAAAAGGCACACAAATTGGAGGTTGTTAAACGTGCACACATGGACCCATCCCACTTGTTTCAATCGTAAGAATCCTCTAGTATGTACACATGTAATGGCCACATGTATATGGAGGGGTTGATGTATATGGGGTAGTCCACCCCAAGTTTATACGTCTGTGACTCAGTCAAATATCCTAGCGATAGTGAGCCATTTTACAAAAGGTGACCTCCAAGATGTAGAGTATACTGTCTTTGGTTGCTCTGTTTTTCAACCTTCATGGATCAAATCAGCATGAAATATAAGCTCCTTTCAGTTATGAGTGAATTTTATGCAGTGTGGGGGAAATGGTTAGGTCTCTTTTGTCATTTGTAGAATGGCTGTGCATGTACCAAATTTTATGATTATCAAATTTATTTAAACACTGCAAAACATCTTTAGTCTCAACTGGTTATGACAGTTAAGTAAGAGATGTTTAGATAGGCTATCCTACATGTACATAAATCCCTGTAGTTTCTTTGTTGATGGGTTGGAAACCATTTGATAGATACTGGTCATCCTGATCACATCGTGGCTTCCATGTTCTTTTGGTGTAGCACACTCTAATTATACAGAAGACAGAAACATTTCCTTCCCCACAGACAAACATCTTTTAAGTTTTTGCGAAATGGTTTAATGAAGGGTGGGGCATGCAGTATGGTTCGAATGATATTCAAATAGCTCACATTTCCTAATATGTTGTGCAGGTAATGTGTCTGTTGTGTACATTGTTAAAAGCATTTCAACCACTCTTTGGGAATAGTATCAGACAAAAATAGTTGCAATTACAGCTCTTAAAATGCTTATTGTGTTTGTAAGAGACCATAGTCCCTCCTGGTTTTATCTGTTCTGTTATCCCTTGTAATGAGAATGTTATCAGATGAGCTCATACACCACTGCCATCAATTACTGATTGGTGGTCACTGTTAATGAGATTGAATCAGCCAATGGACACACAGTGTGTTGCATTGAATCCATCCTCCTTGCAGCCAGGTCTCCTGTATTCAGTGCCATGTTTGAACACGAGATGGAGGAAAGTAGGAAGGTAAGAGACGGTCCTCTTTTGTGTACGTCAGAGCTGTCCCTCCCTCTCATCACAGAACCGTGTTGAGATCAGTGACCTGGATCAGGAGGTGATGCAGGAGATGCTCGCCTACATCTACACAGGCAAGGCACCCAACCTAAAGAAGATGGCCGACTCCCTCCTGTCAGCGGCTGATAAGGTATTGTGTTTGTTGTGTGTGGCCTAAGTGTTAGCCTGTGTGGTACCTCAGAGTTGCTCCTTCCTCTCCACACATCTTCCTTCTCTAGCTCTCCTTGTAAATGTATCTTTCTTACTCCCACTCATCTTCCTTCCCTCTCTTGCCCTCTCCCCTTTCTCTCCCTCCCTCCCTCCGACTGGCCTTCCCTCCACATATCTTTTTCTCCCTCCTCTCCCTTCTACCTAAGTGTATTTCATCCTCCCTCACTCACTCACTCACTCACTCACTCACTCACTCACCTCCCTCCCTCCCTCCCTCCCTCTCTCCCACCCTCCCTCTCTCCCTCCCTCTCCCTTTCCTCCCTCCCTCCCTCCCTCCCTCCCTCTAACCTACTGGTCTTTCTCTACAGTATGCATTGGATCGTCTCAAGGTGATGTGTGAGGAGGCTCTGTGTGCCAATCTGAACATTGAGAATGTTTCAGACACACTGGTGTTGGCTGACCTTCACTCAGCCACACAGCTCAAGGCCATGTGCATCGATTTCATTAACAAGTCAGTGTGGGTGTGGTTTGAGCTAATGTAGGAGTGCATGCTGATTGCTGAATGGCTGTGTGTGTATATGTGTGTGAGGGGGAGGGGCCAAGTTTGATAATGAATTTGAATTATTGAGATAATTACTTTCAGTAAATCAATTTAAGCCATCCTGTTCCTGGAAATCTGTTTGTGATTGTATGTGTGGCCTAAGTGTTAGCTTGTGATGTACCCCCCTCCCCCAGAGGTGTTCCCTCCCTCCCCCCACATACCCTCTCTCTCTCCTTTCCTCTTACCTACATGTCTTTCACACTGCATTCATCCTCTCTCCCTCTCTTCCTTCAAATGTAAGCTTGATAATGATTTAGAATTATTGATATTTAGTAAATCAATTTTAGCTCAGGACTTACAAAGGGATATTAATATCAGGGCTTGTACATGGGATAGCTATTGTGATGACTGTGGGCTGATATCAAGTCCACCACTGGTATAGCTAAAAATAATGCACACCAATACAAGCCCTGATATTAATATCCCTTTGTAAGGAGCTAAAATTGAAAAATGATGTGTGTGCACTTTTGGCTTCCTAATCATGAAAAGCATCTTTCCCTAACCATCAGTTGAACCTGCTTCAATCTAACTGCTTCTAGCTAGCTTAGCAGAGAGTGAAGGAGTGGGTGGCTAGTAGAGAGTGAAGGCACCTCCCCCACCCACACCTTCCACTACACTGTGGGTGGCTCGCACACACACACACACACACACATACAGTGAGGGTTTTGTCGCAGTATAGTGTTAGAGAGATAGCTCTTTAACCAGCGAGTGCTCTCACATGAGCATAACCATTCTAATGGTTACTCATAGCACATCACTGTACCTAAATGCAACAAGCAAAGAATGGAAGGGTGTGGGAGGGGGAGGTGCCTTTATTTCCTTCTCCACCCACTCCTTCACTCTCTGCTAGTGTCAGTGTAGCCTGTAATTGGCAATAATGTTGACCAGCCATGGGTGCCCCTCCCTCTACAGTTATGCACCAGAAGTGATGGACACCCAGGGATGGAGCACACTTGTGTCCCGCCACGCCCACCTGGTGGCCGAGGCCTTCAAGGCACTGGCTTTGGCGGAGACCACACTGCTAAGGAAGAGACGAAGACTGTCCAGTGGAGGGAGCAGCAATAGCACACTGCAGTCTTCCTGAGTGTGGGCTTGTCCCCTTCAATCTTCAATCTTTCCCCCAATCATGGCCCTGTGGTGTGTGTGTGTGTGTGTGTGTGTGTGCGTGTGTGTGTGTGTGTGTGTGTGTGTGTGAGTTTGTTTGTGTGTGTGTGTGTGTATGTGTGTGTGTGTGTTGATTCACTTCCTTATGTTGCATGTGTGTATGTATTTTGTGCAACTCATCAGAGCATCATGTTGTCCACTTTTTTTTCTCATTGGTGTAAGGACAGTCAAATGTGTATCTCATTAATCCATATGTGTATATCCTGCTGGCATTGATTATGACTTCTCAATACGTGTGTGCAGTGCTGGTTTTGTGTCAATGTGCACCAGTCAGTACCCACACTGGTCTATTGCATAATCAGTCTGGAGACACTCACGCAGTTGCGGAGGACACGTGTGCAAACAAAACTCACATTGGGTTTATTGGAGCAATGATCTCTCGACGCTGTTACTTTCACCTCGTCCTTATCAAGCAATACAACTTATTGCAGTGAGCTCAGAAGGCGGGGCGATACCTTGTTTCCAGCTCTGGACTCATCGAGCGTTAATTCGTTTTCCGTTGCACTTTTGCAGTGGCGTAGGAACGATTCAAAAAGTCGGGGGGCTGAAATCAATTATTCATAAGTGGTTGTGGTAATCGAAATACTGAGAAATCACTTTATGCCCTGCAAAAAATATTTTGAAGCAGTATCAGTGAACCTTTTAAGCAAATGCAAATTGAAACCTTATTGCTGGTAGCGCTAAGCTTTAATATCTTCCGTTGTATAAAAAGATAGTAAAAATATTCACATGTACGCGCGCGCGTGATAAATGTACGTGTGCGCACAATTTACATCATGATTTTAACATCGAATGCACAGAGTATATAAATCAAGTTTAAATTCAAAAGCTGCCAAAAAAATTTCTTCGACGATCATTGGCTTGTAAAAAGTCTTTCGCTACAGCCATTAAGTCTAACTCATCTGCTCGCTCCTTATGTCCATGTAATATCATTACATTGTTAAGTCTTTCCTGAGTCATGGTTGACCTTAGGTATGTTTTAATCCTTCTTAGAGTGGAAAAAGACCGTTCTGCTGTTGCTGTTGATACAGGAACTGCAAAATGTATTTTTATGAGCTTCACTACTTCTGAAAACAGTGCTCGTGATAATTCTGACCCCTTCAGGAGACCGGCTAGTGTTTTCAAATTAGTTATCTCTTTTAAGCATTTATACTCATCCATTTTTTTCATCTCTGCTACAAAATCAGGAATTAGGTTTAATTGCATTATCAATTTCTTACTGTCTATATCCTTAGTGTAAAATTGTAGTACAGAGTCTTTCATGCTAATATGTTCCTGTCCTTGTTGAAAGTTTGCTGCCTTCAGCAAAGTACTCTCAATGTCTAGTAGTAGCCCTAAGGAACCTTGGTCAAAACGCCGTGCAATTTCGCTTTTTATGATATCAATGACTTCAAAGTACATCTGCCTATAATAGTCGTCAGGTGTTGTATATGGAAGTGCGGGTCAGAATCACTGTCATACCGTCGAGGGGGACGCCTAATACGAGGAAGAGTTGGTGGTTCAGTAAAATTCTTTGACTCCTCTACAACTTGTTTATAAAAATAACAAAATGCTTCATCCGATCGATTCCGTTCGAAAAACCTTACCGCTACGGCGGCTTGACGAAGTGCCTCTTGCAAAGAAACATCCTTTGTTTGAAGAAAACAAGAAAGTTGCTCAGTAGCGGAAAAAACAAGGTGAGAAAGCTTAAATCCAAAATAAGTATCAAATGTATGAAGTTGAGCCAAAATTCCTCCTGCCTTGGCTCCGTATTCATCATGGCTCGTGCGATTGATTTCTTCCATAGCTTGGGTAAGTGGTTCGTAGTTTTCTACAACTGACTCTATTGCCGCAGTGCGCACAGTCCACCTAGTTGGGCATAATGGTTTGAGTCCTTGAGAGTCAGGGCTAACTGCATTTTTGATGTTGTTAAAAAGAAATGTACGTTTGGGAGAGTAGCGAATTAATTGCGATATTTCCATCACCAGGCTTAAACAGTCTCGAACATTTTTATTAATCTTTGCTGCATCCTGTAAGCAAAGGTTTAAGCAATGGGCCAAACAATGCACATGAATGGCTGTTGGTTCTTCTTTTCTCAGCTGAGTTGCAACTCCTCTTAAGTGACACATCATGTTCGATGCCCCCATC
Source organism: Ephydatia muelleri (assembly GCA_013339895.1). Classification (NCBI taxonomy): domain Eukaryota; kingdom Metazoa; phylum Porifera; class Demospongiae; order Spongillida; family Spongillidae; genus Ephydatia; species Ephydatia muelleri. The sequence continues at coordinate 2,548,598 of JABACO010000024.1, forward strand.
ATAACCCTGCCCTCTACATTGCGATAGAGGCAAGATACATCGGGTTAAAACATCCTTTATTGCTTGGCAAATTGAATCAGCATCTGTTCTATCCAACTGAACTAGTCCTATAAAGTCTACGTGGATATCAAAGTGCTGGTCTACCCATCTAATACATATAAATAATTGTTCACAATTGCTTACATCCCTTGTTTCATCTGCTAGTATAGCAAACATGTTACTATTCGTACGAATCTCATCTAGCAAATGTCTTAATAGCTGGTTTCCCATTATTGTAATGCATTCATTTACAATCTCTGGTGATAAATAATCATTATCATGAATCCATTTCTTTAGTTGGGGATCATCTTCTGCTCTCAATTGTAGAAGCTGCACTAAATTGCCATCTTTATCATGATGCCCCCTAATCGCAAGGCCTTGTTTTAGTAGCATGTGCAAAGTAGACAGTTGTTTCAAAAACATTTCTCTTCTGACTGCTTGCACTTTTTTTACCTGGTCATTCAGTTGAGAGCCTATTCCAGGAGTATTACGCCTTTTAAATTTGAACATTGCTTCCCGGTGGCAGCTACTCAACTGATGACTTTGAAATTTTGATATTGCCTTTTTCCATTTTTTAAAACCGTCTGTAATGAAGGCAGGCTCTAAACATTTAGCGAACTGTAGCTCATTCTCCTGTATGCATGATCTACAGTAGAAGCAATATACTCGATTCTGTGTAGTGCAAAGAGTAAGCCATGGAAACTCTTTAAACCATTGCTTTTGAAACACACGTAACTGTTTTCCAATCTGTTCTTTTGTTGCTTCAAGAATGGCATCATTTAAAGGTTGGTGTGGTGACATACGATTTAAGCAGCATTCTGCAGTACATCGCAATGTATGGCCCACACTGCCGAAGATTTTTTATTAAATAAAGTATTCATTATTATCATCTACCTCAATGAATGTGGGGGCACTCTCAATTAGCTGAGAAGGAACTGCGCAATCACAGTTGCCTCTACCAGTATCATCAGCAGAGATCAGCATTGCTGTTCCGATATGCAATGCATGCATGGTGAATGCAGGACAATACTTGTATACAGAAATGAACAAAACTGCCCATACCTGAGCTAGTTTGACCAACATTGCTGTCAATGCATCCTGAAATGTGTGAGGGACACAGATTTTTCTCTAAAACCGTACATGCAATATTGTGTATGCTTCTAGTTATTAAGTGTAGAGTGTAATTTATCGTTTATGCATGCATTGGTACCTACCTTTGTCACTCTGAACATTCGGATCTTCCAATGCTTCTTCACTGTGCAACTCATTTGCTTCTTTTTCATATGATTCACGTGTTGAACTTGAATGCATGCAGGTACACTATACGTGTATACAGAAATCCATACCTGAACTAGTTTGACCAACATTACTGCTGTCAATGCATCCTGAAACGTGAGGGACATATACACGTAGATTTTTCAATTGTGCCATGCTTCCAGTCATCAAGTACAGAGATTAAATTATCCTTCATGCATGCATGCATTGGTACCTGTGTCACTCTGACCATTCAGATCTTGCAATGCTGCTTCTCTGTGCAACTCATTTGCACCTTTCTCGTAAGTTTCACTTAAAACTAAAAATAAGAGCAAACATTCCATGTCGATCATCTGCTCAGATAGTCACGGGCAGGACATGTGGTCAAAGATGCTATCAATCAGAACAACCACAATTCACACCACTGACTAGATGACCGTCTCGGTCAAGTTTGCCAAAACGTTAAAAAACGAGTCGGCGAATAAAAAGCGCTTGCCTGGCAAGCGGTCAGCCGGCCGTGCGGCCAAATTGAGAGGCTAAAAATGGCGTCTGTTTAACGGTGTGAAACATGGGGTGTCAGTAAATTCCTTCAAACCAATACTCACTAGTGATATGTGCACTCTTCCACATAATTTAGCAGCGATAATTCGCTACACGTCACATGCACACGTGCTTTTGATCAAAATATGGCGACGCGTCATAGATTGAGTCTTTTCCTCTCAACAAGAGAAAGATGCCTTTCAAGACAGGCTCGATGCAGCAAAGAGGCTACTTTTTCCTGACGGTCCACTCCAACGGGAAACGTGCTTCCTAAATGCCTTGCTTGACCGCGTGCTTACTGCATCGCCAATTAACGCCAACCGTAGACGTGGGTACACCACCAGCTTCAGGAAGTTCGTTGCTAGACACATCAGGTATACATATACACTGAAAACGTATGTATTATAAAGTTCGTTTTTAGGGATATTTACTGGTGACAGTAATCCCGAATATTTATTGTAGAGAAGAGGTGCTTCTATAATCTATGTGAGGGTCTTGTTAAGCACTGCACCTGCAAGAGCTCTCCATGTTGGAAAGTGGCATCATTCATTCAGGTCAGGTTATGAAATGTGTGTGTTTTTTGTATGTGTGTACACATGGACGTTATGTATGGGTGTATGTGTGCATGAGGTGTGTGCATGTGTGTATGTGTATGTCTTTACGTACATGTATGTGTGTATGTGGTGTGTGTATGTTTGTGTGCATTGTGTTTATGTTATGTATGTGTGTATGTAGTTTGTACATATGTGTTTATGTATACGTATGTGTGTGTGTGTAAGTGTTTATGTATACGTATGTAATGCATGTGCTGTACTGTGTATGTGTACGCATTCATATGGTATGTGTGTGATGCGCATGCTTGTGTGTGGTGTGTGTATGTTGTGTGGGCATGTGTGAGGTGTGTGTGCTGTTTATACATGTGAGTATGTATGTGTGTGGTATGTGTTTATGTGTATGTAATCTAATAATATAATTTACAACGTACGTATGTACGTCCGCATAACCACCTATTTATAAACCCCGTCTAGCGCCTAGTGGTTACTAGGTATGCGTACCTTACCTAGCAACCAATAGGAACGACCACCTCCCACAAAGGTACATAGCAACGCGTACTTAGCAACCATGCATGCCTGCCACAAAACCTACAACATGCCTGTACAGGTCATCACATGCAGAAAGAATGTGTAGTGGTACTGTAGCTAACAGGAACAAGTCGTGGTTTACTGAGCATTCTGACAAGAGTAAGCCTAATTGCTTCATAGAGCAGTAACACTAACACATGCATGATGTACAGTGAAGAGCACTAAGACACACCTGTACTGGTGCATGAAAAACTGCACTGGCAATGCTGATGACCTTCGTGTCATGATCATGAACATCAGCCGGCACTATCAGGTATGTGACTCCATCTAAGTCCGGATTTTTTATACTTGGATTATCACACAGCGTGACCATTGAGGCTGTCATAATGAAAGTAGATGTCGTTTGCCTGGGTATGTGCCCAAGAGAAAGCTCTTATCAGATCCAGCAGCTATCAGAGCCCTTGAAGGTGCTTTGACAAGGACTTCTATATACCGTTATGCTGCTCACTACTGCAGGGTAAGATGCTTTTCTTTCTCATTGCAACTGCTGTTTGATGTGACAACAAATTCTTGTATTTAGTGCAGGGACACATACTGGATCGAATCTTTTAATCATCAACTTCTCACGTATTTGTCCAAGAGAGTTCATTTCGGGGATGACACTTTTGTTATTAGAATGAACCTTGCTGTGCTTGACTGGGTATGTTTATGGGTATTCACTCCTTTGCTAACCATACATGTGCATCTTTCCAGAATGAGAATGTACAAAGAGCAGCCACAAGTCATCGAGTGTATCTAAATGCCCGGAGGCCAGACCGTCAAGCACCATCTCATGTGCTTAGGCCAAAAACATTCAACTTTGTTGAACACATCTGAGAGGCATACGTACACCTAAACAAACAGTGTACTAAGTATGTTGTTTGTGAACATGTGTAGTTTGTACATTAATATGACATTACATCACATACAGTGTTGTTCAAGGCGATGAAGAGGAGGAGGGTTCTAATGATGACTGATTTTTTGTGCCTGGACTTGAGGATGGGGACTTTGTTGATGACGATGATGATGACAATGATGATGCTGATGACAATGATGATGCTGATGACATCGTTGAAGATGAGATGTAGATGTAGCGTGTGTGAGTTGCTCACCCTTCTCTATGTAACCATCTACGTCAATTGCATAGATAGCTCTATTGTTGTATACTTTGCTCTGTGTACAGGTGCTCTATACATGCTACCAATGTAATCTGCTTTGTGATTGAAGGTTTTTTTCATGTATGCTCTCAGTTTTTTATAAGTACAGATGTAATGTAATTAATGGCTGAAAACTTGCTTTTGAACTTTTGGTGCTATAAATTTGAGCAGAACGTTATAGTCTATATCGACTCTAATACCTTTACCTTAATTATTTGTACAATACACGGAGGATGCATCTGATATTTAGCTTGTACACTTGTCAAATTCAACATGCATTGGCATCTTATCACGCGTATAGTTTTGCGAGCGAGCTAGCCTATACTTCTTGTATGGATTTCTCTGCTGTTCGTAACCATCAATATCACTATTGATAATTGCATCTGCGATTATTGCGCATGTTTTTTTCCCACAAACCAAGTTTACCACTAGTGCATCAAAGTAGTATGTGTGTGTACACGTATGTGTCTGGCTTAGGAAGAGTTAAATTTATTACAACTAAGGCTTTGTACTATTTCAAACGTTGTGCGACTAAACACAGGTATTGGTACTTTTTTATGAGAATGATTGCTGGTATTTATGACTTATTCACACCTTTGCTGCCATAAGAGCTGTTCCACCTTGTGTGGCTAGCTATACTTCTAAGTTGTTGTATTGACCTCGCTTCCGTACAAAAACTCCTTTACCTCCCAATGCATTTGGACCTGAACTGTCAAGCTGAAACAGGATAATGCACTTCCCGCAAGGTAGTTTGGATTCAGAAACACTTCTGTGGGACAACAACCTTGTCATATCTTTAGGTTGATGTTTAGTATATATTCATAAGTCGGGGAGACCAGTGTCCCATATGAATCTAATCTACATCTTTCATGTGACTGATGTACCTGTTGATAAGATATGTACTTGGTCTTGCAAGTAGCAACACCATGGCTTAGCTAGTCTCAGCATGTAACAGTACATCTGTTCAGAGTCTTTGCTTTGTACTATACCTTTTTTCTTGTCTGTGGTTTGTGTACTGATGGTCCATGCATCTACCATATTACTGGTACACATTTAGAATGTGCTTGCTGATTGATTGTCTTTTCATGTACGCTCTGAAATTTTGCTTTTTGCACTCTGATTACTTGTGAAATGTGGTATATAGGTTACTTATGAAACATAACTTGGTTAAATTAATAAACAGTTCTTTTCAGAACTACTACTACTACTAAAGACACTACATATGCCAATCTTGCTAATACATAGAAACAGTGTGGTTCAATTTGTACATGTATATTATGTGTACATGTATGTTGTGCGTACACATGTTTACGTATATATGCATGTGTACACAAGACACATGTGTTTCATGTGTGTAGATATGTGTGTGTGCCCACATGTGTATGTATGAGTACAGTGTGTAAGATACATGTGTGTGATTGCATACACATATGTCAGTATCTGAGTACAGATGCGTATATAGTGTACCATGTGTGCTTACACATGTGTAAGTACATTTATATGATTAAACATGTGTGTAGGTAGTAATGTGTTAAAATGTGTGTGTGCGTACACATGTGTATGTATATGAGTACACATGTGTAAGGAGAGTACCATGTGTGTTTGATTATAATTTAGGCTTCAAAGGCAGATCTGTACCCTGTATACGGCACTCCTTCAGGGTTTGGAAATCTTGTTCGTATTTCCTGTGATATATGTACATCATTAAAGTAATTTTGTGTTCTTTTTTTCTTACATCTTGTATACATTGTGGCATGATTTCTCTCTCATCATGTACAACTGTTCTGGCCTGTTTCCTCCTGAGGTACGTTGGGTGATGCCAAAAGCCTACATGACTCAGGAGCTGCCAGAACTTTCTATACAATCGGAATCTTTTCGTTCTGTTTGTGAGGGATGGTCTTGCCATCCCTACAAGGAAAGCAGGTGGCCGTGACACAATGCATGGCCCACATAAACAAATGTGGACAGGTTGGACTTTGAGGTCCGCCATTCATTGTCGGATGGTCTCCGCCATATACTGTGGTTGTGGTATGTCCTACAATGTATTCATTATAAACATGTAGGTGTATGAGGTGCTAACAGATACCTTGTATGTGTAATTCCTCAGATTGCCCTCCAAATGACACTTCAACTTGATTGCACACAACAGAGATGCACATTCCGTTAGAGTTATGTGACTGCACTAAGGTGTTTAGTTGTTCTAAGAAGTAATTGGGCACATACCCAATACTACTTGTAATCTCAACCTTGAAGAATACAATAGCAATATAAGTTTTCATATGTTGATCATAGTCGTTATTTACCTGAATTGCATTTGGCGTATTTTCCATGATTGCATGTACACGTACACGCTAGTTCTTCGTCAAAGGTCACGTGCCGTATATATTTATATTATTTATTTATTTTTTCCTAAAAGGTATGCATACTCATACTTGACAAAAGGAAGCTTCTGAGGGCTATTTTTTTTTTTGGGGGGGGGGGGGGGGGGGGGGGGGGGGGGGGGGTACATTCTCATGCTTAGATGGCGTTCCGTGCATGAAGCTCCACTAGCACTTTCCGTACGCGTGGTTGCAAAATCTCGGGTGACTCCAGGGTTCTCGTTATTTGTCTTTCGTGCATTTTTCTACTCTGATTGGATACTTCACACGCGTATAGTTCTGCGAGCGAGCTAGCCAAGATGTAAATCACGTGATACATAGGGGAATTCCCTTGCCTGGCAAGCTCCTTTTATACTCGGATCTCCGGCGCTGCGCGTGCGTGAACGAACGACGCAATGCGTCGTTTTTTAAGGTCGGGCTACGCCCAACGGGGGCGATACCGTTGGTCATCAAGCGTTAATTCATTTAAACGTGGTTAATACAAATTATTAATCCTGTCACGTGCTAACAATACTGCTGAAGTGGTGGGTAATTGATATGGCGTCGATGTTGGATCGTAGCGCTGGAGTTTCAAAGAAACAAGAAGATTCAAATACAAGGTGAGCAGATGGCTACCCTTTTGCAGCGGGCCCATGCAGTGACGTTCAACAATTATGTGTGGTCATATGTAGACCGCTTTCCACCTATTTGCTCTTCGTCATCTCCTTTGTAATGAAAAGGAAAGCACGTATGGTAATCACCTCTGAAATACGGGTATCATGATGCCCTTAAAACACCAGAGATAATATACAGAATTCGTCAGGTGTATACGCGAACAATCCGGCCCGGTCATAAAATATCATTGGAAACTAGTTTCAACATATATCGTTAGCCTGCTTTATCGTTTTGTGGTCTACGTGTGCTCTTTGGGCGAGTTGGAAAAACAAATAGTTAATCCCTTAGTGCAGTTTGTTGTCAGTCAGTAATTTCTCAGCTTTAGCGCTTTTCTTAACGAAACGTAGTGTGTTAGATGGAATAAGATGAAAAGTGGCGTATCGGATTTTGATGCATATTGGCTCTGTAGAATCGCTACTGTGCATTTGCTCACTTTGTCCGACAGTTTCGCTGGTTTTGTGCTAGCTACGATAGTATAACCAGCTTCCCCTTGTTGGTCAAAGATTGGAAAGTGGCGTGACGGTATGTTTCTCAACTGAACACGCATGCTTTATAACATATCCCATTTCAAAGGGAATGGGTATTGGGTCAATCCAAAACATTTGTACCCCCTTGGTTTCAAATCTGCATGCCTTTTCTCACAGTTGTTCTCCTCAATGAAATAGACAATTTCACAATACATTTGTATACCCTATTTTATTCGGTTCATCCAATACACACTCTTGAATAATTAATTTTTTTCCTGACTTTTCTTGATTTGAATGAGTACTGTTTGCACCTTACAAATGGCATGCTTGTTACTTTGGCGTGAAAAGGTAGTTTATATGGAGAACATACCCTTCAATTTACAAATGTGTTATGTATGTCACAAGGGGCGTGGTTATGCATCAATTTATCATAAGGTTGGTGTCTAGCAAAAAACTTTAAGAAAGTTATGTCACCATTTTTTTTAACTGGATACTTGCCCACAGCATTTTACATATTGTTTGATTAACCTAGTGGGAAAATGACCAGGTGTTAAAGTTTACGCAAACCATGCCCCTAGAGCAACACTGGCTTCCTGCATCTCCTTTCTGCTCAGAGTCTGTTGCAGTGGTCGCATTGACACAAGTCAGAACATCTGAGAGGTCTATGTCCAGTAGATCCTCCTGCTCAGGGAACACAAAACTGGAATGCAGGGGTGTAGGAACTTGACAGTGATGGCATGTTCAGTCTCATGAGCCCCAACAACACAACCAAGCCAGGATTCTCCATCATAAGCCACGGTGACATAGCCACCAATTGCTGTAGCTCGAGGAGAGAGGACAGGTGTACGTCCTACTTCCACCTTTTCTCTTCGAGACACTGTGCTGGAAGAAAACAGCTTCACTTCAACAGTGTTAGCTGATACTGGAATAAAACAGTGAAGCTTTTGCGTGCCTGCAACAGTTCTGCTCCTTGCCAACCGTTCTTCCAATAGTTTAGCTTCCTGTTGATGTTCATTTAATGCCACAAAACAGAATTGCATACCTTTGATGCTATTCACTGCAAACTGGTACAGTTGATGTGCAGTCAATATGTAAGCATGTTGCAGACTGGCTTTTGTGGCAAGTCGCTTCAGAGTCCCCCCAGCACCATCTCCAGCAGATTTGCCATGAGAGGTGGCAAAGAAGTGCTACTCTGCAGGCACTCCAAAATCCACGAGATGCCAGCACAAGTTCAAGAAATGCTTGCAATTCTTGTACTGCGCAGCACAGCCGTCTGAGACATAGATGATCTTTTGTGGTCTCTTGCCTCTACTGTTCTCTGTCAAGTACTCAATCAACTTATTCTGAAATAGGTGCACTGCTATGACATCATGTTGAGTGCTCTCTGAGATTATGATCCAGAGATGCAATAATGCTATCAATCAATGCAAGTGCTTTCGCATAATCCATGTTGGCACTTTTGAAGATACCGACTTAGAGGTCCCGTTTTTGCAAATACCTCCTTAAACAAGAAAGCAGTAGCCATAAATTCCCTAGTTTGAAATGATGATAACAACCCTGCTGCTTCAGATTGATGTTTCAAATCGAACGACAACTCCGTCTGGATTTGATCCAATGTTTGCAGAATGCATTCATAACGCTCGGGAAAAGTAGACAAGCACTTTTCTCGTGCACTCCATCGAACTGTATTTAGTCGCTTGAGGGAATGGATAGCACATCCCTGTGACCTTTGAACGTCTTCAAACAAACCATGCACCCTTGGGGATCGGGTAAACAAGAGATAAAGAGCTTCCAAGTTCCCAAATAGGGTCACAACATCCACAGAGATGGCTGTTGCATCTGATATCACCCAAGTTCAGGCAGTGAGCATAGCAGTGCAGTGCACATACAAGATGTTGGGATTTATGCGTGTTTGAATAAGTGATTGTAACCCATTGTATCATCCACTCATGTAGGATGCCCCATCATAGGCTGAGCTATTAGCCTGTCAAAGGACACGTCTCTGAACTGCAGCACTGACATAATGACTCCATACAAATATTCTGCGGTAGTTCCTGGAGCTGGCTGGCAAGCCAGAAGGTGTTCTGATACATGACAATTCAAATTGAGTATTCGAACACAAATACTGATGGCTAGTGTCTGGCGTTGTGTCTGCCATAAGTGACCAAGCTCTGCAATTTTGTATCGCTTTAACAATTGTGCAAGTAATGTGTTCATTAATGATGGATATTAGTTTATTCTGGGACTTGTAGCTCATAAAGGTTAGTACAGAGCCACGACCTTTCTGTCCTGATGAGCTCGCACTAGTGGACTGACGCTCAATTATCTTTCCTAAATGCTCCTGCAGTGGTGGGTTGTAAGTGGAAAGCAATTTTAGCTTCAACAAAGTTCCCTGTATTTATACAGCATTCTGTCATCATCTCCCTATGCATTCTTAGTGGAAGACCTTGGCGATCAAGAAACATCAAAACGTTGACAATACATTCCAACACTGTCCTGTTCTTACCAATGACTGCTCATTTGCGAGCATTTTCAACACCATCTGAAAGCTTGTTGAACTGTGTCATCTTGCAAAAAAAGTGCCTGGGATACAATAGCATTCCTGTGGACACAAGTCGACTCCTGCTTTAAAACTGAACTGTATTGCTTCTTCCAGTAACAAAATCCTTTAGTTGTGAATGCATTCCCCTAGCTGGTTGGCTCTCCAATGTTCCCCTCTCAAAGTGGCATCACTAAATTAGAGACAGGGTAGGTAGCGCAAAGCTGAGTATGATATCCACTGCCACCTTATACCATCAGAGTGAACAAATACCTGTTTAGAACAGTGCCACTGCATACTCTTCTGAGAGTGGTTTAGCACATGTTTTGATAGCTGACAAGGACCACGTTTAATGACATCATGTTATGCTCCAGTTTTTCGTCATTCACCATTGGTGCGACTGGATCGAGAACCTGATCTGATCTTCTGACTGAATAAATAAAAAAGGCTAGTCTTGAAATCATTGTTGCTGGAACCGGAGTATTGTCATATGGGGACAGCGCCTGCGTGACCTGGACATCAGCCACCACAAGGTCGCTATCAATGGAGACAGTCGATGCACTCCGCGCGAACAAATCAAATTAACGAATCAATTGCCCACTGACGTCACGTGTGTGTGTGTGCATGTGTGTGCGTGCGTGGGGGGCAGGTAGTCTCGTTCCCAGACTCACTACGTAAGCATTACAGCATAATGTGTATTGCTACAGCTGTTAATTAAATGCGAAGCAATATTATAATCGGAGACGTCTGAAATTGCGCTGGTAGGTATTTTGGCGCCCCATTTTTTGAGGTCCGCTGGGGGGGCATTTGCCTCCCCCCTGCACCCCTGGCCAGACCGCCACTGTCCCCCACCCAGGGGCAGTTTGTTTTAATAAAGGTCAAATCCCCGACTTTGCTCCAGGGGCGGGGTCTCACGTAACAATGAAGGCGCATGGTAAAAGAAACATTTCGGTTGGCAGCGTCACGTCACGCTCGTGCACTGGGTGTATGTATTCCTTGCGAGAACGTCGTTGTAAATATGTCTTTCTGGTTTGCAGAGATGCCATGAGGGATGCACTTGTGTGTGCTCAAGAAGTGACCTCAAAGTTGACCACAGCCATTGATGCCAATGACAAGATGGCAGAACAGGTTTATACTTCCAGAGGGAATGCCACACTGATCATAACCCAAGCCTTTGAGCAGCTCCACCAAACTATTGAGGAAAGGAAGAACACATTGTTGTCAGTGATGGAGGCCTTTTCACTTTCCAAGACAACAGCTCTGACCCTCCAGAAGGAACAGTTGATGAAGATGCAAGATGAGATTGTTCGCTACACTGAAATGACCTCCCACATCCTCCAGACCCACACTGACCATGAGATGGCAGCACTTGGAGATCTGCTAGCCACTGAATTGAAGGCCACACTGAAGAAGGTTGAGAATGTATCCCTCACTCCAGATCAGTCTAGTGACATACATGTGTCCCTCCTACACATCGATTCTCTTATTAAGCAACTCTCCATTTTTGGTGATGTAATGGACTCAGCATCTCCATCACAGAGCACATGGTCTTCTGAGTCAGTGGCCAAGGTGAAGGAAAGGTATTGTGTTAAAGTGGAGAGCATGACCTCAAAGGGAGAGAGGTACCCATATGGTGGTCTACAGGTGAAGGCTGAGCTGTCACATGATGGAGCAGTTGTCCCAGGAGAGGTGGAGGACCATGGGGATAGTACCTACACCATCACCCTCACCCCTCAGACTGCTGGTCCTCACCAGCTCCTCATCACAATGGATGGTCAACATGTACAGAACAGTCCTTGTGACCTTGATGTGGGAACCAAGTACAGCACCTTATGTAATCCAGAGCAAGTTATCAAGTGTAGTGGTCTACTTAGTGGTATTGCCATCCATGACAGTGGGTACATCTATGTAGCCTGTTGGGATGATAACTGTATTCGTGTGTTTGACCAAGCTGGCCAGCACAAGGGAACCATAGGTAGTGTAGGGAGTGGTGATGGTCAGTACATTTGTCCATGTGGCTTATTCATCAAGGGAGATGTGATGTATGTTGCTGAATATTGGAATCATCGCATTCAGAAGTTGACAACAGGAGGACAGTTCCTGCAAAAGTTTGGCCAATGTGGATCAGATCAGGGACAGTTTCAGTTTCCAGTATCAGTTATTGTTGACCAAAGAGATAGGTTGATTGTTTCTGATAGTGGCAATCACAGGGTAGTAATATTGGATCAAGCTGGCACCTGGCTATTGACCATAAATGGTAATGTCCCTGATAGTCATGGTTTCCAGATCCCATTTGGTGTTGCCTTGGACCCTCAAGGGAACATCCATGTTGCAGCCTATGGTTCTATAACCATCAAAGTCTTCACACCTGAGGGGACCTATGTCAGATCATATGGGGATGTAAAGGGTCCATCTGGAATAGTGATTGATGAAGAAGGTTACAGTCTTGTTACTGAGCGCAGCGGTCATTGTCTTTCCATCTTTGATTCTCAAGGACACAAGGTTTACACAGTTGGCAATCTCAATGGCCCTAGAAGTGTTATGCTAGATCCTAAGAGTGGTAGTGTGTATGTAGCAAACACTGATTCTAACACTGTTTTGAAGTATTCTGTGTAGTGTACATGTGATGTGATGTTTAGTTCAATAATTCCTCTAAGTTATTGTTTCAATACTAGAGTGCAGTAAACTCATCCACATGACTTGTTACCCCGCCCCCTTTTATTGCCTTTGTCAAAGGCCATAATACTGCGCGTCTCTAAATACCTGCAAATAAAGTAAAAATTGAGTACTCAAAAAGTTTGTAAATTTTGAGGACTCAGAAAGTGGACAAAAAGTAGGAGGGTTGGTTGGTTTCAGCATGGCCTGAAAGAGAAACAGAGAGAGAGAGGGAGGGTATGTGGGGGAAGGGAGGGAATAACTCTGAGGGGGGGGGGGGGGGGGGTAGCATCACAAGCTAACACTTAGGCCACATACAAACACAAATAGATCTCCAGGAACAGGATGGCTCAAATTGATTTACAGAAAGTAAAAATCAAATTCATTATCAAACTTATGGAAAATACCCGACGCCTCCCCCTCACACACATATACACACAGCCATTCAGCAATCAGATGCACTCCTGCATTACCTCAAACCACACCCACACTGACTTGTTAATGAAATCGATGCACATGGCTTTGAGCTGTGTGGCTGAGTGAAGGTCAGCCAACAGAAACATTCTCAATGTTCAGATTGGCACACAGAGCCTCCTCACACATCACCTTGAGACGATCCAATGCATACTGTAGAGAAAGACCAGTAGTAAGAGGGAGAAGGAGAGGGAGGGAATGGGGAGGGAGGGAGGGAGGGAGAGGAAGGGGAGAGGGCAAGAGATGAGTCGCAGTAAGAAAGGTATATGTACAAGGAGAGCTAGATAAGGAAGATGTGTGGAGAGGAGGGAGGGAGCAACTCTGGACAAACACAAACAGATTTCCAAACACAATACCTTATCAGCCGCTGACAGGAGGGAGTCGGCCATCTTCTTTAGGTTGGGTGCCTTGCCTGTGTATATGTAGGTGAGCATCTCCTGCATCACCTCCTGATCTAGTCTGGTCCCCAGACTACTCCTGATCCAGGTCACTGATCTCAACACGGTTCTGTGATGGGAGGGAGGGAGGGGCAGCTCTGGCGTACACAAAAGGGGACAGTCTCTTACATGTACCTTCCTACTTTCCTCCATCTCGTGTGGCACTGAATACAGGAGACCTGGCTGCAAGGAGGATGGATTCAGTGCAACACACTGTGTGTCCATTGGCTGATTCAATCTCATTAACAGTGACCACCAATCAGTAAATAAGGACAGTGGTCATCTGATAACATTCTCATTACAGAATAGATAAAACCAATAGAGGCTTGGTGGTCTCTGTACAAACAGCTTTTCAACACCATAAATTTCAATAGAATAAGCATTTTAAGAGCTGTAATTGCAACTATTTTGGCTCATCTTTGTCTGATTCACTTCCCAACACAGTGCAAAAAGTTTGTTATGCGACACTGTATATTATAGCGTATATTCGAATATAAGTAGCAATATAAGCTGTCTGCGTATAGAACATTATAAGCAAATACGTATATTGAAATATAGTCAGTCACGTGCGGTTTCTGGTATCTTTGCAAACCTTTGAATTTCATTAATGTTACACGGTTTGGTGAACCGCGCACTATCGTATTTTGGGCTTTGACCTTCCGTAAACCAGTCCTCCGCCCCCCCCCCCCATCCCCACTCCCCTTTTGCATCTGCTTAGTTTATAAAACTTTTCTTCGCACATATAAGTGGTACAACACCAAACACAAATATTCAAACACCATAGTGCTTAAGACAGCGGTTCCCAAGTACGAACTTAGTGTGACCTGATAAAGACGAGAATATAATAACATTTGGTGCCAATTGAAATGGCCATACTTACCTCTAGTGATGGACTTGTTGGTGCTGACTAACCAAATGCGCACAAAAGAAAAATACATTTTAGTGCCCCCAGCGTATTTACCAGTTTGAATAGAAATGCTGCAGAAAAGCAAAATGAAGGTAGCAAAGCCATTGCGTACTTACCTCAGCAGAATCGACCCGCGCTTGTGATAGCCGAAACCCATAGTCCTTGAGACAGCGGTCCCCACGTACTACGTGACCTGATAAAGACGAGAACATAATAACATTTGGCATCAATTGAAATGGTCATACTTGCCACTGTGTAACTTACCTCAGCAGAATCGGCCGCTTGTGATAACCGGAGACCAACCCCAATAAAGTGCATTGCACACAAATTGTGAGTCGCTTACCGTATGCTAGGCTTGCTTTCAGCAGGTTAATGAGGCTGATGTACTGCATCACAAACGCATCCCCAAAATAACACAAACGTGATAAGCAAAGTCACGTACCTTTCCAGGCAACACTTACACTAGAACCCGCCAAAATTAGCCATCACGTGCAATGGCATACTCTAATTGGTGCACTTTTTTAAATTTGGTTATAAATAGTAAATAACAACGATAACAGCACTAACCTATTGACAAGTAAGACTATCACCTATTTCTTGAACTGGCATAAGAAATCTTCAATGTTACAACATTTACAAGCCTGCGTGAAATTGTAAAAAACAATAGAGGTTGTGCAATGGGCTGAGCGAAGTGACGTTATCTGTGTTATCCGCCATTTTGAGTGTCAAAAGCAATAGTATGGGCAAGGCTTGCTGTGCAGTTGGATGCAGTAATCGTTTCATTCGGGCGTTCATTTTCCTCAAGATGAAGAAAGTATGTCCCAGTGGATAGCAGCAGAGGGGCGCAAAGATTGGATTCCAAATGAGTACTCGTGGATATGTAGCGTACACTTCGTTTCGGGGGAATAGAGCAACAACCTCCTATCCCCTGATTATGTTCCTTCCTTATTCGAGCACATGAAGAGCCCTTTGAAGAGGAAGCGTGTGCATGATATGAACAGATTCCACAGAACATTGGAGGTGATAAAAGGAAGTTGGTAAAAAAAAATGAATTGATGCTGCAGAGTCTTTGCTACAGCTATCGGAACCTGAGGCCAATTATTCCAATCTACACTAACAATGCCTCTCTCATACGCAACATACGGGTCTTCAAGCGCACCAACCAGCTCCAATTTTACCTTGTAACGCTGTTTGGCAGTGTCATGAAGCTAATAGTAATACTCAGAGTACTTGGCCGTAATTTTTAGCTGCATTTAATCAAACGAAATGGCTCAAACGGTATAGTCAGGAACCTCTAATCACTCTATTACGGATAGACACGTGTCTGCTTTTGACACTCAAAATGGCGCTTAGCAAAGGTTGCTATTTATTGATGACGATTTATGACGCTATTGCACAACCTCTATACCATAATTTCCATATCATTATGTACTGTATATCCATTCCAAATTGAACAATAATGGTAAGAATAAAAATGGTACACATAAAATTGTAATGACACACACTTGCACGTACATGTCGGACACACACACTAGCACATACACGCAGATGTCCATGCACACGCATAAACACACAACACACAGACGAATACACAGTCGCACGTACACACATGACGATGTCCACACACACGCATACAGACAAATGACCACACACACGTATACACAGACAGATGATATCCACACACACGCATATGCACAGACACACACACACAGACAGATGTCCACAACACAGGCAGATGTCCGAATTCCGACTTCGGCATTGAGCGTGTCAAGTTCGGTTTGTACTGCTAAGTACTAAAGAGAAGCGCCGGCTTCTTAGTAATTAGATGCTTATGAACGCTTATACAAGAATTGATAACTCGCAGACAAATATACACACAGAATATGTGAAACTTGAATATACACGGTGGCATGTTATAAATATACTTACGGGGGTATATTTTGTACACTTAATTGTGCCTATATAAACAGTGACGTATTTAACACTTGCGGATTCTTGAATATACGCCGTCTTATATTTCAAATATAGTACTCAGGCGTATATTTTGGCGTATTCTCAAATATAACCAAAAATATACCGTATCGTATATCTAACTTTTTGCACAGTGCAAAGAGTGGTTGAAATGCATTTCTTGATTTTAACAATGTACACAACAGACACATTACCTGCACCACATATTAGGAAATGTGAGCCATTTGAATATCATTCGAGCCATACTGCATGCCCTACCCTTCATTAAACCATTTCGCAATAAACAAAAGCAAGTAGTGTTCTGATGTTTGTCTGTGGGGAAGGAAATGTTTCTGTCTTCTGTATAATTAGAATGTGCTGTAACTTCACAACATCAAAAGAACATGGAAGCCACGATGTGATCAGGATGATCAGTGTCTATCAAATGGTTGCCAACCCATCAACGAAGAAACTACAGGGATTTATGTACATGTAGGATAGCCTATCTAAACATCTATAATACTTAACTGTCATAACCAGTTGAGACTAAAGATGTTGTGCAGTGTTTAAATAAAATTTGGTACATGCCTTTCTTCAAATGATACAGATGACAAAGGAGACCTAACCATTTCCCCACACTGCATAAAGTTCACTCATAACTGATAGGAGCTGCTGATTTGATCCATGATGGTTGAACAACAGTGCAACCAAAGACAGAAAAGGGTACAAATATACTGTACATCTCGGAGGTTACCTTTTGTATTCAAAGTGGCTCACTATCGTACATTAAGAGGATATTTGAGTTACAGACGTATAAACTTGGGGTGGACTACCCCATATACATCAACCCCTCCACACACATGTGGCCATTACATGTGTGTACATAAAGAGGAGTCTTATGATTGAAACAAGTGGGATGGGTCCATGTGTGCACGTTTAACAACCTCCAATTTGTGGGCTTTTTCAGAGCACTGACTATTCAATGAAGATTTTGGATGTGAATGGTGAAGCTTACCACAAGCTTAGTATATGACTGAATCCTAATACAATGTGGGACTTCATAACTTGTGCTCCTGTTACAAATTTAAATACTAAGGGAATACTGCACAACATAGTCCAGGCTCTTTTCTGATCCACAGTTGGCTCAATGTACTAAAACTGAGTTCGTCCTCAACATACTAGCAAATACCGAATACAACTGAATACCTTATAATATGCCATTTGCACATTCTTAAAATTAACATTCAATAAAAGAACAGCTAAGTGTTGATTCTATTGCTCATCGCTAAGCAACAGGTGAGAAGCCACTAGAAGGAAGGTCCACACTATCACTGGTGCATTCAACCATAGCCATCACTGGTGCATTCAACCATAGCTACCCCTAGATAGCCAACAAGTTGTCACTGAACATTACTCCTCCATGCAACACAACAACGTACAGTGAATACTCTCACATAGCAAACCACTCCCTTTAATCCCCCATCAAATGGCCCTCACATAGCAACCCACTCCCTTTAGTCCCCCATCAAATGGCCCTCACATAGCAACCCACTCCCTTTAGTCCCACATCAAATGGCCCTCACATAGCAACCCACTCCCTTTAGTCCCCCATCAAATGGCCCTCACATAGCAACCCACTCCCTTTAGTCCCCCATCAAATGGCCCTCACATAGCAACCCACTCCCTTTAGTCCCCCATCAAATGGCCCTCACATAGCAACTCACTCCCTTTAGTCCCCCATCAAATGGCCCTCACATAGCAACCCACTCCCTTTAGTCCCCCATCAAATGGCCCTCCATTTCACAACAGATAGACCCCACATTGCTCCCCTCCCCCTTCCACCACTCATCAGCCAACACTGCTTTGTGTGCTTTGAACTCATGGCTTCCCACAGCCAACATCACGTCACTGAACTGGCCATCTTCCAAGAGGCATGCCAGGTCAGAGCTAAGGTTACACTCCGGTACCTTGGGACTGTTGGACATCACCGATGTACCACTTTGGTTCACCACGTCCGATACCACACTGTGAGTGTGTGTACATATGTATGTGTATGTGCATGAGTGTGTGATAGTGTACATACATATGTGTGTGCAAATGTGTATGTGCATGTGTGCATTGTGAATGTGTGTGTGCATGTGTGACTGTGTGTAGGGTGTATGTGCACATGTGTGCACAAATGAGGCGTAATGAGGGGAAGCACACTAATGAACACATCAGGCCATGAGTCGTGGCTACTCACCTCGCAGTACAGCGTGAGCTTGTCATCGGGAATACGTCTATTGGCTTCATCAAAGAGGATGTCTTGTCTGATGAATTTTTTGAACCCCCAATCCTTCCCCTGGACGAAGCAACAATTACTTACTCGAATCACACAAACACATTCTACGAATGCAAAGTATCATTCTCTCATCCATTGCCTTGGGTTCTTCCTTCTTGTTGTTTTGGATGGAGAATTTGAACTTGGCCTGCACTTCACTTTTGTTGCCCGAGAGGAGCAGCAGGTAAAGAGACAGGTAGTCCCTGCTCTCCTCGTCCAGCCCCTTCGGATTCATCCTCAAAACCTGATGGTTGTTTGGGGGAGAGAGGGTGTGGCAGCGAGGGGGATGCAAGCAGTACTGTTCATCCTCTTTCCCGGCATGCGTGCAGTGATGTTCTGAATGTTGAGACTCTTCCCATGGGTCTGGTTCATGCAGTCCTACAGGGTGGGGAGGAGGAAACGAGTGGGGAAGAGGAGGGGATGGAGTGGGGAAGGAGGACAGGTATGGAGTGGAGTGGGGAAGAGGAATGGTAAAACGAAGTTCCATGACCATCAAATGGCCACACCTCCAGAATTCCAATCACATGTGGTTCCAATACTGTGCGTCTCTAAATACCTGCAAACTAAGTACTCAAAAAGTTAGAAAGTAACTTTTGAGAACCCAGAAAGTCGACAAACAGTGGGGAGGTTGGTCGGTTAATCCTAAATACCTGAAAATGTGTGTGTGCAGGTGGGCATTAGAAATTTTTAAGAGGAATCGAGTAATTAGGCGCAGGCATACAAAGGGTATCTCGCTCACTGCAGACGAAAAGTTCAACTTGGTCACTTCTTATGGCACTATCAAGGGGTGTGCTGAAATGGAAGTATCGGCCTTGGGTATTTGTTCCTTGGGCACTTGATTATCTTTTGGTATCAAGCCTGCATGGTTGTCGTGCGTACAATCTGATACGCTTTGTCAAAAGAAGATGGCACGAAGGACAACGAGCGCAGTTATTACGGTAGTCTTCATTCTTCATACCGAACTCTTACTTGATTCCCCCTGAAGGTGCAGCCTCATTAGAAGGTAGAAAAATCAGTTCTTGCCGCCCTGCATTCTGTGTAGACAACGTAGGTTCATACCTGTACGGCTGAACTTGCTGCTGTTGCTGAATCACTATCATTATGCATATTTAAAAAGCTTCCTTCCCTCTTACCTATATGTCTTTCACACTGAATTCATCCTCTCTCCCTATCTTCCTTCGATATGTAAGCATGATAATGATTGATATTTAGTAAATCAATTTTTAGCTCCTTACAAATGGATTTTAATATCAGGCCTTGTATTGGTGTGCATTGTTCTTAGCTATACCAGTGGTGGACTTGATATCAGCCCACAGTCATTTGAGTGCACTTTGAATTCCTAGACATGAAAAGCATCTTTCCTTATCTGTAAGTTAGTTGAACAGGCTTCAATCTAACTGAAGCAAGTAGAGAGTGAAGGCACCTCCCCCTCCTGCACCTTTTATTCCTAGCTTTACCACTATACTATGGTGACTCACACACACACACACACACACACACACACACAGTGAGGGTTATGCCACAGTAGTGTTAGAGAAAAGCTCTTGAACCAGTGAGTGCTATCACATGAGCATAACCATTCTAATGGTTACTCTAGTTCATCCAAATGCAACAAGCAAAGAATGGAAGGGACGGGCAGGGGGAGGTCCCCTTATTTCCTTCTCCACCCACTCCTTCACTCTCTGCTAGTGTCAGTGTAGCTTGTAATTGGCAAACATGTTGAGCAGCCATGGGTGCCCCTCCCTCTACAGTTATGCACCAGAAGTGATGGACACCCTGGGATGGAGCACACTAGCTAGCTGGTTGTAGAGTGGTGTGAGCTAGCTGGTTGTAGAGTGGTGCGAGCTAGCTGGTTGTAGAGTGGTGTGAGCTCACTGGTTGTAGAGTGGTGTGAGCTCGCTGGTTGTAGAGTGGTGTGGGCTAGCTGTTCGTAGAGTGGTGTGAGCTCGCTGGTCTTAGGATGGTGTGAGCTAGCTGGTTGTAGAGTTGGTGTGAGCTCGCTGGACGTAATGGTGTGAGCTAGCTGGTGGTAGGAGTGGGTGGCTAGCAGAGAGTGAAGGAGTGGGTGGCTAGTAGAGAGTGAAGGAGTGGGTTGTTAGCGGAGAGTGAAGGAGTGGGTGGCTAGCAGAGAGTGAAGGAGAAGGTGGCTAGCAGAGAGTGAAGGAGTGGGTGGCTAGCAGAGAGTGAAGGAGTGGGTGGCTAGTGGAGAGTGAAGGAGTGGGTGGCTAGCAGAGCTTGAAGGAGTGGGTGGCTAGCAGAGAGTGAAGGAGTGGGTGGCTAGCAGAGAGTGAAGGAGTGGGTGGCTAGCAGAGAGTGAAGGAGTGGGTGGCTAGCAGAGAGTGAAGGAGTGGGTGGCTAGCAGAGAGTGAAGTAGTGGGTGGCTAGTAGAGAGTGAAGGAGTGGGTGGCTAGCAGAGAGTGAAGGAGTGGGTGGCTAGCAGAGAGTGAAGGAGTGGGTGGCTAGCAGAGAGTGAAGGAGTGGGTGGCTAGCAGAGAGTGAAGGAGTGGGTGGCTAGCAGAGAGTGAAGGAGTGGGTGGCTAGCAGAGAGTGAAGGAGTGGGTGGCTAGTAGAGAGTGAAGGAGTGGGTGGCTAGTAGAGAGTGAAGGAGTGGGTGGTTAGCAGAGAGTGAAGGAGTGGGTGGCTAGCGGAGAGTGAAGGAGTGGGTGAAGGCACCTGCCCTCGCACCTTTACCACTATACTGTGGGTGGCTCTCACACACACACACACACAGTGAGGGTTTTGCCGCAGTATAGTGTAAGAAAAAGCTCTTCAACCAGTGAGTGCTCTTGCATGAGCATAACCGTTCTAATGGTTACTCTAGCACATCACTCTACCCCGTGATCTCCGCCAAAGCCAGTGCCTTGAAGGCCTCGGCTACCAGGTGGGCATGGCGGGACACAAGTGTGCTCCATCCCTGGGTGTCCATCACTTCTGGTGCATGACTGTGAAGAGAGGGGCACCCATGGCTGGTCAACATGTTTGCCAATTACAAGCTACACTGACCTTCCATTCTTTGCTTGTTGCATTGCTGCTATAAGGAAGAGACGAAGACTGTCCATTTGTACGCTCTGGAAGTTCAGTGTGTTGCAAGTCCACATGAAAGGGAAGGCCCAAGCCCACCTGCACTTGATGAACAACCTGTACATATTGATACCATGACATCTTCCCGACCCAAGCGAGTAGCTTCACAGATAGCGCAGTTGAAGATCAAGGATTGTATTAAAGAGTTGAACAGCTAGTTTGCCTTGTGCTTGTGATGTTGTCTAGCATCAAGAGCTATTCAACAGGGGGAGTATGTTGGAGATTATGATTGTAATAATGTAATAGTGTGTTTGATGTAATGTTGAGTCAGTTATTAAATTTGAGAACGAGAACTAAGCGAAACGGGACACTCAGACCTGTGTAGCAGAATATCAGTGGAGGGAGCAGCAATAGCACACTGCAGTAATCCTGAGTGTGGGCTTGTCCCCTTCAATCTTCCCCCCTCATGGCCCTGTGGTGTGTGTGTGTGTGTGTTTTGTGTGTGTGTGTGTTTGTGTTTGTGTGTTTGTGTGTGTGTGTGTGTGTTTGTGTTGATTCACTTCCGTATGTTGCATGAGTTTGTGCAACTCATCAGAGCATCATGTTGTCCACTTTTTTTTCTCATTGATGTAAGGACAGTCAAATGTGTATCTCATTAATCCATACGTGTATATCCTGCTGGCATTGATTATGACTTCTCAATACGTGTGTGCAGTGCTGGTTTTGTGTCAATGTGCACCAGTCAGTACCCACACTGGTCTATTGCATAGTCAGTCTGGAGACACACACGCATTTGCGGAGGTTGACCTCCGCAAATGCGTGTGTGTCTCCAGACTGACTATGCAATAGACCAGTGTGATCAGGATCAGGATCACGTGTGCAAACAAAGTATATGCTTAGATCATGCGTATTAAAAACTGCTCTTATCTCACATTCAGTCAATTCACATTGGCTTTATTGGAGCATACAGTGGAAATGAGTTCTCGACGCTGTAAATGTTATTGCAGTGCTCAGGAGGCGGGGCAATACCGTTGTTTCCAGCACTGGTCATCGAGCCCTAGCGTTACACTTTAAACGTGGTTAATACAAATCATTAATCCTGCCACGCGCTAAAGTGGTGGGTAATAGATATGGCGTCGTTGTTGGATCATAGCGGCGCTGGAGTTTCAAAGGAACAAGAAGTCTCAAATACAAGGTGAGCAGATAGCTACCCTTTGGGAGCGGGCCTAGAGACGTTCAACAATATGTGTGGTCGTATGTAGACCGTTTTCCACCTAATAGTATTTGTTCTTCGTCATCTCCTTTGTAATGAAAAGGAAAGCACGTATGGTAATCACCTCTGAAATACGGGTATCATGATGCCCTTAAAACACGAGAGATAATACATGAAAACTGGTCACGTGCGCCATACACGAACCGGTCAGAGATCATCAATGTCTGATCTGGTGAAGTAAAAAGCACGAAAACCAATTGGAATCTAGTTTCAACTTGTATCGGTAGCCTGCTTTATCGTACGTGTGCTCTTTGGGCGAGTTGGAAAAACAAATAGTTAATCTCATAGTGCAGTTTGTAGTCAGTAATTTCTCAGCTATAGCGCTTTTCTTAACGAAACGCGATGTGCTAGATGGAGTAAGATAAAAAGGGATTTTGATGCGTATTGGCTCTGTAGAATCGCTACTGTGCCTTTGTCCTTCAGTTTCGCCGCCGGTTTTGTGCTAGCTACGATAGTAACCAGCTTTGCCTAGTTGGTCAAAGAATGGAAAGTGGCGTGACGGTATGTTTTTCAACTAAAAACGCGTACTTTATAACATCCCTTTTCAAAGGGAATGGGTATTGCGACTATATCATTGTTACGTGAGACACCCCCCCCCCCCCCCCCCCCCCCCGGGGGCGAAGTCGGGGATTTGACACGTTAATATCATTACTGGGCCCCACATTTGACCTACAGTTGAGAACATCATACTTGGCCTAATAAGTTTATTTGATTGAAAGTGTTAAAGCGATCAATCCTTTGTCGTTCCTATTGCCAAACTCCCCGATTACTTAGTTGTTTAGTGTATTTGTTGGATTTGTCTTCATTCATGTATTTATGTACGAAGACTATTACTATTTTTAAAAGTTTAAATTATGCAGTTGTATACAAAATACACTTAGCTTGAATAATGAAATGATTTATTAATGTATGTTGTTTGATACTAGTTAACCCCCTCCCCTCCAAACTAACTTCTTCATTCTGCCTGAAAATTAATTGGGTTGTGTATAATTATATTACTCGTAAACATTAATAACTATCGACGCAATCATGGCTGAGGGTAGTGCCGAGTACGATGTTTTGGACGATCGAAACGGTTCTTTTCAGAACCAATCAGAGGAAGCTTCAACAAGCAAGCGAAGCTCCAGAGAAGGAAGAAGGAAGTTGTGCGATTTCCTCGTCCTTCCTCTGATTGGTTCTGAAAAGAACCGTTTCGATTGTCCAAATCAACATCCTCGGGACCACTCTCAGCCATGATAGTGTCGATAGTTATTAATGTTTACAAGTAATATAATTATATTCATTTCCCAATAACTCCAAAATGGCGACGTTACCAAGCTGCTTTCAACTTTTAGCTGTTTTTGTACGTTGCATTGAACGATACAAGTACGTAAGGAGGCTGATTCTATATCACATGCATCGCTCGCTTAATACTGAAATTTCGGAGCGATTCTGCACTTGCTGGAGAGCACAAATCGACGAACAAAAAAGGTGACAAAAATGGTCCATTTTGGTGTTTTAAACTGTAACGATTGATTGAAAGTTGGATGCGTAAGACTGAAAAGGTAAAGACAATGATGAAGTGTCTATAAACCTAATTTACTTGGAAACCACCCCCAATTTTCAGGGAGAAAATCAATGAAGAAGTTAGTTTGGAGAGGGGTGGCTAAATCATTTATTAACAAATGGTAGATTTAATAACTAGGCCCTTTCAGCATTGCTACAAGCATTCAAAATGAATTTCTGCATTTGTGATTTCTTTACTTTTGCACCAGTGATAAACAAAATCAAGTGAAATTGAAACATATGAAAAAATGTAATAGACCAAGTATGATGTTCTTAAAACTGTAGTCGGGGCATTTGACCTTCCAGTACGTGAAAAATTTGGATAGAACTTAAGTTAATTAAACTGCCACGAAGATAGCACATACACACACGCACAGACACCACACACATGCCAACACTCTCGCACACACCACGCGCACACACAGTCACACACTCATGCACACGCACACACTCACACACAGACACACACAAGTATTGTTCCATATTCAACTATTGTAGTGAGCCAGTATTTAAGCCATGTGAGCGAGACATTTATCATGTCGTTTGCTTTTATAAAGGTCAAATCCCTCCCAATGCCCCGAGGGGGTGGGGGGTCTCACGACATTTGACCGGTTATTATCCCCCTACCAGGGGCAGTTTGCTTTAATAAAGGTCAAATCCCCAACTTCGCCCCAGGGGGGGGGTCTCACGTAACAATGATAGGCGCAAACATTTCGGTTGGCAGCGTCACGTCACGCTTGTGCACTAGGTGTACATATTCCTTGCGAGAACGTCATTGTAAATGTGTCTTCCTGGTTTGCAGAGATGCCATGAGGGATGCACTTGTGTGTGCTCAAGAAGTGACCTCAAAGCTGACCACAGCCATTGATGCCAATGGCAAGATGGCAGAACAGGTTTATACTTCCAGAGAGAATGCCACACTGTTCATTACCCAAGCCTTTGAACAGCTCCACCAAACCATTGACGAAAGGAAGAACAAACTGTTGTCAGAGATGGAGGCCATTTCACTTTCCAAGACAACAGCTCTGACCCTCCAGAAGGAACAGTTGATGAAGATGCAAGATGAGATTGGTCGCTACACTGAGATGACCTCCCACATCCTCCAGACCCACACTGACCATGACATGGCAGCACTTGGAGATCTGCTACCCACTGAACTGAAGGCCACACTGAAGAAGGTTGAGAATGTGTCCCTCACTCCAAATCAGTCTAGTGACATACATGTGTCCCTCCTACACATCGATTCTCTTATTAAGCAACTGTCTATATTTGGTCATGTAATGGACTCACCTCCATCTCCATCACAAAGCACATGGTCTTCTGAGTCAGTGGCCAAGGTGAAGGAAAGGTATTGTGTTAAAGTGGAGAGCATGACCTCAAAGGGAGAGAGGTACCCATATGGAGGTCTACAGGTGAAGGCTGAGCTGTCACATGATGGAGCAGCTGTCCCAGGAGAGGTGGAGGACCATGGGGATGGTACCTACACCATCACCCTCACCCCTCAGACTGCTGGTCCTCACCCGCTCCTCATCACAATAGATGGTCAACATGTACAGAACAGTCCTTGTGACCTTGATGTGGGAACCAAGTACAGCACCTTAGGTAAGCCGAAGAAAGTTATCAAGTGTAGTGGTCCACGTGGTATTGCCATCCATGACAGTGGAGACATCTATGTAGCCTGTTGGGGTGATAACTGTATTCATGTGTTTGACCAAGCTGGCCAGGAGAAGAGAACCATAGGTAGTAGTGGGTGTGGTAATGGTCAGTTTAGAGGTCCACGGGGCTTATTCATCAAGGGAGATGTGATGTATGTTGCTGATTATTACAATGAACACATTCAGAAGTTGACAACAGGAGGACAGTTCCTGCAAAAGTTTTGCCAACATGGACTTGAACAGTTTCAGTTTCCAGCATCAGTTATTGTTGATCAAAGAGATATGTTGATTGTTTCTGATACTATCAATGACAGAGTAGTATTATTGGATCAAGCTGGCACCTGGCTTTTGACCATCGATGGTAATGTCCCTGGTAGTCGTGGTTTCCAGTATCCATTTAGTGTTGCCTTGGACCCTCAAGGTAACATCCATGTTGCAGCTAATGGTTCTAACACTATCAAAGTCTTCACACCTGAGGGGACCTATGTCAGATCATATGGGGATGTAGAGGGTCCAACTGGAATAGTGATTGATGAAGAAGGTTACAGTCTTGTTACTGAGCACAGTGGTCATTGTCTTTCCGTCTTTGATTCTCAAGGAAACAAGGTCCACACAGTTGGCAATCTCAGTGCCCCCTATGCTGTTATGCTAGATCCTAAGAGTGGTAGTGTGTATGTAGCAGACACTGATGCTAACACTGTATTGAAGTATTCTGTATAGTATGATGTGATGTTTTGTACATTTATTCCTCTATAATCATATTTGAATACTTGAGTGCAGTAAACACATCCACATGACTTGTTACCCCGCCCCCTTTTATTGCCTTTGTCAAAAGCCATAATATTGGAAACACACATGCACACACACACTCAACACACACACATGCATACATAAATTTACATACACACATGCACACACACATTTGCACACAGATATGTACGTACACTATCACTTATGCACATACACATACAAATGTGCACACACTCACATCAGGTGAGTGTTGTATCAGACGTGGTGAACCAAAGTGGTACATCGGTGATGTCCAACAGTCCCAAGGTACCGGAGTGTAACCTTAGCTCTGACCTGGCATGCTTCTTGGAAGATGGCCAGTTCAGTGACGTGATGTTGGCTGTGGGAAGCCATGAGTTCAAAGCACACAAAGCAGTGTTGGCTGGTGAGAGGTGGAAGGGGGAGGGGAGCAATGTGGGGTCTATCTGTTGTGAAATGGAGGGCCATTTGATGGGAGACTAAAGGGAGTGGGTTGCTATGTGAGGGCCATTTGATGGGGGACTAGAGGGAGTGGGTTGCTATGTGAGAGTATTCACTGTACATTGTTTTATTGTATGGAGGAGTAATGTTCAGTGACAGCTTGTTGGCTATCTAGGGGTAGCTATAGTTGAATGCTCCAGTTATGGTGTGGACCTTCCTTCTAGTGGCTACTTGCACTTTTCACTCATTATGCACCTGTTGCTCTGTCAATAGAGTCAACACTTAGCTGTTCTTTTTTAATTTTAAGAATGTGCAATGGCATATTCAGTTGTATTTGGTATTTGCTAGTATGTTGAGGACGAACTCAGTTTTAGTATATATTGAGCCAACTGTGGATCAGAAAAGAGCCTGGACTATATTGCGCAGTATTCCTGGTTGATACTCGATCGTTAATTAATTTGCATTTTGTTAACCATAATTCCAACTTATTAAAAAGTTTTTTGCTTGCTCTCTTCACGTGTTCGTAGCGATAGCGCTCTCTCGCGACTTTGGCGTGATTGTCTGGAATCGGCTCGTACATTTTTGGTCCTTCGAGCCGGGAATCAACTTCCCAGCATCGCTCATTGGCTGTATTTCAGGCAACAAGCCGAATTATCTGTTTTTTCGTTTGCGCATTATGGTTGATACTCGTTAATTAATTTGCATTTTGTTAACCATATTCCAACTTATTAAAAAGTTATTTGCTTGCTCTCTTCACGTGTTCGTAGCTCTCTCGCGACTTTGGCGTGATTGTCTGGAATCGGCTCGTACATTTTTGGTCCTTCGAGCCGGGAATCAACTTCCCAGCATCGCTCATTGGCTGTATTTCAGGCAACAAGCCGAATTATCTGTTTTTTCGTTTGCGCATTATCTTCGCCCCCACCTGTTGGCATGGCAGAAGAAGTCGCTCTCGCGCTCGGACAACTTCGGAGAAGAAGAGGCATTACTCGGAGTTCTATTACTCGATTGGTAAACCGGCTGAAAGAATTAGAAGCTACCGCGGATCAACCGGCAACTCCTGGGCACGCGCAACAGCTGCTCTCTAAATTGAATGACCTCGATTCGAGCTTTAAGGAGCTTCACATGCAAATTATCGATAAACTAGAAGACGGCGATATTTTGGAGCAAGAACAAATCGCTTTGGACAAGCACGACGATGACATCGCTGCAATGACTGCTCGTCTTCATCGCTTAATGGAGCCCATTGTCGACGCGTCCATTAAGGGAAACGGACGTGAACGCAGATCGATCTCGCTCAAAATATCGCGTATAGAAAAGGGTCTCAAGGTCATAGAAGAACAGATGGCAGACCTCGTTGGAGATGCTGAAGACTTTGACATCCATTGTTCAGCAATGCCAGGAACAGCTTTCAGACTATAAAAAGGACCTTGCTGCACTCTATAGTGACATAATAGATCTTGAACCAAAAGACGATGACGAGTTATTTGCACACCACTCCAAAATAGAAACCGCATTGTTCGATTGCTCTCACAAAATCAAGAAGCTGATCAATAGTCAACTTGAATCTACTGCATCTGTTGCTAGTGGTACAGGAGTCAAACTACCCAAGATTGATGTTCCTACCTTTGATGGCAATCTCCTACATTGGAGGCAATTTTGGGAACAATTTAGTATTTCAGTTCATGACCGCAAAAGCCTGACAAACTCTGAGAAACTCGTATACCTACAGCACGCACTAAAAGGTGGATCTGCTAAGAACATGATTGAAGGATTATCCCAGTCGGGTGAACATTACTTGGAAGCAATTGAATGTCTTAAGTCACGATATGATCGCCCACGCCTGATTCATCAAACACATGTTCGGTTAATTCTGGAAGTACCATCCTTGAAGGAAGGAACTGGCAAAGAACTACGTCACCTCCATGACATTGTTACTCAACATCTCCGTGCATTAAAATCAATGGACTATGACCCATCAGGTCCTTTCATCACCTCCATGCTTGAGCTCAAACTAGATGCTACCACTCAGTTTGAATGGCAGAAGCACAGTCAGTCTGAGGCAAAAGTGCCACATTACCAGGATTTGTTGGATTTTATTGATCTACGTGCACAAGCATCTGAAGGTTCAGCAATCATTGCAGTTAAGAAGCCTTACCACAATTTCACATCTGAAAAGAAGTTCACCACCCCAGGAAAACCTCTGACCTCTTTTACATCGCATCATGCTGCTGTAAGTAATCAATGTATTGTGTGCAGAGCTGATAAACACCCTTTGTATGTGTGCCCTAAATTCCAATCACTACCCCATGATCAGATGGTAGCCACACTAAAGGATAACAACCTCTGCATGAATTGCTTATCTAGTGGTCATGTTGTCAAGAATTGCAAGTCTGTGCATAAATGTCACAAATGCCAAAAACCACACAATACTTTGCTTCACAAGGACAAACAAGTTGATAGCAATTTGGCTGAAGTCAAAGTATCTACGAGTACTGCTGTTAGGCTTAAATCTAATCTATTACTAATGACTTGTCGCATTGTGGTTTATGCTCCTGACGGCTCTTCAATAGAAGCACGAGCTTTGTTGGACAGTGCCTCCTCAGCTTCCTTTGTCTCAGAACGCCTAGCCCAAGGCCTTTGCCTCCCACGATTTAGGCAAAATGTGCGTATTTCAGGAATAGGAGATTTCTCTCATGATAATCCAGTTCAACATATCTCAAGTTTTAAAATCTCAGCTGTCAGATCCTCAGTCAGAAAGATTGGCATCAATCCTGTTCGTTTTGATTCGAGTTGGAAGCATTTGACTAACCTTGTCCTAGCTGACCCCAATTTTGGACAACCTGGAAAGATTGATCTACTTCTGGGTGCTGACCTATTTGCTGATGTTTTGCGTCAAGGTCGGCGGTCAGGTCCCGCTGGATCTCCAGTCGCATTTGAAACAGAATTTGGTTGGGTGCTTAGTGGGCGAACTGAATCCATCGCATCTACAGGAGTAGTAGCTGCACTGCACACTATTGTAGGATTCAAGGATGATATTCTGCGTAAGTTCTGGGAGATTGAGGAAGGTCCAACCAGCAATGCTGCATTCTCATTAGAAGAACGAAGCGTCTTAAGTCATTTTAAAGACAACCACTTTCGCACTGAAGAAGGTTTTATGGTGTCTTTGCCAAAACGACTGGATGCAAAACAGATTGGAGAATCACGCACACAAGCTGTCAGAAGATTTTTCTCATTGGAACGCTCTCTGAACGCAAAAGGTTTATTTCAAGATTTCAGCTCTGTAATGACAGAATACATGGATCTTGGACATGCAGAACTTGTACCTCTAGAAGAAATGGAGAAACCTACATCTCAGGTGTTCTATTTGCCCATGCATGTTGTATACAAGAATTCAAGTACTACTACCAAGATCAGAGCAGTTTTTGATGCATCAGCAAAGTCTCAGTGGCGTAGCAAGGTCTCCTGGCGCCCGGGGCGAGCTACTTGTTGGCGCCCCACCCATAAACTCAAGTCAAACGTATTTCACAAATAAATATTAGAAATAACATGCAAATGATACGAAATGCAGGATTGTAAATTTAATACTGAACCAAAGCAACAGAAAACTTAGAAAAGTTTTAAACTTTAAAATCATTAACCAAAATTTAGTTATCCGCGTTTTTTTGCTTGACTAGTTTTAACAAACTATTGTTAAATCAAACTGCGCAAAGAATTACTGTATCTACAGGTTAATTTTTCGAGCTTTTGCAGAAGCAAAAGTATTTATCACGTCATCGTAATCAAGTCTGGAGGCTAATTTGTGTTCAATTGATAATGTTGCAAGATTTGATAGTCTGTCTTGTCCCATTGATGTCCGAAGATAATTCATCAGGAGTTTCAGTTTGCTGAAGCTTCTCTCAGCTGTCGCCACACTGACAGAAATGGTGATGAATAACTGCAGAACAATAACTAAGTTTGGAAATGCATCCAGTGAAATGGACGAGATGTAACGTAATATATCAAGAGCTGAAAAATTTCTAACGTCACCTTGCTTCGTGGAGGTGTTTGACCGCATCAATCTTCCTAGTGCCAAGAGCTCCTCCAGCAATTCAATGTCGTCCAAATGTCCTGGATATTTTTTGCTCAAATCCTTGCACCTGCTCATCCACTTAGCCTTTATTGAACTCGTCTCATTATCAGAAGGTTGAAGAAGTGATTTGACGTCGCACACAAATCCAAAATCTTCGTCCAATTCATGTACTTTGCTGAATCGATTGGTAATTTCTTGAAGAAGAGCATCAATTACTTCTTTCACCTTCCTATCATATTCTTGTTTTGTTGACAACTGATCATCATTTCCAAGTTCATCATGCATTTTCTTTCTTCGTCTAATGCGCTCTTGAATAGTGATTCCATTTTCTTCACAATGTGCTGCGGCTTGTTCAACCGCTCCTTTTGCAAGCTGATCTCGGTCTTCAACCAGCATTATCCTTAGGGACTCTAAAGCCACCGCAGCCTCCTTTAAGGTAAGGTGCTTTGTCTGGAGAACTGCTTGTACTCTATCAATTTCTGGTAAGACCTTGCCCCACAGATTAAGGAAAACCAAGAATTTGAAGGACATAACATTATCCAATAATCCACCTGCATCAGAACGTGTATCCCTTGTATCGCCATTATTTCTTAGTTCTTCTAGGCAATCAATAAGTTCGTTGTACTGCTTAAAGACAGGCTTAACGGCTTCTGCCTTACTGCTCCACCTTGTATCTGCATGCCTTTTTAAGGAGATTTGAAGATGTCTTTTCATGACATCCCATCGGCCAGTGGACTGAGAGAAAAAGGCAAACAGTCTGTCCAGAGTGCCGAAAAACGTTATAACTTCAGGATTCACTTCAGCCGCATGAACCCCTACTAAGTTCAAGCTATGATTGCAGCATGGTACAAAGACTGCCAGTGGATTTAGTTCCCGAATTCTTGTCTGAACACCTGTATGGATGCCTGACATTGTTGCTGCATTGTCAAACCCCAGTCCGCGACAATCTTGAATGGATATGTTATCTTGTTCAAAACACTCTAGCAATTGATTTGTAAAAATTGCAGCAGTTTTACCTTTCATTGCAAAAAAACCAAAGAATGATTCTCTTACTTCAACATTGTTCTGCTGCAGGACAACATACCGAACGATAATCGACATTTGATCCACGTGAGCTGCATCTGGTGTGCTATCGGCAATTATTGTAAAATATTTTGCTTTCTTTATGTCTTCAACGATTTTTTCATGCACTGTTCTGCCAAGAAGATTTATCACTTCATTCTGGATTGTTGGTGATAAATACGATGTACTTCTTGCAGTTAGAGTTACGGTTGTGAGATGCTCCCTCAAAACTGCATCGTATTTTCCAAGAAGAAGAATCAGTTCATAGAAGTTTCCTCTGTTATGCGACTCGTCATCTTCTCTATGGCCCCGAAGTGCTATGTTCTGTTTAGCGACAAACAGAATGACATCTAACACTCTCTTTAAAATTTCACGCCACTTCATTCGTTCTTGTTGGATAGCTTGTTCCAACGAGTGGTCAATCAATGCTCCTGCGTGCAATCCAGCCTCAAGTTCCTTCCAGCTTAAATAACACTGCCTATGATATGGACTCTTTTCATGATCAAGAATTCTTGGATTCAACTTTCTCCATTTAGAAAACCCATGCTGACTTGCGAATGAACTAACTGTACCTCCTTGACCTGATTGCGTGTGAGGAAATAAAATGCAGCAAAAGCAAAAGGCAGCTCCTTTGACAGGAGAATAAATTAGCCAGTCTCTAGGAAGTTCTTTACCATTTGCCAAAGTTTTTATGAACCACTGACTTGTCAGAGATCTGGAAGTTCCACGTTCATCAACATCTTCCACAAATGGGCCTGCTTTGTTTTGCAGTTCACCGACACCCTGCTCAACGAGTTGCAATCGCAGGGAGTCTTTAATTGGCCGCAGCCAAAGACCAATGTCTTTGATATACGTAGGAAACTTATCGGATTCTGGTTCTGACACTTCTGCAGAAGACTCGTATGCAAAGTCTCCAGAACGATTTTCTTTTTCAAAAATATTTTCTTCATGCTTGGACTTTACTTGTATCGTGTCATCAGTTTTGTCGATATCAGATGTTTCTTCGTCAAATACTTGAGAACTATCTACTTTCTCCATTTCACTCTGCTCGTATTCATTGTCCAACTGATTTGGCTGCTCCGGCTGGTCAACTTTTAAGAATTTAAGCAAAGAACCGCATTCCTTTTGGCGATCAACTTCACGCTGAGCCGAGCGCTTTCTGTAGTACGAACCTGAAGGTTTATTTTTAAAACTCATTTTTATTATCATAGTCTAAGGGCATGAACAACAAAGTTTTTTAAGCGAGACTAGCGGGTTAATAGAGGAGTTGCATGTGACGTCGCGCGCGTCTTACATCACTAAGTATGTTACTATAAATATGCGCTGCGTGGGTACGAGATAAACAATAACCGGACGGGAACAATAGAAGGCGGCAGCATTCGCTCACGTGGTACATATTTATAGCGTGCCGTATACATTAATAGCAGCATACATATGATGTAACTAAACAATGCAAGGCGCGCGTGACGTCAATGCAACTCCTCTATTAACTTATTTTCTGTTTACCTGCCTCTTCGAACTATTTCAGGCCAAGAGACACCGATCCAAACGATAGTCGTCCTATGATCGCTATATAATTTTTCCTTGAGTGACAACCGGTACCGTACGATTATCAAAGAAATTATGCTGAGCCTGACCTTAGACCTACTTTTAAAATTTTTGTTTGACCTATAAAAAAAATTTTTTCCCCACGATTTTAGCACATGTTAGCAGCAAAAGATGATGCTGATACTCCAAACGTTCTTTTACGCTTTCGAATGCATTTAGCCCCTCTCAACTCGGCGCCCGGGGCGACCGCCCCCCTTGCCCCCCCCTTGCTACGCCACTGCAAAGTCTTCATCTGGTGTATCATTGAATGACATCCTCCTTGTTGGACCAACTGTGCATTCGACTCTAATAGATGTTCTTTTACGCTTTCGAATGCATCGCTATGCGATTACAGCAGACATTAACAAGATGTATCGAGCAGTGCAATTGGTTCAATCTGATCGTGATTTCCATCGATTTGTGTGGAGATCAAGTCAGTCTGAAACATTGAAGGATTATCGCATGACCCGCGTCACGTTTGGAGTATCAGCATCATCTTTTGCTGCTAACATGTGCGTCAAACAGAATGCAATGGATTTTGATACCAAATATCCTCTAGCTGCCAAAGCAGTAGAAGAATCATTCTACGTTGACGACTGTTTGACTGGTGCTGACAATGTTGAGATGGCAATCAAGCTGCAGCAAGAATTACAGTTCCTTCTCTCTCATGGAGGTTTCTTGTTGCGGAAATGGAATTCTAGTAATTTAGCTGTCCTACAGAATATAGATCCTGATATTCGTGACTCTGAAGCTATTCACCACATTCATGATGGAAGGGAAAGCACCAAAACACTTGGTCTTGAATGGAATACTAAATCGGACAAATTTTGTCTTACTGTCAATAACGTACCTCCTCCTGATCCTTGTCGTGTCACCAAACGAGCTCTTGTGTCTGACATAGCAAAAACATTTGACGTTTTGGGTTGGTTTTCACCTACTATCATTAAATGAAGATCTTGTTACAAAAAGTATGGGAGTTGAAAGTGGATTGGGATGACTCCATCCCTGACTCAATTCGAGACATCTGGCTGAAATGGAGAACTGAACTTTTCTCCTTTGCAAACAAATCTCTTCCCAGATGTTATTACCCAAAGGAAGCACACATAGTGTCTTTTCAGTTGCATGGTTTTAGTGACGCTTCAGAAGATGCTTATGCAGCAGTAGTTTACCTACGTATGATGGATACACAGAATAATGTGTACGTTTCCCTGGTCATGTATAAAACCAAAGTAGCACCAATAAAGAGGCTAACTATTCCTAGACTAGAGCTTTGTGGTGCTCAGTTGCTTTCTCAGCTACTTCATCATTTGAAAGCTTTGTTTGGCTTACCACTCAATTCTGTTCATGCGTATACAGACAGCACAATAGTCCTGAACTGGCTGACTGGTTCTCCAAGACGTTTTAAGACCTTTGTGGGGAATCGAATTGCTGCTATTGTAGATTGTATACCTCCTGATAGATGGGAACACGTTGCTGGTATCCTAAATCCTGCTGATTGTGCCTCCAGAGGACTGTTCCCTTCTGAGCTGATCTGCAATGATCTTTGGTGGAATGGACCAAGCTGGCTGAAATCTATTCATCTGATTAGACCTAAACCAGAGGAAGGCAACCGTGCGGAAGAGCTCAATGATGAAGAAAGAGAAATCTGTCTTACTTCCCTAGTTCATGTTGTGGAACCCATTATTTGCCTTGAACGCTATTCAAGCTACACTCGCCTCAAGAGGATCACAGCCTGGTGTTTGAGATTCATCAACAACTGCTTAGCCAAGTT
This sequence comes from Ephydatia muelleri, assembly GCA_013339895.1. Taxonomy (NCBI): domain Eukaryota; kingdom Metazoa; phylum Porifera; class Demospongiae; order Spongillida; family Spongillidae; genus Ephydatia; species Ephydatia muelleri. The sequence continues at coordinate 2,584,682 of JABACO010000024.1, forward strand.
AAGCAAGGCTAACAGAATTCTACTAACTTCTTCATTAACAAGTCTAGAGTTGCACATTTCTGAAGTATATTGGATAAGACTTGCTCAGCGAGATAATTTCGAAAGTGAAATTGCCTGTCTCCAAGCTAACAAGCCCATACCGATATCTAGTGCTCTACTTACACTTCATCCATTTCTTGACAAAGACCAAATGTTGCGTGCAGGTGGTAGACAGGAACGCTCAAAGCTATCTTACTCAAAACGTCATCCCATTATACTCCATGCCAAGCATCCTATAGCAAAATTGCTTATCTGGTCAGAGCATCAGCGTTTATTACATGGTGGACCTACACTTGTCCTCGCTTCTCTTAGCTATAGTTTTCATTTGCTTAATTGCCGTAAGACCGTGCGATCAGTTCTTAGACAATGCATAATATGTAGACGACAAGCCATCAAACCTCAACCACAAATGTTGGGTCAACTTCCTGCTGAAAGGATTACTCCAGACTCTGTTTTTGATAGAGTAGGCCTTGATTATGCTGGTCCATTTCTTGTCAAGTATGGATCTGTTAGAAAACCAACAATTGTAAAGTCCTACCTTTGCGTTTTTGTGTCACTAAGTGTAAAGGCTGTACACTTGGAATTGGTGTCTGATTTGACCAGCGAAGCATTCATCGCGGCTTTACGCCGTTTCACAGCTCGAAGAGGGTACCCTTCCCTCCTATGGAGTGATCATGGCACAAATTTTGTTGGTGCCAACCGTGAGCTCAAAGAATTCAATCAGTTCCTCCAGAAGCAGATTACCCAGTGTTCAATTTCGGAATTCTGTTCAACCAAAAACATCATTTGGAAATTTATACCTGAGCATTCCCCACACTTTGGTGGATTGTGGGAATCTACTGTTAAGAGTGTGAAGATTCATTTGAAGAAAATTGTTGGCACAGTAAAGCTCACTTTTGAGGAGTTAATCACTGTATTGACTCAAATCGAAGCTTGTTTGAATAGCAGACCACTTGTGTCGATCAACAATCACAGCGATGACAGTATAGAAGTTTTGACCCCAGGTCACTTCTTGATTGGTCGCCCACTCACATGTCTGCCTGACCCAGATACTTCTACCCCCTCAATGTCATTACTACGCCGTTGGCATTTGTGTCAATACTTAGTTCGACATTTTTGGAACAGATGGTCCGTCGAATATCTATCTACACTCAATAAATACAGTAAGTGGCACCACCCTGTGAAGAATGTTTCTGTTGATGATGTCGTTGTCGTCCGTGAAGATGGAATGGTCCCCACTCTATGGCCTCTTGCTAGGGTGGTTCGTGTTTATCCTGGGAAAGATGGACTTGTTAGAGTGGTTGATGTTAAGACTTCAAAGGGTATCTATAAACGACCTGTTACGAAGTTGGTTGTACTTCTACCATCTACAGTCCAAGCAGAATTCTGATATTAAACTTTCATAATTATTTTAAGACCAACCGGTCTTGGCCGGCGGTATGGTTGATACTCGTTAATTAATTTGCATTTTGTTAACCATAATTCCAACTTATTAAAAAGTTTTTTGCTTGCTCTCTTCACGTGTTCGTAGCGATAGCGCTCTCTCGCGACTTTGGCGTGATTGTCTGGAATCGGCTCGTACAATTCCCTTAGTATTTAAATTTGTAACAGGAGCACAAGTTTTGATGTCCCACATTCTTTAGGATTCAGTCATGTACTAAGCTTGTGCTAAGCTTCACCATTCACATCCAAAACCTTCATTGAAATAGATAGTCAGTCTTCTGAAAAGGCCCAGAAATTGGAGGTCGTTAAACGTACACACATGGACCCATCCCACTTGTTTTAATCATAAGACTCCTCTAGTATGTACACATGTAATGGCCACATGTGTGTGGAGGGGTTGATGTATATGGGGTAGCCCAACCCAAGTTTATACGTCTGTGACTCAAATAGGGTGTGTAACCGGTTATCTGGTTGTTCGGGTTATTCGCAAAAACCTATCCGTTCGAATAGAATTTAGCATTACTCGGAAAAATCGATTAGTGAATTTTATCTATTTGAAATAACCGGTTTATGTTTCTCCATTCGGAGGTACTTAGGTATTTGTCGTCAGCATCGACAATTCGCCCATTATTCGAATACTGTTTTATACTTATATGTGGATATGATTTTCAACAGAGTATTTCATAATTAGAGTTATATATATAACCATGTTGTGTTTACTATTTATACATACAGAAGCAATTTATAATTTGATAGGTATTGAGTAAATAGATAGTAATATATTTAATGCGCATCAAATGGGGATAAATATACAGTTTGTACTAGCTAGCTCAATGCTTTTATCATCGTCTTGAAGTAAGTAACTAGTATATGCCACGAGTTGTGTTTATACGTAGTAGCAATTCATTTATGTAGTACTAGTATTGCATTGTTTTATTGTACAGTGGTACATATCTGAGTATTGCACTAGCGAGTGAAATAGAATGTCAGACTTCTTACCCACTTCAAGTAAGTATGCGCGCTCTGTTTGCGTATGTGTAGGAATTGGAGAGCATTACTCAATTATACTAATGGATATGCATTTATAGTGAGAACGTGAATGGAGTGTTGAGGAATGTTTGTAAGTGGAGTACGTTATTTTACGTGATGTAGGGTGAGTTTTTAATGGTGATGTCTGGTCTCAGTTGTTAGTGTTGGATGGTTAGGTTTACACTAATATTGATGTACAAGTGCATGGTAAAGACATACAATTTATTAAACTCTATATGACAAACACATGCTACTGTAGACCTTTGTGTCTCTTTGTTTTCAACTGACATGCATAGCTCTAGTTTGGTGCGAGACCATGTGGATTTCTGTGTTATCTTCTCAGTGTGCACTCCACAAGCATCATAACCTAGGTATTCGGCAGGTAATTTGGCAAAACCTATTCGGAAAAATCGATTTTGTTTTTAAACTATTCGGAAAAATCGATTTTCAGATCCACAAAATCCTGAAAAATCGATTAGTGTTTTAAAAGTATTCGGAATAATCGATCTTCATTTTGCAGGGGAGGTTACACTCCTTAGACTCAAATATCCTCTTAGTGTATACGATAGTGAGCCATTTTGAATACAAAAGGTAACCTCTGAGATGTAGAGTATATTTGTACCCTTTTCTGTCTTTGGTTGCTCTGTTCTTCAACCTTCATAGATCAAATCAGCATGAAATATAAGCTCCTTTCAGTTATGAGTGAACTTTATGCAGTGTGGGGGAAATGGTTAGGTCTCTTTTGTCATCCGTATAATTTGAAGAACGGCTGTACATGTACCAAGTTTTGTGATTATCAAACTATTAGTCTCAACTGGTTATGACAGTTAAATAATAGATGTTTAGATAGGCTATCCTACATAAACCCCAGTAGTTTGCTTAGAGATGGGTTGGAAACCATTTGATGGATACTGGTCATCCTGATCACATCATGGTTTTTATGACTCTAATAATACAGATAACAAAAGACAGAAATGGTTCCTCCCCCAAACACAATTAACAAATTTCAGGCTTTTATTTATTGCTAAATGGTTTAATGAAGGGTAGGGCATTCAGTATGGTTCAAATGATATTCAAATAGCTCACATTTCGTAATATGTTGTGCAGGTAATGTGTCTGTTGTTACATTGTTAAAATGAAGAAATGCATTTCAACCACTCTTTGGAAAAAGAATCAGACAATGATGAGCCAAAATAGAGCTCTTAAAATGCTTATTCATGGCTGTTTGCACAGAGACCACCAAGCCTCTAATCCCTCCTTGATTTTATCTGTTCTGTTATCCCTTGTAATGAGAATGTTATCAGATGAGCTCATACACCACTGCCATCAATTACTGATTGTTGGTCACTGTTAATGAGATTGAATCAGCCAATGGACACACAGTGTGTTGCATTGAATCCATCCTCCTTGCAGCCAGGTCTCCTGTTTTCAGTGCCATGTTTGAACACGAGATGGAGGAAGGTAGGAAGGTAAGAGACGGTCCTCTTTTGTGTACGTCAGAGCTGTCCATCACAGAACCGTGTTGAGATCAGTGACCTGGATCAGGAGGTGATGCAGGAGATGCTCGCCTACATCTACACAGGCAAGGCACCCAACCTAAAGAAGATGGCCGACTCCCTCCTGTCAGTGGCTGATAAGGTATTGTGTTTGGAAATCTGTTTGTGTTTGTTGTGTGTGGCCTAAGTGTTAGCCTGTGTGGTACCCCAGAGTTGCTTCCTCCCTTCTCTCCACATATCTTCCTTCCCTCCCTCCCCTCCCACCCTCCCCTCCTCTTACCTACATGTATTTCATACTCCACTCATCCTCCCTCCCTCACTCCCTCCCTCCCTTCTTCTTCCTCCCTCCATCCCTCCCTCTTCCTCCCTCCATCCCTCCCTCTTCCTCCCTATTGCTGCTCCCTCCACTGGACAGTCTTCGTCTCTTCCTTAGCAGTGTGGTCTCCGCCAAAGCCAGTGCCTTGAAGGCCTCGGCCACCAGGTGGGTGTGGCGGGACACAAGTGTGCTCCATCCCTGGGTGTCCATCACTTCTGGTGCATAACTGTAGAGGGAGGGGCACCCATGGCTGGTCAACATGTTTGCCAATTACAAGCTACACTGACACAAGCAGAGAGTGAAGGAGTGGGTGGAGAAGGAAATAAGGGCACCTCCCCCTCCCACACCCTTCCATTCTTTCCTTGTTACATTTGGGTAGAGTGATGTGCTAGAGTAACCATTAGAATGGTTATGCTCACGTGAGAGCACTCACTGCTTTTCTCTAACACTATACTGCGGCAAAACCCTCACTGTGTTTGTGTGTTTGTGTGTGTGTGTGTGTGTGTGTGTGTGTTTGTGAGCCACCCACAGTATAGTGGTAAAGCTAGGAATAAAAGGTGCGGTTGGGGGGAGGTGCCTTCACTCTCTACAAGCCACACACACTTCACTCTTAGCTAGATTCAGTGTAGCTAGCTAGCTAGAAGCATGTTGCTCTGATAGGAAAGGTTAATCTGATCCTAAGATTTACTGATAAGGAAAGATGCTTTTACATGTACATGTACCTATTTAATAATGATTAGGAAGCCAGACAGATTACATTTCACAAAGTGCACTCAAATGGGATAGCTATTGTGATGACTGTGGGCTGATATAGAGTCCACCACTGGTATAGCTAAAAATAATGCACACCAAACAGAGGGGGTTAGAACTTTTGCCACCCTCTTAAACTATTCTACAACTATCCAAATAATATAATATAACAAGTGAATGTTGTGAAGAATTTGGGGACCAAACAAACAAGCCCTGATATTAATATCCCTTTGAAAGGAGCTAAAATTGATTTACTAAATATCCAAATCATTGTCATGCTTACATATTGAAGGAAGAGAGGGAGAGATGATGAATGGACTGTGAAGGACATGTAGGTAAGAGGGAAGGTGAGAGAGAGGGAGGGTATGTGGGGGAGGGATAGAAAAACTCTGGGGGGGAGGGGAAGTACATCACAAGCTAACACTTAGGCCACACATACAAACACTAACAGATTTTTAGGAATAAATGGCTAAAATTGATTTACTGAAAGTAAATATCTCAATCATTCAAATTCATTATCAAGCTTACATATTGAAAGAAAATACTTGACCCCTCTTCCTCACACACAGCCATTCAGCAATCAGCATGCACTCCTACATGAGCTCAAACCACACTCACACTGACTTGTTAACGAAATCGATGCACATGGCTTTGAGCTGTGTGGCTGAGTGAAGGTCAGCCAACACCAGTGTGTCTGAAACATTCTCAATGTTCAGATTGGCACACAGAGCCTCCTCACACATCACCTTGAGATGATCCAATGCATACTGTAGAGAAAGACCAGTAGGTAAGAGCACACTGCAGTCATCCTGAGAGTGGGCTTGTCCCCTTCAATATTCCCCCCACATGGCCCTGTGGTATATATGTTTGTGTGTTTGTGTGTGTGTGTGTTGATTCACTTCCTTATGTTGAATGTGTGTATGTATTTTGTGCATCTCATCAGAGCATCATGTTGTCCACTTTTTTTCTCATTGGTGTAAGGACAGTCAAATGTGTATCCAAACGTGTATATCCTTCTGGCATTGATTATGATTCTCAATATGTGTGTGCAGTGCTGGTTTTGTGTCAATTCCTCCTTGGTTTTATCTGTTGTGTTATCCCTTGTGATGAGAATGTTATCAGATGAGAACCACTGCCCTCATTTACTGATTGGTGGTCACTGTTAATGACATCATCAGCCAATAGACACAAGTTGTATTGCATTGAATCCATCCTGTCATGTTCCCTTGCAGCCAGGTCTCCTGTATTCAGTGCCATGTTTGAACACGAGATGGAGGAAAGTAGAAAGGTAAGAGACGGTCCTCTTTTGTGTACGCCAGATCTGCCCCTCCCTCCCTCCCATCACAGAACCATGTTGAGATCAGTGACCTGGATCAGGAGGTGATGCAGGAGATGCTCGCTTACATCTACACAGGCAAGGCACCCAACCTTAAGAAGATGGCCGACTCCCTCCTGTCAGCGGCTGATAAGGTATTGTGTTTGTAAATCTGTGTTTGTTGTGTGTGGCCTAAGTGTTAGCCTGTGTGGTACCCCAGAGTTGCTCCCTCCCTCCTCTCCGCACATCTTCCTTCTCTAGCTCTCCTTGTACATGTACCTTTCTTATTCCCATTCATCCTCCTTCCCTCTCTTGCCCTCTCTCCTTTCTCTCCCTCCCTTCCTCTCCCTCCTCCCTCCCTTCTACCTAAGTGTATTTCATCCTCCCTCTCTCCCTCCCTCCCTCCCTTCCTCCCCATTCCCTCCCTCCCTCCCTCTTACCTACTGGTCTTTCTCTACAGTATGCATTGGATCGTCTCAAGGTGATGTGTGAGGAAGCTCTGTGTGCCAATCTGAACATTGAGAATGTTTCAGACACACTGGTACCAGTTGGCTGACCTCCACTCAGCCACACAGCTCAAAGCCATGTGTATCGATTTCATTAACAAGTCAGGGTGGGTGTGGTTTGAGCTCATGCAGGAGTGCATGCTGATTGCTGAATGGCTGTGTGTGTATATGTGTGTGTCGGGGAGGGGTCAAGTATTTTCCATAAGTTTGATAATGAATTTGAATTATTGAGATATTTACTTTCTGTAAATCAATTTGAGCCTTCCTGTTCCTGGAAATCTGTTTGTGTTTGTATGTGTGGCCTAAGTGTTAGCTTGTGATGCTACCACTCCCCCCACATACCCTCCATCTCTCTCTCCTTCCCTCTCACCTACATGTCTTTCACACTGCATTCATCCTCCCCCCCTCTCTTCCTTCAATATGTAAGCATGAATTGATTTAGATTTTTCAATTGTAGCTCCTTACAAAGGGATATTAATATCAGGGCTTGTATTGGTGTGCATTATTTTTAGCTATACCAGTGGTGGACTTGATATCAGCCCACAGACATCACAATATAGCTATCCCATTTGAGTGCACTTTGCGATATGTAACCTCCTAATCATGAAAGCTTATCAGTTGAACCAAATTCAATGTAATTGCTTCTAGCTAGCTACACTGAAGCTAGCAGAGAGTGAAGGAGTGGTGGCTAGCTTTTTAATCTGTGTCTGTGTGTGAGTGTGTTCGTGTGCATGTGCATGTGTGTGTGACTGTGTGCGCGTGGTGTGTGCAAGCGTGTTTGCGTGTGTTGTGTGTCTGTGTGTGTGTGTGTGTGTGCTATCTTCATGGCACAGTTCAACTAACAAGTTTTATCCAAATTATTCATGTGCTGACGAAAGGTCAAATGCTCCGACTACATGTACACTGAAGTTAGCAGAGAGCGAAGGAGTGGGTGGCTAGCAGAGAGTGAAGGAGTGGGTGGCTAGCAGAGAGTGAAGGAGTGGGTGGCTAGCAGAGAGTGAAGGAGTGGGTGGCTAGTAGAGAGTGAAGGAGTGGGTGGCTAGTAGAGAGTGAAGGAGTGGGTGGCTAGGAGAGAGTGAAGGGTGGGTGGCTAGTAGAGAGTGAAGGAGTGGGTGGCTAGTAGAGAGTAAAGGAGTGGGTGGCTAGCAGAGAGTGAAGGAGTGAGAGAGTGGAGTGGGTGGCTAGTAGAGAGTGAGGAGTGGGTGGCTAGCAGAGAGTGAAGGAGTGGTTGACTAGTAGAGAGTGAAGGAGTGGGTGGCTAGTAGAGAGTGAAGGAGTCGGTGGCTAGCAGAGAGTGAAGGAGTGGGTGGCTAGTAGAGAGTGAAGGAGTGGGTGGCTAGCAGAGAGTGAAGGAGTGGGTGGCTAGCAGAGAGTGAAGGAGTGGGTGGCTAGTAGAGAGTGAAGGAGTGGGTGGCTAGCAGAGAGTGAAGGAGTGGGTGGCTAGTAGAGAGTGAAGGAGTGGGTGGCTAGCAGAGAGTGAAGGAGTGGGTGGCTAGCAGAGAGGGAACGAGTGGGTGGCTAGCAGAGAGTGAAGGAGTGGTTGACTAGTAGAGAGTGAAGGAGTGGGTGGCTAGCAGAGAGTGAAGGAGTGGGTGGCTAGTAGAGAGTGAAGGAGTGGGTGGCTAGCAGAGAGTGAAGGAGTGGGTGGCTAGCAGAGAGGGAAGGAGTGTGTGGCTAGCAGAGAGTGATGGAGTGGTTGACTAGTAGAGAGTGAAGGAGTGGGTGGCTAGCAGAGAGTGAAGGAGTGGGTGGCTAGTAGAGAGTGAAGGAGTGGGTGGCTAGTAGAGAGTGAAGGAGTGGGTGGCTAGCAGAGAGTGAAGGAGTGGGTGGCTAGCAGAGAGTGAAGGAGTGGGTGGCTAGCAGAGAGTGAAGGACTAGCAGAGAGTGAAGGAGTGGGTGGCTAGTAGAGAGTGAAGGAGTGGGTGGCTAGTAGAGAGTGCAGTGAAGGAGTGGGTGGCTAGCAGAGAGTGAAGGCACCTCCCCCGCACCTTTTATTCCTAGCTTTACCACTATACTGTGGTTGGCTCACATACATACACACACACACACACGCACAGTGAGCGTATTGCCGCAGTTCTTTAACCAGTGAGTGCTCTCACGTGAGCATAACCATTCTAATGGTTACTCTTAGCACATCACTCTACCCAAATGCAACAAGCAAAGAATGGAATGGTGTGGGAGGGGGAGGTGCCCTTATTTCCTTCTCCACCCACTCCTTCACTCTCTGCTAGTGTCAGTGTAGTTTGTAATTGGCAAACAAGTTGACCAGCCATGGGTTCCCCTCCCTCTACAGTTATGCACCAGAAGTGATGGACACCCAGGGATGGAGCACACTTGTGTCCCGCCACGCCCACCTGGTGGCCGAGGCCTGGCTTTGGTGGAGACCACACTGCTAAGGAAGAGACGAAGACTGTCCAGTGGAGGGAGCAGCAATACATGTAGCACACTGCAGTCATCCTGAGTGTGGGCTTGTCACTGTCAATCTTCCCCCCAGATGGCCCTGTGGTGTGTGTGTGTGTGTGTGTCTGTGTCTGTGTGTGTGTGTGTGTGTGTGTGTCTGTGTGTGTGTGTGTTTGTGTGTGTGTGTATGTGTGTGTGTGTGTGTGTTTGTGTGTGTGTGTTGATTCACTTCCTCATGTTGCATGTGTGTATGTATTTTGTGCAACTCATCAGAGCATCATGTTGTTCACTTTTTTTTCTCATTGGTGTAAGGACAGTCAAATGTGTATCTCATTAATCCATACGTGTATATCCTGCTGGCATTGATTATGACTTCTCAATACGTGTGTGCAGTGCTGGTCTGTGTCAATGTGCACCAGTCAGTACCCACACTGGTCTATTGCATAATCAGTCTGGAGACACCCACGCAGTTGCGGAGGTCACGTGTGCAAGCAAAGTATGCTTAGATCATGCGTATTAAAAACTGCTCTTATCTCACATTGGCTTTATTGGAGCATGCAGTGGAAATGAGGTCTCGACGCTGTACTTTCATCAATGTTATTGCAGTGAGCTCAGGAGGCGGGGCGATATCGTTGTTGGTCATCGAGCGTTAAGTCATTTGAGTAGTACCGCGTTGCACTTTAAACGTGGTTAATACAAATTATTAATCCTGTCACGCGCTATTATAACAATACTACAATTAATCAGAAGTGGTGGGAAATAGATATGGCGTCGATGTTGGATCGTAGCGCTGGAGTTTCAAAGGAACAAGAAGATTCAAATACAAGGTGAGCAGATAGCTACCCTTTGGGAGGGGGCCCAGTGACGTTCAACCATAATGTGTGGTCATATGTAGACCGCTTTCCACCTATTTGTTCATCGTCATCTCCTTTGTAATGAAAAGGAAAGCACGTATGGTAATTACCTCTGAAATACGGGTATCATGATGCCCTTAAAACACCAGAGATAATATATGGTATTTGTCACGTGCGTACGCCGACCTGGTCAAAAACCATTGGAAATATAATTGGAAACTAGTTTCAACATGTATCGATAGCCTGCTTTATCGTTTTGTGATCTACGTGTGCTCTTTGGGCGAGTTGGATAAACAAGTTTGTTGTCAGTCAGTAATTTCTCAGCTATAGCGCTTTTCAGTGGTGTGTTAGATGGAATCAGATGAAAAGTGACGAAGCGAATCGCTACTGTGCATTTGCTTACTTTGTCCGAAAGTTTCGCCGGTTTTGTGCTAGCTACGATAGTATAACCAGCTTTGCATTGTTGGTGAAAGATTGGAAAAAGGCGTGACGGTGTGTTTCTCTACGCGTGCTGTACAACATGTCTTTTACTTCAATCCCGCCCCCCCCCGTACTTAAAATTCATCCGATTCAATTTACAAGATATTAACACACTAAGTCGCACTGGATATTGTTCAGCGATGTGTGTTGGTTTGCCAAATGCCACTGGTCTACCGAATCGTCTACGCCACATGTACTCGGGGAGATATGTTTCAAATAGGCAAGAATGCATAGTTTTCTCCTCGCGCATCATGCGTTTGCACGAGCTCCACATTCCTTCCACTCCTTGCGTGTGCGTCCAGGTGACAGGGTCCACAATATGGAGCGAATGATTGACAGTGTTATGAATGTTTCCTGTGGTTGCAGCTATCTGATTATACATGTAGGTGCTCCACTCGTGGCTGTATACGATACTGCCAGATCTCACGTGAGCTGCAATAGGGGGAGCAATGTAGCAGCATCCAGCCTAGCAACTTCTACCAAGAAGCTCTCCCCACTTTCTCGTTCCATCCCCCCTGACTTGAGACAAAGGTAACCAGCAGCCTCCACCATGGCCTAGTGGCCTCCACCATGGCCCAGTGGCCTCCACCATGGTCCAGTGGCCTCCACCATGGCCCAGTGGCCTCCACCGTGGCCTAGTGGCCTCCACCATGGTCCAGTGGCCTCCACCATGGTCCAGTGACCTCCACCATGGTCCAGTGGCCTCCACCATGGCCCAGTGGCCTCCACCGTGGCCTAGTGGCCTCCACCATGGTCCAGTGGCCTCCACCATGGTCCAGTGGCCTCCACCATGGCCCAGTGACCTCCACCATGGTCCATTGGCCTCCACCATGGTCCAGTGGCCTCCACCTAGTCCCAGTGGCCTCCACCATACATGGCCGAGCTGCCTCCATCCAGAGTTCAAAAGGCAACAATTGCAGAGTAGTTTTTTTAGTTGTTGTTTTTCGTGAGTGTTCTTTAAGCATTAGACTTGAAGGAGCATATATATATATATAAGCTACAGAAGATGGTTTGTAGTTGACATATGGATTCAGGTGCTGATGACTGCTGTTACCTAGCGCCTCTATATATCATCTCTGGTTAGGATATATCTATTAATATCGTGTCTTAAGTAGTAGGTGGCCTTACAGTCTAGATTTTTGAGGATTGACTCCATGCTGTTCTTTTATTCCTGCCCTTTGTTTTCCTACTCCTTTTTTCCCTTTGTTCTCTTTGACTGTGGTCTGCATTAATTGTTCTGTATTCCGCTTCCACAATCTTCCACCCTCAATCCATTTGGCCTTTGCCGTTGGTTGAGAGTTGCGAACCATGACTCTGTTACTTTGTACTGTATGTTGTAATTCTGCTGAACTGGTCCTCATTTGTTGGGTTTAGGACTATGCCTTGAAGTCTAGGTTGCAACAAATGTAGGCGACTCTTCAGGTCCCTTCTAATCAGGAGATTAATCTGCCGTTCCGTGCATGGCTATATGGGACTGCACATGCCTTCAAAATTCTCTCCTTCTGCAGCTTCCAGCCTTTTCTTCCTTAGCTGCAGGTCTTTGGCTAGCCTGCTTCCTCTCCTGAAGTGTTAGGCCATTTCAAGTAAAGTATTAGCATCTTTTCATCTTTCTCTATGGCCAAGATGATCTGGTCTTTTGTTAGTAGTCTCTCTCCTGTGTATGTTTTGAAGCCAGTAGGGAGTATGTGTATACATATGTGTTCATAAGTGAAGCTTCCCTTCATTCACCTCTATCCCAAGGACTCTCTTCCCCTATTATTTTGGAGATATGTTTCAAATACCGGTAGGCAAGAATGAATAGTTTTCTCCTCACGCATCATGCGTTTGCACGAGCTCCACATTCCTTCCACTCCGTGCGTGTGCCCCGGTGACAGGGTCCACAAAATGGAACGAATGATTGACAGTGTTATGAATGTTTCCTGTGGTTGCAGCTATCTGATTATAGGCGCTCCACTCGTCGGGGCGGCTAGGAAAAGTGGACTTTCACACCTCGGACAGTGGACTTTTGACATCATTCATTGTTATTTTAGGCTCCCTGATCCATTTGCAAAAGTAAACGTGGTTAGCCCTAGAAAATATTTATTCTATTTTTTATTCTATTTGCAGGTTTCTAGGGATAATAGCTGAGTGTGTTATTCTACATACTGCGTGATTATCACCCAATGCTGAACAGCTATTTACTATAATCTCATTTCAGTTAAGCCACTTACACTTTAAAAGCATAAATTATACTACCGTCCACCTCTATTTTATTCTATTGCATAGAATAAAGCTACAAATTTTTACCATTTATGTATCCCCGCAATCGCACTGCCTTAGTTCCGCTATACAGCTTTCACTCTTAACATTTTGTTTGGGATTCTATCTGTAGTGTGATGCTGTATACTGCAGTACAATATCTGTGCACTGATGTCTCGTGGTTTTCACGATATTCTAAGTTAAAGTTTTTTATTCTATTTTTTTTTCTATTTGAGAGTTTCTAAGGTTAGACGTTGCGGATGGGAAAAAATTAGCGACTGGATTGCATAAGTGTTGGTGTACTTTAGCAATCACCGCTCAATAAGTATTTCATTTCCTTCTCTGCCGTCCTGCCTTTAATTACATATGCATGTCGTGTACGTAAATACCCTGCACTCTCAGTTCCTAGTCAGAATAAGAGCTTCAACTTGCTTTGTTTGCTGCAGCATTACATGTCATAAATTGGGATATCAGAAACTGCTTTATATTTAGACAGTTTTGCCAACCATGCATACGTACAGAGAACACAGATCAATTGCGTTAAGGTCTATGCTCTTTTATTGGCATATGGACGCTGCGACAAATGTCTGTGGAGTAGGATCAGGTTAGGCTGCTGCCACTGGGATTAAGCTACATGTAATGCTGCTTTTTTGTATGTGTAGAAACCATACACACTCGTGCATAGCTCTACATGTATGCATCAACATTTAGCCATGCGCAGAACAGCATATTGTACGCATGCATGGCATTGAAAAGTACGATATACCCTTCATATAATGTTGAAAATTTCACCTGAACTAACTGTAACCACAGTTAAGCGTTTGGCTGGAGCTCTGGCAGAGGTCATATTGACGATTCAACGCAAGCTAGCACGTGTACTTAGTGTCAGATAAATGTTCACTTACCTCATAGTAGTTTCACACATATGATTCCAAAGTGAGGCTACTGTAGACAGCTTGATGTGGCTGCCTGTGCACTTTCTGTCGCTATAAATTCACATGCATAAAAAGGTGCTCATTCATTAGAAATCAGACTCGTGAAAATGTTTTCTCCAGCGTGTATTTGGAATCATTGTGCTAAAGATGTCTGGTGCTTCCTGGTCCTTGGAACAGGGAATATTTCCACTGCTTTCACCTTGTCCATGTCAGGTTACACCACTCCACTGGTCTGCTCTCCTCTTATGCCCGTCCAGAAATCTTCCTTAGGGTGCTCCATTTCTTCATGTTCAGGTGGAATGTGTGCTCCCTCTTTCTTGTGTCGTGCATGTTTAAATCCTCTCTGAATACTATAGTATAGTCTACATGTAGATCCAAAATCTTCAAGCATGATGGCTGTTAGTGAAATAATGTTACAAACTACAAAACTGATGGGCCCAGGAAAGTACCATTGAAATTTATTACACACTTTACCTATAGCTACAGTGTTGCTAACATATCTATAGGAGGAATTTACATTTATCAAGCTTCTCTATTTAATGCACATCCACTCTAGTGCTCAGCTGACATGTCGGCTGTGTTCTAAGCCGTACAGAGAACCCAGAATTCTTCCATGTCTTCACTCTTTCTGTGGCCAGTGTCTCCATACGAAGATAGAGAGGTCTGGGACCAAGCAGAACATGGAGTGTCCTACCTGTCAGAGAAGTATCACCATACCAGAGGGTGGAGTCAATGCTATACCTCAGAACCTCCATCTTGGCTTTGAAGTGGAGGTGGCTGGGTACATGTCCAAGATTGGCAGTGATGGTGAAAAGTCATGTGATGCTTGCATTGATGGGAGCACAGGGCCTGCAGTGGTGTTCTGTTGCACATGTCATCATCTTCTTTGCAAGCTGTGCCATGACCACCACAAGCATAGTAAGATATTCTACCATCATCAGCTGGTTGGATTACACAAAGACTCAATCAAATTACTTCCATCTATAATGAAACCCACTAAACACTTCTGTTCCGTACCTCATCATGAGAAAGAAGAATTGAAATTCTTTTGTGAGACTTGCCAATTACTGGTCTGCAGAGACTGTGCCCTTGTCCTCCACAAGGACCACAGGATTGCTGACATGTGCAATATTGCAAAGGTCCACAGAGATGCCATGAGGGAGGCACTTGTGTGTGCTCAAGAAGTGACCTCCAAGCATACCAGAGCCATTGATGCCAATGGCAAGATGGCAGAACAGGTTTATACATCCAGAGGGAATGCCACACTGATCATAACCCAAGCCTTTGAACAGCTCCACCAAACCATTGAGGAAAGGAAGAACACACTGTTGTCAGAGATGGGGGCCATTTCACTTTCCAAGACAACAACTCTGACCCTCCAGAAGGAACAGTTGATGAAGATACAAGATGAGATTGGTCGCTACACTGAGATGACCTCCCACATCCTCCACACCCACACTGACCATGAGATGGTAGCACTAGGAGATCTGCTACCCACTGAACTGAAGGCCACACTGAAGAAGGTTGAGAATGTATCCCTCACTCCAAATCAGTCTAGTGACATACATGTGTCCCTCCTACACATCGATTCTCTTATTAAGCAACTCTCCATATTTGGTCATGTAATGGACTCATCTCCATCTCCATCACAAAGCACATGGTCTTCTGAGTCAGTGGCCAAGGTATTGTGTTAAAGTGGAGAGCATGACCTCAAAGGGAGAGAGATACCCATATGGTGGTCTACAGGTGAAGGCTGAGCTGTCACATGATGGAGCAGTTGTCCCAGGAGAGGTGGAGGACCATGGGGATGGTACCTACACCATCACCCTCACCCCTCAGACTGCTGGTCCTCACCGACTTCTCATCACAATGGATAGTCACCATGTACAGAACAGTCCTTATGACCTTGATGTGGGAACCAAGTACAGCACCTTATGTAATCCAGAGCAAGTTATCAATTATAGTTCATATTATTATAGTGATGGTATTGCCATCCATGACAGTGGAGACATCTATGTAACCTTTTGGAATGATAACTGTATACGTGTGTTTGACCAAGCTGGCCAGCAGAAGAGAACCATAGGTAGCAGGGGGAGTGGTGATGGTCAGTTCACGTATCCATGGGGCTTATTCATCAAGGGAGATGTGATGTATGTTGCTGATAGTTGGAATCATCGCATTCAGAAGTTGACAACAGGAGGACAGTTCCTGCAAACGTTTGGCCAATGTGGATCAGGTCAGGGACAGTTTCAGTTTCCAGTATCAGTTATTGTTGACCAAAGAGATACGTTGATTGTTTCTGATAGTGGCAATTACTGGGTAGTAATATTGGATCAAGCTGGCACCTGGCTATTGACCATAAATGGTAATGTCCCTGGTAGTCATGGTTTCCAGAATCCATATGGTGTTGCCTTGGACCCTCAAGGGAACATCCATGTTGCAGCCTTGGCTACTAACACCATCAAAGTCTTCACACCTGAGGGGTCCTATGTCAGATCATATGGGGATGTAAATGCTGCATCTGGAATAGTGATTGATGAAGAAGGTTACAGTCTTGTTACTGAGTGCAGTGGTCATTGTCTTTCCGTCTTTGATTCTCAAGGACACAAGGTCCACACAGTTGGTAATCTCAATGGTCCTAGTGGCGTTATGCTAGATCCCAAGAGTGGTAGTGTGTATGTAGCAAACACTGGTGCTAACACTGTATTGAAATATTCTGTGTAGATTGATGTAATGTTTTGTACAATTATTCCTGTATAATATTTCAATACTTGAGTGCCATCCACATGACTTTTATTGCCTTTGTTAAAGGCCATACAGTCGCGGCTCGGTACAGTGAAAAGTAACAGCTCGGTACAGTGAAAAATTAGTGTCATTCTTGCGGTCCCACAATTTCATTAGTAACCTCCACGCGTTTGCTATACCGCACGGTCTAAACTAACTGACAATGCTAAAAAACAATTTCGGTCACATGGCCTATGATGCAACTTCACTGCATCTCCTCGTGATGCGTGGTTGGTGTTTTACGTTGTATTGTTTCGTTTGGACTCGCCTGAAGACCGAAGTCTTTTGGTTCTCTTGCGTCACACAATACACAGAACCACAGAACCAAAATATTCGGACACAAACACCAGTGAACTGTCACGAAAATTTTGGTCCCCCCCAAAAAATTGGTCCCCCCGGACCAATTTTGTCTGTAATATTTGGTCTGCGCATGCGTATTTTGGTCCCCCCCCTTTAAACACGTGTTTTTGTGAAGTGATCAGCGACGATCGGATGTGGAAGCAAAAGAATGTATATAAATTAGAGAAAAAGGGCTTGAGATGGTACGATATTATATGCATAGGCCTTTTGGTTGTAGATGTACGATTCAGTGCACGTTCATGCTCGTATTGTGTAGATGACGATGGCGTTGGTTTCTGTGACGACCTGGTTACATTGGTGTGAACGATGGTGAGTGTGAAGAAGATGATGCTGGTGAAGAGCTTTGGCATTTGTTATAACTGGCTCCCAAGATGAACACCTAGAACTCAGAGCTATTGCAACATCATACACGCAGCACAATGCTGAAAATTTGTCATGCTACCTTAATGCTCATGAAACAATGGACGAATATCTAGCAAGAACAGACATGCACAGTTCATCTGTCTGGGCTACGGAAGTTGAAATTTTTGCAGTGCCCAATATGTTGCGGACACCTATAATGGTGTTTTGTCAATCTGGACATTCTTACAAGTGGCTACACTTTTTGCCACATCCATGTGAATACAGCAATGTTGTGCATGCACATTCCAAAGAAGCTGTTTATCTGGTCAATACATGTGACCACTCTATGAATCTGTTAGGCGAATGTAATATAGGATTAGCTCATATATATTAATAAATGAATTATTCGTGTCTCAATCACTTTTTTTGCATGATTTGATTAACATACATTTAATAACAAATCAACACACCGAATGTCAGTGGAAACGGTCACTCAGTTATACATGCATGCAACAAATCGATGAACTACGTCATGGTACTCATCCTAAATAGCCAACGGCCCTTTCTCACTACGTCATGGTACTCATCCTAAATAGCCAATGGCCCTTTCTCACTACCTGGTACACTTTTGGCAAGGGCAGTACACTTTTCGCAACCAAATTGTACCGGGTGGTACAATTTTGGTTGCGAAAATTGTACCTGGTGGTACCTTTAATTTCAGCTGGAAAAAAAAGGGGGGGACCAAATTTTTCAAAGGGGGACCAATTTTTTCAGAAAATATTGGTCCCCCCGGACCATTTGTTTCTGAAATATTTGGTCCGGGGGGACTGTTTTTGGGGGGACCAATTGTTACGTGATGAAAAAACATCAGACAAACGAGAGCAGTCTCCTATGGACAGTTCAGTGAGCTTCTCAGCGGAGACTGAGAACATGAGGATGGAACGGCTCCTGGGGTCCCTCTGCCAAAATGATATTCCAATCACCCAAGCCGGGAGTTCCTGTGGAATAACAGACACTCCACGGGGTACCCCATCCGTCATGGATACTGCCAGACTCAAACTACAGACCAATATGGCAGACATCAAAAACATGATGACAGACATCGCTCATGCCAGCCATCACGTAGACCACCTGTCAAAAGCGGTTGAAAGCAATCGGCTGCCCAAAGGCCTCACGGTTGAACCGCGGATGATGCTCGTAGGCGCCAACGAAGACACTGAGAGAGAATGGAAAGAGCAGACAAAGATTAATACACTGGGCTACATAAACGTAGCCAAACAACATTATGCCAGACTCATTGCCCAAAAAACTGAGGCAATAATAAGACAGCAGACCTCTGTCTTGGAATGCATTACGGATACCTCCCTCTCAGACACCCAGAGGAAGGCACTAAAACGCTCGTATGAGGACTCCCTAAAACGCGCTGAAGGCGAAGCGAGGGCCGTTAAACAAGAAAGGGACCAAACTTCCCTGGCCAAACTCGCAACAGAGGAGGATAGACCACTGAAAAAACAAAAAAACCTCTGATTATCAAAGGTATGACTCTGACCACAAATATACTAAAACGTATGTTACCTCACAACACTCCACAGCACCCCGAGCGGAAGAAAACACTACACCCCGAAACGTGGACCCCCCCAGAGAAGAGAGTGGAAAAACCATGCCAGACAGTAAACGGGCAAGAAGAAACCCCAAACTCAGATCTAAACACAATCAATTGTATAAAGAGTGTTTGAGTGCTCATAAATTGCATGACAATGTGGTCAACCTGTCATCATACCTACCCACACAGACAGAACTAAACATACTGTCCAAAGGTCTAACCTTCATCCCTCACACACGTCCCAGAGACGTACAAATCAATACAGAAATAGAAAACTTTATTAGAAAACTAAGACTCAGGTACATCCACAGAAATACACAGACCAAACATAACCCATTCAGACTAAAATCAAAACACATTCCTAAACCCACAGACTCCCAAGACTTAGAAAACTTGATCAATAGAATCCGACTCACACTTTCTCAGATCCATCCAACCACAGGTCGGACCAACCTCCCAAAACTCAAAAGTTAACTCATGCGCTTATTAAAAATGGGTACAAGCAACTTAACTGTCTAAACTTTTTTTCTCCATACGTTGAAGAAGGGGTGGCTCGATCAGAAACCCAGGAACAATGTGAGCTACTTATAACCAATAGACCTCATGTGCAGCACGAGGTTTAGGTGGTGGCGATGTCGTGTTGATTGTAGGCTACCACAAGGGACTAAAACTGTATATGACATGCCTCTGATATAGTTATTAAACTGATGGCCATGTCAGGAAAACGGTCAGGACCAATCTCCCAATGTGCCTGACGCTTTGTGAGTTGGTACCAGTGTTGTTGCCATGACGGCTTTGTATTTAAAGGCCAAAACCCTTTCCATAGTGTAAGGACTGGGGACCCAAAGTCAGTGTAAATACCTTCCTGTATCGAATTAGGGGTGACACAGAGACACAGGTACAATGTGACTTAGTTCCAACCTGTAGCCCACATGTACTGAAAGAGTTTTAGGTGATTGCGATGTTGTGTTGATTGTAGGCTACCCAAGGCACTAAACACTGTATATGAACTTAGGCCATGCCTCTGGTGTAGTTATTGTATTGATGGCATTGTCAGGAAATTGGTCAGGACCAATCTCCCAATGTCCCTGAAGCTTTATGAGTTGGTACCAGTGTTGTTGCCATGACGGCTTTGTATTTAAAGGCCAAAACCCTTTCCATAGTGTAAGGACTGGGGACCCAAAGTCAGTGTAATTACCTTCCTGTATCGAATTAGGGGTGACACAGAGACACAGGTACAATGTGACTTAGTTCCAACCTGTAGCCCACATGTACTGAAAGAGTTTTAGGTGATTGCGATGTTGTGTTGATTGTAGGCTACCACAAGGCACTAAACACTGTATATGAACTTAGGCCATGCCCCTGGTGTAGTTATTGTATTGATGGCATTGTCAGGAAATTGGTCAGGACCAATCTCCCAATGTCCCTGAAGCTTTATGAGTTGGTACCAGTGTTGTTGCCATGACGGCTTTGTATTTAAAGGCCAAAACCCTGCGGCGCTCGTAACCCCGGCGTTCCTGGTTAGCTTCGCTCACGCTAGCCTGCGGCGCTCGTAACCTCGGCGTTCCTGGTTAGCTTCGCTCACGCTAGCCTGTGGTGCTCGTAACCCCAGCGTTCCTGATTAGCTTCGCTCACGCTAGCCTGCGGCGCTCATAGGATCAGGGCCTGCGACGCTCTTTCTACACATGGGTTCTGGATGGTCTACTATCGAAATAATTTTACCCATGCCTTAACTAAAGGAAGGTAAAAGGAACACAAGTGTACGACTCTTATAAAAGGTGACAAGTTATTACGTCATCTCACGCGCGCGCCACGTGAAAACATGACACGGCTGTTTGCGGCCCATTAAAAGTTGGACAATAAGACCTACGCCCAGAAATATTGAAACGATTACATCATCCAACATGATCTCAACAAGGACTTTGTATCTTCAACCTATATAAGGACTGCACTTGTGGTCCCGCCATTTTACAGCCATTGTAGCATAGACCTACCATTTTTCTATCTTATGTGTGAATTACATGATATAACTCCGTACCCTCTAATAGTTATAGCGCTCGCCATGAGAGTACCACGACCAGATATCCTTGACAAAAATCGGAACACTAGTCTATTGCCAATTTTCCTGTGTGAAAACGAAAGGTGAGTAAATGGTGGAGGGTTAAAGCTACCTAGAAAGCCAAATAACTAAATGCGGCCTGCTGAAATGAGAGCGCCACAGGTCGTCAAACATAGGCGATTTAAGTCAATATCACGTAATGCTGAATAGATATATGATGATGATTATGATGCTATTCCATAGAATACTTCGGTTTTTTTGTTTTTACCGGTAATGCTGCGACATTCTGTGGTGCAATAGAGATCAGGTGTTCCTTCATAACACATTGGTAGTGCTGTAGCTTCTCGTGTATTGATGCATATGTCCTATGGAGAGCATTGAATTTGGCATGTATGGATTCGGCTCCCTGTTCTCCAAGGAGACCGAACCCTACATGCCACTTTTGTAACCAAGGAACAGTGTGGTCTTCAAGGAGATGCATTTTCACTGGGACAGTGGCTTTGGGAAATGATTCCCTGAATGCATCCATGAAGGTTGTGATTGCTTGCCCTATAATGTGGACAAACTCAGTGTGATTTAAAATGTGTATGCTTGAACTTACTAAGTTGTTCAATGCTGTCGCCAGATAGAAGTGATGCATCATATAGCTTATGGCATGTTGCAAACTTATTCAATATGTTCTTAAACTTTTCAGATGCTCTCACTATGTCTGCTGTGAGACCTGGTTGTTCATTTGCTACCACCTTTGTCAATGAATTGCACAAGGTCTCGATGTTCTTAGGCTGCATGTGTGAACAGTGTATAGGCAAAGTGATGCAGATTTATATTTTAGTACCTGCAACGACTTGTGCACATGATTGCCTATGAAGGCACCACCGAAATAACACTGCCTTTCAACGTTGAATGACTGGAGAGCAACATCAAGCTGCTTGACAAAGGGTCCATCTTTTAATGGAAATCCCTTATCGAGTTGTCTTTTCAATGCTACAATTTGCTCTTCCTTGAATAATTATAGCATAAATCAAAATTCACATACATTGCTGTGTGACAGACTCACCACTTTCTTAACAGCTTGTCTCTTAATCTCAGCTTGGTCAAGGAGACATTTAACCACCACATTTGTCTCACCACAGGAAATGGACAAATATGTTGTCAGCTGCTCATGAGCATTGAGCTCCTGCTGTTGGCTTATCAATTCTTCTTTGGCTGACAGCATCTTCAGCATCTCCTGGTGGTACTCATCAAAACTTGAGGAGCTAGTAGCTGCAGTATGCGATAAGGAACAGGCAAGCTTCAAATCGAGCTCATGGCACGTGTCCTCAAATAGCTTGAATATCTTTGTGAACACACCGAGAGTTATATGGAGACCTGGCAAGCACACCTATGGAGGGGAAGGTGAGAGCGTGAAGGGGCACGTGCACCATTGTGGCTGTTTTACAACCTATTCTAACCTGGGATACAGGAATGTTGAAAATTGGCTTTGAGATGCAATTGTGGAACAATTGTGCATCACTCCTAATCCCTCCATTTTCCATGTAATTTAGATTATCCCAAATCATGGTCTCCAATGTGCGCATCTCAGATGGTGGTAGGGATCTTCATCCTATCTTTGTGGATATGGCAACATAAGCAAGGATAGCACCCTGTGTACAAAGGTTGGTCATATTGAGTGTCACTGATATCTATTATTGACGTACCACAAGCTCCAGAAAGGCCATACATTGTACTGAAAAAGTCGTAGTCACCACAAAGAAACAACTTGATTTTATATTGTCTACATTAATTAAAATCTCCAGTTTGTGTGTTAAACTTTATATAACACCAACCTCCATTTTATCCTTTGCAGTTCTGCCACCTGTTCTTGATAGCGATCTAATGCTACATGAAGGTTAGTGATGTTGTCTTCAGCCTCAAAACAGCAGAAGACACAAGTGTTTTGCGGAGAGTTGGGCGAGGGAACATTAACAATTTGAAAACTCATCTTGAATGACCCTCCACCCTTGTCTCCTCCCAGCTTGATCCACACTTCATCACTGGGGATTATGTCATGCCAAGAGAGCCTGCCAGCTCTGTGTAAATACATAAGATGTATGCATCTTATGGTATTTATTCATTACTTGGCATTTTCATCCAGCAGTTGAAACACCTTTTCCACCAGATTTGGAACATAGACTAGGGCAGCTCCTCGGATCTCCTCTCCACCAGACTTCAATGAAAATGAAAAAGGGGCAATCTCTCCTTTGAGGTTGCCCCTGATCATTTCTCTTGAGATTTGCCGCATCCTTTCTTCACAACCAATGGAGATTCCTGAAGCCTTAAGCCATCTAAATTTAAGTAAGTTATAAGAGTTATTATTAATACATGTATGTACATATATGATTTTCACCTTCGGAGGTGTCGCAACTTGTGCCAAGGAATTGCTAGGCCAGCCTTAATTGCCAAGCCTTGCTCAGCACTCACTTTGATGTCCATAGCAATACCCGACTCCACTAACAAATGGTGCTTTTCGTCGTCACTCATCCACTTTATTTCATTCTCAAGTAAGGTGGATGCCTCCCCTCCACTGACAATGTCACGCACATGACTCATCTCTTGACACCTTCGCTTGAGTGTCCTCTTGCTGGCTGATTTGGTTACATTGTGGGTGGCAGTAACCCTCATGAATGTGACTGGCTGTAAGGAAGTCATGATTATGTTATAGTTATTGACTATGAATGTGTCTATGTGGTGTGTATTGGGCCTATGTTTATCTGGTGTGTGCACTTACTCTTCCTCCTGTTGGACACTTCAAAACAGGGTTCTCAGGGCTTGTTGAAGACCTTCGTCGCAGGACACCTGCAGCTGCTATCACCTCTTCTTCAGTAGGAGATGGTGTACACTGATGATCATCAAAGCTTTTAGCTCTGATGTCCCTGGAACACACTGCGCAATGTACCAATACATCACCCAAGATGTTTAACACCAAAGTGGGTGCAGGGTTAAGAAGCAATGGTGCTGTGTCGTAACAACAGGGACACTGTACGTCTGCTGACACTACAATCCATTGCCTGATACATTTGGCACATACAAGGGCTTTGCATGGGAGCTCCAGGGGCTGCTTGACCACCTCAAGGCACAGAGGACACTTCAGTTGCTGCAAAACCGACAAATTGTCATCTGCTATAAAACAGTGATTAGTAGGCGGGTCACCAAGAGCATTTAGTGGTAGTGGCGAAATGGTGTCGATGTACTTCAAAAGCTTATTAGCACGGCCTTCTTTAGCTGGATGAATGACTTTGGGTGGCCTTCCCACTTGGTGAGTGGGCATGAAGTGTTCACACACCTCATGTGGGGATTTAGAGACATTAATATACATGCACATGTCATAATACTGGGGGTGAAACATCTCACCATGCAAAGTTCACTTCTATGTGGTAGCCACCGAAATGCAGTCACACAGCACCTATATGGTACCCCCTGTGCAGCTGCATCCATTGCCTTCTGAAGGGAACGCTTGCAGGAGCTACAGAAACTTTGTGGGTACACCATTGCATCCTCCTCAGATTGAAATGCCGCCATACCAAACACCTTCTGCAATGCCTGAGTGTATGCCTCACACTTGTATATGGTGCCCTTTTTGTTGCCCTTCCTGTCATACATGCGTTTTGCACACACTCTGCAGTGCAGCTGAACTTGGTGGTGGTGGTACTCCATTCAACCTATACAACACCGCATCATTATTCATAGAAAACAAGCAGACTGCTTTGGCCGAAAACAGCCGGCCGCACTTTGTTAATGGGATAAACCTTTCACCTGAAGTGTTAACATTGCCTCTATGTCGAACCTACCAGTGAGAAAATTGGCAGCTCGATGCAATCCGCGCTTCCGTAGCACCAGCTTGAGATGATGTAATGGCATATGCTTTTGAAAAACGGCCAGTTTGTTAATCGGTTCACGTAATTTTAATTGTTAAGATGTGTATGTTATAGAGGAATGATTGCTGGTACTAATGCATTAGCTTCTAATAGTACCAGGTATAAGATTCAAGCAAGCCATGCCGTTAAACATTGCATAGAGATAATGAGGCTATCCGCCATCATTTGTATACCCAATACCGTAACGCTCTAATTATCCAACTAAATGTCCAGCCGCAAACAGCCGTGATGAAACATTGCATGGCGTGCGCGCGCCTGAAAAAGATACTGTCCTTAACTCCCTTGAGTTATCTCCAAAACAACCCTGTGGCACGTGTTTATGTTAGCTCTATCACACTGTACTACTGTATAGTAATTACCTTCTTCTAACCAGCTGCACCGGTAATTTGCGTGTGTCGTCCACCGATTGCGGTACGATTCGCTCAATTAACAAGAAAGTTTGCTTTTTGGAATCCACTTACCAAGATCTACCAGGTACTGCTCTTAGTTTCAACGTATGTCTCAGTTTAAAAAACTCGAAAAGGGGGGAGAGGCTCTTACAGTCCAATTAACAACCAATTAGCAACTTCACGGAGTGCACGCTCAAGTCTCCATACAAATGTATGGCTCACGTGCGCCGTTTCCAATCCCTCTCCTCTACTATCTATGGTCCAAACGAAACACTACAACGTAAAACACCACCCACGCATCACGAGGAGACACAGTGAAGTTGCATCATCGGCCATGTGACCGAAATTGTTTTTTTAGCAGTTTAGACCGTGCGTAATAGCAACCGCGTGGAGGTTACTAATGAAATTGCGGACCGCGATGAATGACACTTATTTTTCACTGTACCACTGTACCGAGCCGCGACTGTAATATTGGAACCACAATTGATAGGAATTCTGGAGGTGTGGCCATTTGATGGTCATGGTAGTTTTACCATTCCTCTTCCCCATTCCACTCCATACCTTTCCTTCTTCCCCATGCACTCGATCCCTTCCTTTTCCCCACTCGTTTCCTCCTCCCCACCCTGTAGGACTACATGAACCAGACCCATGGGAAGAGTCTCAACATTCAGAACATCACTGTACACATGCCGGGAAAGAGGATTGAATCCATCCTCCTTGCAGCCAGGTCTCCTGTATTCAGTGCCATGTTTGAACACGAGATGGAGGAAAGTAGGAAGGTAAGACACGGTCCCCTTTTGTGTACGCCAAAGCTACCCTTTCCTCCCTCCCATCACAGAACCATGTTGAGATCAGTGACCTGGATCAGGAGGTGATGCAGGAGATGCTCGCCTACATCTACACAGGCAAGGCACCAACCTACAGAAGATGGCCGACTCCCTCCTGTCAGCAGCTGATAAGGTATTGTATTTGGAAATCTGTTTGTGTTTGTTGTGTGTGGCCTAAGTGTTAGCCTGTGTGGTACCCCAGAGTTGCTCCTTCCCTCCTCTCCACACATTTTCCTTCTCTAGCTCTCGTATCTTTCTTGCTCCCACTCATCCTCCTTCCCTCTCTTGCCCTCTCCCCTTCCTCTCCCTCCCTCTCTCTTACCGACTGGTCTTCCCTCCACATATCTTTTTCTCCCTCCTCTCCCTTCTACCTAAGTGTATTTCATCCTCCCTCCCTCACTCACTCCCTCTCCCCCCTCCTCCCTCTCCCTCCATCCCTCCCTCACTCACTCCCTCCATCCCTCCCTCCATCCCTCCCTCCCTCCCTCCCTCCCTCAGATGTAGCCAACTGCACAGCCACAGTGAAGAAGGATTTTCGATCAAAGACGGTCCCCTGTGTTAAGGAGCTGGACTCTGCACTGCAGTCCATAGGAGTACATCGCCAGCAATATTTTGGAGGTGCCTTTGTGGGCAATCATGTACACAAGACTCTAAAGGTACTAAAAATTTAACTTTACAAGTAGTATCATGTGACTTCAGATCTTCACTTTACAGCTATCTAATATTCAGACACTGTGCAAATCACTGGTTCAAACTGCACAAAACAGATTGCCCCATCGCGATGCAGAGCTACAACAGCGTACCGATATTCTGGTCAATACATTTTGCATGTTTGCTAGCTGCCACAACCTATATGACCAAAATTTCATTGATGAGGCACAAACTTTTGCTCTAGGCGAGTATCATTTTTATGATTTCATTTGAACTCAAGACCATACATATAATTGATTTCTACAGAACAAGCCATTGAACAGTTCATGGCGCACTTCCGGAAGTCCTTCCCAGAGGCAACAGTCCCCATTAAGATGCATATCCTGGAGGATCATGCTACTACATGGGCTAATTCTACGCATGTTGGATTTGGCCTCCTAGGCGAACAGGGGGCTGAGTCCATCCATGCCAAGTTTACATGACTTGGCTTGGCATACACAGCAGTTACTGACAAAGTAAAGCATTTGCAGTGCATTGTCAAAGAACATTTAATAAGTGTTTGCCCACAAGTTTTAGCTGCCGTCCCCCCTCCACAAAAGAAGAAAACTTCGTCATCATCCGTTAGCTAGGTGTACGGGTGTACGCATGGGTCATGCCATGCAGGCAGTTGACAACTAGTTGCAGCTCTAAACCCTTCAGAGAACAGGAAAAGATGATACACGCTATATATAAACATAACTTTTTACCTACCTCTGCCCCAGGGATAAGTACGCGCGAAATAACCAACACAAATGGCAATTTTCAAGACGTTTGAACATCACTTCAGAAAATTCGGCGACACACGCCTTTAGTAGAAACAAGTACAACTATATATATCTACATACCATACAGTTATCGTCGTTTTTTATCCCATCGATGTGCAGGAGAGGCACTATAGTCTTAAGAACGTATATAGGTCAGTACGCACTGAGATAAGTACCTCACTTCAAGACACAAAACTGACACAGTCGTGGTCTTTTTTGTGCGGTAAGATCACGTGATTTTATATGCCATATGAAGCAGGGGCCACGGCGGTTTGCTCTCATTGAACGCGTGGAAAGTAGGCCCTCCGCCCCGAAAAATTGAAATGGTTTACATGCCCCATAGCAACGAACATGCACAGCGAAACCTTTACATTGAGACGGTAACGTCTCATCACGTGACCTTACCCGTCACTCAGATGTAGGCGGATACCGTTGATATCAATACCAACGGTCCGTCTGTGGACGGAGAGTGGACGGCAACGTCCTTCCCCTCCGTCGCTCTGTCACGTCTTTAAACGTTATAATCCGTCAGTCCGGGAAATCCACGGTTAGCTTTTTACCGCATCGTACCGTCAGTACGTAAGGTTGGATTTCTGGCTACCGGTACTACAGCGGTACCGCTTCTACTTTCTATCCATGCAGCTTTATCGTATACGTGCACCATCCCATTCACTTTTCTCAGGGTTAGTTCTTCAAAAAACCATATACAAATACAAATGCATATTAAAAGGAAGAGCAAGTGTCAGTTTTGCTTGGTCTCCACATTAGGCAAAAAGCCGGATTCCGTTCTGTTGAAAGATAATTATGTATAGCATCAATCATGAATGCATGAACCACAGAAGTACTTGCTTACACATTTGCGCCGGTATTGACAATCTGCGCGCGATGACACTGGCACAAACGGTGGAGCCACTCATGTCATCAAACGTTCATCTTGTGTAAAAAGTCACAGATGAGAAAAAAAGTGACCCTTGTACATACCTCATTGCGTTCCAAAGCCAAAAAAAATAAAGGTGGCTGGGTAGAGGAAATACAATTAAATAACGCACCAATAATACGTTACACCTACTACTTCGCGTTACAACCTATTCCTGTAGATGGAAGAAAAGTGGTTGTCGACACCCCAAAAATGGCACTTACGCAGCACTCATGTCTTATCATCAGTATGTGGCGAATCAACAAGTTAATTCGGATCCATAAGTTCCACGCCAATCTTTGAACCTGAAAGTTGCTATAGAGGAGGACAAAGGCCGATAGCGAAACGCTTACCATATCGTGCTCTTTGCTGCGCTGATGCACGTTGTACTTTGGCGCCAAAATAGGTTGCGATAAAATAGGTAACATCCATCGGCTACACCACTGTTTCCCCGCCAAAAACCTATTATTAATAGTCACGTGAATTGGTCAAGGGACAGTTATTAACTGACAACTGTCAATCAATTGCAATTAGCGAGCTTA
This sequence comes from Ephydatia muelleri, assembly GCA_013339895.1. NCBI lineage: Eukaryota > Metazoa > Porifera > Demospongiae > Spongillida > Spongillidae > Ephydatia > Ephydatia muelleri. The sequence goes on from JABACO010000024.1 coordinate 2,613,673, forward strand.
TACCGCTTGTTATTGGTATGCGATGTGTTGCCATGGCAATGAGGTAACAGTCCAGTACATGTATGTGCGATTTAAATCTTTTATCAGCCTTGAAATTGATTCATTAAGGTCCAATACAAGAATGCAGAACATACAACATGTACATGGAATCAGTTTTAGTTTGAGTGAGGATGGAAGACATAATCCTTTATCCCTACACATGTAAAGAATGAACGAAGTACTTCTATAATGTTGCATACAGCCACACACACGTCACACAAACAGGCACACATCACACACAGGCACACATCACACAAGGCATACATCACACATAGGCACACATCACACATAGGCACACATCACACAGAGGCACACATCACACAGAGGCACACATCACACAGAGGCACACATCACACAGGATACATAACACAGAGGCACCATCACACAGGTACACATCACACAGGCACACATCACACAGAGGCACACATCACAGAGGCACTCATCACTAAGGCTACAAATACACACAGGCACATATCACACACAGGCACACATCACACCAACAGGCACACATCACACAGGCACGCATCATACAGGCACGCATCACACAGGCACACATCAACAGACACACATCACACACAGGCACACATCACACACAGGCACACATCACACAAACAGGCACACATCACACACAGGCATACATTACACATAGGCACAAATGACACACAGGCACAAATCACAAAGGCACACATAATAAAGAGGCACACATCACACATAGGCACACATCACACATCACACATCACACAGGCACACATCACACACAGTGGCACACATCACACAGGCACACATAACACAGAAGCTACACATCACACAGACACACATCACACACAGGCACACATCACACAAACAAGCACACATCATGCACAGGCACAAATGACACACAGGCACAAATCACAAAGGCACACATAATAAAGAGGCACACATCACACATAGGCACACATCACACATCACACATCACACAGGCACACATCACACACAGTGGCACACATCACACAGGCACACATAACACAGAAGCTACACATCACACAGACACACATCACACACAGGCACGCATCACACAAACAAGCACACATCATGCACAGGCACAAATGACACACAGGCACAAATGACACAGGCACACATCACACATAGGCACAAATCACACATCACACAGGCACACACAGAGGCACACATCACACAGGCACACATCACACAGACACACATCACACAGGCACATGTCACACTCAGACACTCATCACACATAGACACTCATCACTAAGGCTACATATCACACACATGCACACATCACACACATGCATACATCACACACATGCACACATCATATCACACACACGTTACACATATTGGCACACATTACAGACAGGCACACATCACACAGAGGTATGCACACAGACACACATAGCACACAGCCACACATCACACACAGACACACATCACATATAGGCACACATCACTAAGGCTACAGGCACACATGACACATAGGCACATATCACACACAGGCACACATCACACACAGGTTACACATATTGACACACATCACACACAGGCACACATCACACATAGGCACACATCACACAGAGGCACACATCACACAGAGGCATGTGTATATCACACACAGGCACACATCACACGCAGGCATACATCACACACAGCCACATCACACACAGGCACACATCGCACATAGGCACACATCACACAGGCGCACATCACACATAGGCACAAATCACACATCACACAGGCACACACAGAGGCACACATCACACAGGCACATGTCACACAGACACACATCACACAGGCACATGTCACACTCAGACACACATCACACATCACACATAGACACTCATCACTAAGGCTACATATCACACACATGCACACATCACACACATGCATACATCACACACATGCACACATCATATCACACACACGTTACACATATTGGCACACATTACAGACAGGCACACATCACACAGAGGTATGCACACAGACACACATAGCACACAGCCACACATCACACACAGACACACATCACATATAGGCACACATCACTAAGGCTACAGGCACACATGACACATAGGCACATATCACACACAGGCACACATCACTAGGGTGTGTAACCTCCCCAGCATAATGAAAATCGATTTTTCCCGAATACTTTTAAAACACTAATCGATTTTTCAGGTTTTTGTGGACTTAAAAATCGATTTTTCCGAATAGTTTAAAAAACAAAATCGATTTTTCCGAATAGGTTTTGCCAAATTTCCTGCCGAATACCTAGGTTATTCAGGTTATGGTGCTTGTGGAATGCACACTGAAAAGATAATTTATGTCTGCACAAAAATCCACCTGGTCTCGCACCCAAACTAGAGCTATTTGTGTCAGTTGAAAACACAGACACAAAGGTCTACAGTAGCATGTGTTTGCCAAATAATTGTATGACTTTACCATGCACTTGTACATATCAATAGTAATGTAAACCTAACCATCCAACACTAACCACTGAGGCCAGACATCACCATCATAAACTCACCCTACATCACCTACAATCACGTACTCCACTTACAATCATCCCACAACACTCCATTCCCGTTCTCGCTAAATGCATATGAAACTTCTCATTAGTACGATTGCGTAATGCTCTCTAATTCCTACACATACTCAAACAGAGCGCGCTACTTACTTGAAGTGGGTGAGAAGTCTGTCATTCTATTTCACTCGCTAGAGCAATAATCAGATATGCTCACTTCGTACCACTGTACAATAAAACAATGCAATACTAGTACCGGTACATAAATTTATTGCTACTACATATAAACACAACTCGTGGCATATACTAATGAACTTTTACTTACTTGAAGACGACGATAAAAGCATTACGCTGTATACTTTGTATCCCCAATTGATGCACATTAAATATTTTGTATTATATTACTATCTATTTACTCAATACCTATCAAATTATTAATCGCTTCCCACATTGCATGTAAGTAAAAACAACAATGACGTATGTTATATATATAACTCTAATTATGAAATACTCATCATATCCGGATATCGGTATATATAAAATGGTATTCGAATAATGGGCGAATTGTCGATGCTGACGACGAATACCTAAGTACCTCCGAATGGAGAAACATAAACCGGTTATTTCGAATAGATAAAATTTACTAATCGATTGTTCCGAGTAATGCTAAATTGCTATTCGAACGGATAGGTTTTTGCGAATATCCGAAAAACCCGAATAACCTGATAACCGGTTACACACCCTACACATCACACACAGGTTACACATATTGGCACACATTACACACAGGCACACATCACACATAGACACACATCACACAGAGGCACACATCACACAGAGGCATGTGTAAATCACACACAGGCACACATCACACGCAGGCATACATCACACACAGCCACATCACACACAGGCACACATCGCACATCGGCACACATCACACATCACGCATCACACATCTCACACACACATCACATAGGCACACATCACACACAGGCACACATCACACACACAGGCACACATCACACACAGAGGCACACATCACACACAGAGGCACACATCACACACAGCCACACATCACACACACACTAAGGTTACACATCACACACAAGCACACATCACACACAAGTTACACATTGGCACACATCACACACAAGGACACATCATAAACAGAGGAACACATCACACAGGCACTCATCACTAAGGCTACACATTACAGAGAGGCAAACATCACACACGGGCACTCATCACACACAGCAATACATTACACAGAGGCAAGTGCACATTACTCAGAGGCATACATCACGCACAGAGCCTAGGCACACATAACACAGAGGGACACATCACACAGAGGCACGTGTACATCACAAATCACACACAGGAACACATCACACAGAGGCATGTGTACATCACACACAGGCTACACTTATTGGCACACATTACACACAGGGACACATGTATCATAAACAGAGGCGCATATCACACAGAGGCACTCATGTATTACACAGAGGCACACATTGACACAGAGGCACACATCAACACACAGGCACACATACACAGTGGCGCACATCTCACACAGAGGCACACATCACATAGACACACAGGCAACTGGTGCCATTTATAGTTATGGAGTCCTTGCTGTAAAGATTCTTTACTTGATGTACGTCTGTATAATAAATAAAGGATACAATTAGCTGCTAATAGCTACCGCTCAGCACTAGCTATATCTCGCGAATCGAGTATACGCATATGCAGCTGCGCATATGCATACATAATCGGTGCACGTGTATGATATACCTTCCGCAGGAAGCTGTTGTTTAGCTTGAAGAGAACTATCAGCTTTGGATGACGACTCTACTAGCATTTCGTGTTCAAAAAATGTAGATCTACACACGTATTCCCCGCAGTGGTGACAGTAACGTCACTTGCCGGTCATTTTTTTAATTCGGAAGGAGTTACTTGTATCACGTGACCATGCATCAATAATAGTGGAGGACGCGGTTCCGTGCGGTAGCGTTCGTCGATTACCGTTCATAAATACACGGATACCGTCACTAAACGTTTCCGTGAAATTTACGTGGAAGTCCGTCTTGATCGAAAGTGACGGGGCACCGTTGCAACCCGTCTCCGGATAGCGGTTTCGCTGTGATGACAACCGATGTCCTTTAGAACCAGCTATGTTACTAAGTTCGTAAAACGCATTAACACCTAAAAGCCATACTAGAAGTGACAAACACCTCTGACCTTTATTTTAAGCATAAATCACGTGGCCTGACGTTTGTTGTCTGTCAGCTCTGGCGCTTCGAAGCAATTGACTTTCAAGCGGTGATCGCCGACCTCGCGTGTTCAAACGACGATAACGACGCTCAGGAACCGAGATAGAACTGACCCAAACTATCACGGTAAGGTTAATAGAATGCTGTATCTGTTTTTGGTACAAGCTAACGGTGACGCATTTTCTGAAGTAGTTTTCAAGCCTTTAGAAAATCCGCCATTTTGGCGTCTTTTGGGGGTTGGAACTGTTGTGCAAGTGGATGTTTATTATTTTGACAGAATGTTATTAAACACTCCAAAGTGAGCTGCATCACATAGCTATATATTCTTTACTGTCTTAGCTGGAGGAGGGATGGCAGCTACCAGTTGTGGTTCAATGCTTAATAGATGTTCTTTAACTATGCACAGCAGATTGGAGCAAATACCAAGCCATGTCTATTAAACTTGGCATGAATCAATTCAGCCTCCTGTTCTCCCAAAAGGCTGAAGCCAGCATGGTAGGTATTTGCTCACTGTACTGCATGATCCTCCAGGAGATGCATTTTAATGGTGACTGTTGCTTCAGGGTATGGTAAAAGGCCAGAATAGCCTTGGAATTCACCTTCACTGGCTGGTATAAACCCTTCATGCCAGGTAAGCCTGCCAGCATTGCAACCATGCTTTTAAAAGTAAGAGCATTTGTATTTCACTCTTACCTTTCTTTTTCATTTAAGAAGTGGACAACCTTATCTACCAGATGGGGAACGTAAAGTAAAGGAGCTCCTTTGATTTCATCTCCACCTGGAAATGTAAAGGGGGCAACTTTCCTTTGTGGTTATCACCCACAATGTGGCTGGAGATGCAACACATCCTTTCCTCACCAGCCAGATGAATTCAAGCCACCTGAGTGAGTTACCTTTGCTGCATACATTTATGATATCATAACGTCTTAGAAGTCTCAATTTATTCCAAGGTATAGCAAGACCAGCCTTTATTGCCAATACCTGAGCTGGACCAATCTCAATGGATGATGCGATGTTTGCAGTAGCTAGCCAACAAACATTGTCGCTCTTCATCACTGAAGGTGAGAACTTCTGTTTGGATGAGGGCAGATGCTTCTCCACTGACAATACTTCGTATTCTCTGCATTTCAGAGCAGCTGGTCCTTGAGCAGGCGGCTGTGGTTTGTTGCTTGGCTTTGGTGACTTGTGAATGTCATTGGCTATGGTGAGGGTAGATATTATGTAACCTCAGTACCAGTCAAAACACTTCCTTCCTGTAGCAAGCTGTACAACACTGTTGTCGGAACTGGTAGAGATGGCTCTCTTCAGCAGCTCAGCAGCTTGCCTCTCCTCCTCAGGTGTAAGTGAAGGTACACACTCATGCCCTTCATAATCACCATTTCTAATGTCCCTGTTGCAACCAGCACAATGTCTTCTAACATCTGATAGCAGCAGAGGAGTATTGCATTTGATGCTGGTCTGACATGTGACGGATCATCGTCTGAAGCAACAGGGACAACTCACAGTGCCAGATGCTGCTATGTACTCTGTGAGGCACTTGGTGCATACCAGTGAACTGCACACATCAATTCTAGTGACTGTGAAAAAACGTTGGAACACAGGCACACTTCAACTTCTCTAAGATCAACAGGTTGTTCACGCTGGCCAAAGGTGGACTAGGCTCATGCAATAAGCTGGTGGAGAGACAATCTTCTGAAGAGGAGCTATTAGTGCATTAGGTGCCTGGCGAACGCTTTCTACTTTTGGCTTTTTCATGTGTCCACCCACCCACATGCACGGAGTGCTCACACCATGATATTATACTATTGTATTGTTCAAATCAAGTACATTGTTGTACCTTGCATTGATGAAATGTATGTTTGTGCCACTGAAATACACTGACTGTACACTTGTGATGCACCCCCTTCATTATGGCACATATTGTTCTCTCCATCAAATGCTTACAGAGCAAGCAGCAGGATGTGTGTTGACATCACCCCCCAGAAGTGTTATGTCAAAAGCTATTTTCAGATCAGTTGTGAATGCATTGCATTCATACCTGATCTTTTGCTTTGCTTTGGATTTCCACAGCCTCTGTCCACACACTCTACAACACTGGGTACTTGCTCTATATGGTAACTATCATGTACCAGGTATACATACATGTACGAATGAAACCACAACTTGTATCGATTATTCATGAAATACGCTCCGCTGGTTCGTGGTGAAAGAAAACGCGTCACCACTTCAGGTTCGTATATACGTATTGCCACATGCCTCCCGATCACTACCGTAGTATGCTTACTATCCAATTTTGTTCCTGAAGTTAACGTCGTCTTACTTTGTAATGGCCCCTTCAAAATACGTGCCGCGTGACCTTACAAAAACGGCCTGCGCGTTTTGTTTATGTGTCATGTAGACTATGCGTATAGAGTGGGCATGCTAGAAACTTATATACAGTGCGGGAATTTGATTTCATACTTTGATTTGCAGTTTCTGGTGAGTCATGGTAAGCTTTGAAACATTGGGTGGCTATAATGAGGCGTCACTTCAGAATTATAGAGTGATACCGTAAATTGTCTAATTGTACACCCAGTTTCCAGCCGCATACAACCGTGGGGCGGATCTGGGGGGGGGGGGGGGGGGAGGGGGGGCGGGCGCACCGGGGGCACGTGCCTCCCCTTCCGTTCATCATATTCATGTTACGTAATCGTCCGTGTAACTTGCTGATATAAATGGATGTAGCGTATGAAAGAAGTATTAGGGCTTCGCCACCGCTTATAGCTTGTGCACACCAATGAGTCTTCATTCAAAAGTGACCACAAAGGCTCTTCGCCTCACTGTATGACAAAAATGCATAAACTAGCTACATACTAGTATTAGTAGTACATGTACTTTCATGCTTTAGTGATAAGTGCTAATTTTTCATTATGAATGTGTGTCAGTATTGCTATATTGCTCAAAGCTTCCGTGCTTCGCGCTTGAGGGGGGCACATCCCCCTCCCGCACCCACCCCCTTCCTGTGCCCCCCCTTCCTATATTCCTGGATCCCTGTGAAGGTCAGAGGTGTTTCGTAACCACAGTATGCTTTGTGTATAGCACATTCCAAAGGGCATTGGTTGTCCGATTCGTTGCTATGGGACAGCAAATCCATCTCAGGGGCGAAGGGCCTAATTTCCACGCGTTCAATGAGAGTAGACAGCCGTGTACAAAGGTAGGTACTTCAATATTTAACGTACGTGTACCGAAAAAGTGGTAACCGAAATAACGAGTAAAAATTGTGATTGAAATTGTACGGGACATAGAAAAGAAGGCTAGTTTGTATTGGTTTGGTATACGCTCTGTGTAAAACCAAATCACTTACAAAGTCTCCTAGTATAACAAGTACTGTTTTTTTTACTAGTTTTTGTAACTTTTAAAACAGCAGAAAATAGTTTTATGTATCGAATGATCGAGCACATTATAACTCTAATTAGAGTGTACCTTAATCTTCGAGCGGCGCAACTTTTTAGTTAAGATTCCTTTCATGGCTAATGCAACACTACTAGGGATTGCAATTCTGTAATTTACAACCGATTCCCAAGGTGCTTTTTAAACAAGGTTTTCAATTCAATCCTAGTCCCCAGGCCATTTATACTGACTTACTTTTACGGTCACAAAGTAAATGCCGAAATATACGTAGACGTTGTAAACAAATGTGTCATTTTTTATATTAGGATGAAGACTGCTAATGATTTTAACAAGCATCTTGAAAAATTTAGAAGTGGTATGAGTGCTGGCAATATTCTACAGGCTGCATGCAGTACTAATAAAAGGATTGGTGATGTACCTATATACAAATAACACAAATAAAAGCATTTCAGACACTGCCATAAAAGTGACTTCTCTGCAAGCTGGAGCATTTGTCAACATGGATGCCATACAGAGGTCGATACAACGTTTCACAGATACAATAAAAACAATGAAGAAGCATACATGTAGATCGGAATTGGAATGTCATAACTAATCTGTTAGATAAGCAATTTATCCTTCCAATTCAAACCCTTTCAGCACCTCATACTTCACGGCTGTTTGCGGCTGGACACTAGGGATGTAATTAGAACGATACCGTAAATGGATGTATAAACTAAAGCCGATCCTCATTATAAACATGCATCGCGCGAATCAAACAAACAACGTTATCCTGCCCATTTGAAGTCGAATGAGTGCAGAGAACCCTTCCACTATCTGTCTAGTCCTTATTATGCCATTTGCGCAATCCATACATAGCAATTCCTAAAAGCGCGCATCCTCTTTTTGCACTAATCATCACGCGTGACGTAGAAGGGGGTGCACTTCAGGTTTGTTCTACGGACGCCCTGCAAATTTTCAAAGAGGTTAGTATATAGCAACATGGAGAGAAATGAAATCACTATCTGAAAACATCAGTCTGCAATTGCCACTAGTTTTTTTCGCGCTACACTACGGCAGTGAGTCTTGTGAATAATCTGTGCTTCGGTTGCATATAGGCTTGATGGATGACCACAGAGAGAAAGTTCAGCAGCACTGTAGGGTATGTGGGAGATTTCTAAAAGACAGAGGAGAGAAAAATAGACCATCATATGAGTGCAAAGTGTTTGCAAAGCATCTGCACAGTGTCTTTGGGTTTGACATTACCCATGATGTCCCAGACATTCACCCTCTGTTCTTTTGTTACCGGTGCAAGCTAGTCATCGACAAGTCTCTACATGCTGAACACCATCTTTCTCCATACAAATCGTCAACGACAGTCTATGTATGGCAAGCCCATAATGAAGAATGTTGCAAGGTATTAATACATGTACACATGTATATGACCATGCAGCTAGCTTAAATCTCATATACACATATACATGCACATCCACCATCCAGATGTGCCATCCCAAAACAGGACCACTGAGAAAAACTAGACATCCCGGAGGTCGTTCCAAGGCCAATTCAATTATTGGCTACATTAAGGGAATTGCACCACCAAACTGCTTACCGGATGCCCCACTAGCAAGCCAATTGAATACAGTAATGGAACAGTTTCTTTGTTCAGTCTGCCTGGATGTCTTGTGCCAACCACTAGAGCTCCCATGTAGAGCACTAGTGTGCACCATGTGCACTGTGCAGCTGTTCAGGGCATTTAACTGCAATGATGTTAAATGTCCCTGCTGTTATTCTGAAACACCTGTAATCCCATCAGAATTAAAGCCAGCCCCGCCCTTAGTCCAGGCATTGCTAAGTAATGTAATGGTCCATTGCATTACTTGCACAAGGGACATGCGGGCTTGTGAGTACAATACACATGAGTGTAGTGTTTCACCTACACGAACTGAAGTGCAGATGGCCTCTCAGGTGTTGACACGGCTGGCTGACACTAGTCCTGACAAGATATTATTATGCCTACAAAAGGAACAGTAAGTTCAATTACTTGTGCTCAACAACTTGTACTATAATACATGAAACTTCTTGGGAGAACAAGGGCCGAATCTATACATGCTAAGTTCAATACTTTACAACGGACATACCAGGCCATACCCGACAAGACACAAAGATTGATGTCTATAGTTAAAGAACACCTATTAATATCAATTGCACCACACAACGTTGCAGCCATCCCCCAGCCATGCAAAAGACAAAAACACGGTCCACCCTAAAACTATTCTATACGTGCTATAACGTGCATCTCACATGAATGTTACTCTACCGCGTGAGTAATCGACAACTTTATTCCATTCTAGCAGCGTCAAAAAAACTAGTGGCAACAGAGACACAATGGAAATAGTAAGAACAACTTGTCGCCTTCAGTTTTCCGCTTTTTTTTCGGTCTCAAAATTTGCTCTTGGGGGAGAAAGAACCCGCCGTAGTGAAGACGTCCTTCGATATGTGCCCGCTTTCGAACGCTATAGCTAAAAGTATCGAAAAGCCTAAATCATGTGACTTAGGCTTTAAATAGAAAAGTAGTGCTACTATTGTTTTGTGTCTTTAAAATGGCGATTGTACTTGTTTTGTTCGTGCTGCTCGAGTGCAAATTGGGGTCTAGGTTGTCAAGGTGTTGCTAGGGCATTACATAATTATTTCAATATTTTTGGGGAGGAGGCCTAATGTCCAAGATTTCAATGTAAGCAAACAGCCGTGACTTCTACCTCGTTGTTTCCAGTAGTTGAAAAACCAAGTAGTTCTTATTGTTCCATCTCACGGAACTGAGCTAAGAATCCATGCATGTTTACACAAACAATTGAAACTAAAGGAGATTTTGATTTCAAAGCAGCTTCTCAAGCGAAAGTTACAAACTATAAGAAACAGAAAGGTCAAACATGCTAAAAGGTACTGCTACGTACTGGAAACATGTTGAAAATCAGGATGACGGAGATGACGTTACAATGACCATTTATGAGTTCTTAGTTGACTATGTTACTGATGACCTGTACATACCTGAAATCGTTATTTAGTCTTATATATATGTGTCCCTACATGTAGTTACGTTCTGGCATGATAACGTTCAATGGTTCAATGGCTGCAGTAAAGAGAACATAAACCGTCACAATTTTTTCTACGATCGTGCATACTGTACCGTTCACTCAAAATGCAATGTTTGGAACGCTGTAACTTTTGAGATAGTAATCCAAATATGATGCATAAGGTGTCGTTCTGCAGCATTTTTGTTGCTCTTGTAGAGGGTAATAAAATCGCAGCACAAAACACGATTTGAAAAAAATCTTGAAGTACCTAACAAAGGGATATTAATATCAGGGCTTGTATTGGTGTGCATTATTTTTAGCTATACCAGTGGTGGACTTGATATCAGCCCACAGACATCACAATAGCTATCCCATTTGACTGCTCTTTGTGATATGTAACCTGTCTGGCTTCCTAATCATGAAAAGTTGTCTACATTTTCAATTTCCACAATGGCCGGACCGGTTCATTTATCGATGCTACGGCCCTGTATTAGCTAGAAGCAGTTAGATCCTTAGGTTTACTGATAAGCAAGTCCCGGGGAGGGTGCTGGAAGGGGGCACCCCACCCGCCCAGCAAGGGGGGTATGAGGGAGCGCTGGAAGCTCCCCCATCGAGGTCTGGGGCGGAGCCACAGGAGCCAGCGCTTTTTGATACGTAAAAACTACAAAAGCTGCGTGCGTCACGTATAAACACCTTTGCCATTCATTTACTAATGTCTCGTCATTAAATTTACTAATGTCTCGTCATTAAATTACATTTGGAGTTAAAAGTGTGTAGGTACATGTACATGTATCATTCATGAATATAGTATGGGTCATAGTACGTAACTGAACTGTGGTAACAGCTTTAACGCAAATACATCGATCATGGCAGCTGCAACCAGCTCCACTGTGAAAACCATTTTGGTTTGAAAGCCCTTTTTACTACGTTCTTCTTTCCGAACTCACGCATCGGAAATGGAAATCGCAGCGGTTGATTAGCTGTTTCGATTGCAGGTGGTTGCACATTCATCCTTGTCACTCACTCGAGTTACAAATCGATATCAAAAACAATAATCGTTAATGTTCTGGCTAAAACCGGTCCGACCATGGCAGGACCGGCCGGACTGGATATCGATGCTACGGCCCTGTAATATAAGCTAGCAGAGAGTGAAGGAGTGGGTGTCTACTAGAGAGTGAAGGCACCTCCCCCGCACCTTTTATTCCTAGCTTTACCACTTTACCACTATACTGTGGTGACTTACACACACACACACACACACACACACACACACACACACACACACACACACACACACACACACACACACACACACACACACACACACACACACACACACACACACACACACACACACACACACACACACACACACACACACACACACACACACACACACACACACACACACACACACACACACACACACACACACACACACACACACACACACACAGTGAGCGTTTTGCCGCAGTATAGTGTTAGAGAAAAGCTCTTTAACTGTAGCTTGTAACTGGCAAACATGTTGACCAGCAATGGGTGCCCCTCCCTCTACAGTTATGCACCAGAAGTGATGGGCACCCAGGGATGCATTCACTGCAGGTGTTCCCGCTGCTGCTCTCGTCACGCCCGCTGATGTCATTACAGGTGTGTGTGCACGTGTGTGTGTGTGTGTGTGTGTGTGTGTGTGTGTGCGGGAGGGGGGGCATGTGAGTGGGAGTGTGTGTGTGTCTGTGCATATATGCATGTGTGTGTGTGTAATTGATCCGCTACCGGCGCCGCGTGGCGCCACTGGTCATTAATTAACGAATCATCGTTTAATTAACGATGAGCCCCCCCCGTTGTTAATATTGTATAATATATTAATACAAAATACATACACACATGCAACATAAGGAAATGAATCAACACACACGCACACACACACACACACACACACACACACACATACACACATACAAAGACACAAACACACACACACACATACACACACAAACATATACACAGGGCCATGTGGAGGGAAGATTGAAGAGGACACGCCCACACTCAGGATGACTGCAGTGTGCTATTGCTGTTCCCTCCACTGGACAGTCTTCGTCTCTTCCTTAGCAGTGTGGTCTCCGCCAAAGCCAGTGCCTTGAAGGCCGGCCACCAGGTGGGCGTGGCGGGACACAAGTGTGCACCATCCCTAGCATAGCCAAAAACATATTCATATCCAGAACAGTAACTAGCTCAGTGACACTTTTGGTGCTTTATCAGGCAGCAGTTCTAGTCATTTGTCACGTGCTTGAATAATATAATCATCTTTGTGTTAGAGCCCCCCCAATCATAAATGTCTTCCGCCGCCACTGCTCCCATTGGCTTTATTGGAGCATGCAGTAGAAATGAGCGCTCGACGCTGTACTTCCATCAATGTTAAGTTTTTACTCGTTACAAGCAATCCAGGAGGCGTGATAATACCGCTGTCTCTAATTATTAATGAAATTATTCAACTGTCACACCCTGACTTTTATTTATATGCGTGGGAGATAACAGCTATGGCATCGCAGTTGGATCGTAGCGCTGGAGTTTCAAAGGAACAAGAAGATTCAAATACAAGGTGAGCAGATAGCTACCCTTTGGGAGCGGGCCCAGTGACGTTCAACAATTATGTGTGGTGATATGTAGACCGCTTTCCACCTATTTGTTCTTCGTCATCTCCTTTGTAATGAAAAGGAAAGCACGTATGGTAATCACCTCTGAAATACGGGTATCATGATGCCCTTAAACACCGTTATGGCAGAGATAATGTAGACCGCTTTCCACTAAATATATGGGACCTCACATGCCTTTAAATGTAATGGTGTAGCCCTCTCCTTTTGCAGATTCCAGCCTTTTCTTCCTTAGCTTCAGGTCTTTGGCTAGACGTGTTAGGCCATTTTCATCCACAACTTTCAAGGGTAGTACGTTGGTACCACAAAACAACTCTTCTATACTGGTGCGACCCGCCCATTCAATAAAGTGGCTATGTTTAGTACGGATCAATTGAGAATACAGTTAGCAGTATAACAGTACAAATAGTCTGGTTGTGTGTCATTCACTGGTACCTGATGAATACAGGTGGATAGTGTGCTCCCTCTCTCTGTGTCGTGCATGTTGATGACATAGTTCACACTTTGCCATCAAGGAACTGGTTCAAGTGTATAGCAACATCAGGATAAGGTCACCAGTTTATAAATCCTTTCTCTGTGATTCCAGTGCTTCTGTTTACTGAAGTTCTCTCTGATACACTGGGTGTGGCCATGCCTGACATGCATGGGGGGGGGGGGGGGGGGATGAGATCCAAATTGTTCAAGCACGATGGCTGTTAGTGAAATACTGTTACAAACTACATAACTGATGGGCCCAAGAAAGTACCATTCAAATATATTACTTTACCTATGCATGCAGTATTGCTAAAAACACTAATATACATGCATGTATCTATAGAAGGAATTTAAATTTATCAAGCTTCTCTTTTAATGCACATCCACTATAGTGCTCAGCTGACATGTCAGTCATGTCATGATCAATATCTGGAGCCTTAGGGAACTCCATTGACACTAGATGAGTCGTCAGAACTGTTGTACTTTATAAGTTTTCAAACTTGGTTTGCCTGGTGCTAGAAACACTCCAAACACTGCGTATGTTTGCTTGCAAATACTTGACCTCTCTGACAAGTTCGTCTAAGCTACTTGTGAAACCCTAGCTGAGGGCTGAACAGGAAACAATTTGTCACACATTGATCTCAAATATCTGGAAGTGTGGGTTTCTACACTGGAGTAGTGAGGTATACATCTCCTATTGAACACTGGCAATCCTAAGAATCAGTGCATCTTCCTCCTGGTCCTTGGAACAGGGAATCTTTCCACTGCTTTCACCTTGTCTCCTCTTATGCACGTCCAGAATCTCTTCTTCCTTGGGGTGCTCCATTTCTTCATCATGTTCAGGTGGAATGTGTGCTCCCTCTTTCTTGTGTCGTGCATGTTTAAATCCTCTCTGAATACTATAGTATAGTCTACATGTAGATCCAAAATCTTCATGCATGATGGCTGTTAGTGAAATAATGTTACAAACTACAAAACTGATGGGCCCTAGAAAGTGCCATTGAAATTTATTACACACTTTACCTATAGCTACAGTATTGCTAACATATCTATAGGAGGAATGTAAATTTATCCAGCTTCTCAATTTAATGCACATCCACTCTAGTGCTCAGCTGACATGTCGGCTGTGTTCTAAGCTGTATAGAGAACCCAGAATTCTTCCATGTCTTCACTCTTTCTGTGGTCAGTGTCTCCATACGGAGATAGAGAGGTCTGGGACCAAGCAGAACATGGGGTGTCCTACCTGTCAGAGAAGTATCACCATACCAGAGGGTGGAGTCAATGCTATACCTCAGAACCTCCATCTTGGCTTTGAAGTGGAGGTGGCTGGGTACATGTCCAAGATTGGCAGTGATGGTGAAAAGTCATGTGATGCTTGCATTGATGGAAGCACTGGGCCTGCAGTGGTGTTCTGTTGTACTTGTATTGAACTGCTGTGTGCCTCCTGCTATGAGCACCATAAATTCAGCCGAAAACTATCTGATCATTTGATCGTTAAATTAGACAAAGAGTCACTGAAACTACTTCCATCCATAATGAAACCCACTAAACACTTCTGTTCCCTACCTCATCATGAGAAAGAAGAATTGAAATTCTTTTGTGAGATTTGCCAATTACTGACATGCAGAGACTGTACCCTCGTCCTCCATAAGGACCACAGGATTGCTGACATGTGCAATATTGCAAAGGTCCACAGAGATGCCATGAGGGAGGCACTTGTGTGTGCTCAAGAAGTGACCTCAAAGCTGACCAGAGCCATTGATGCCAATGGCAAGATGGCAGAACAGGTTTATACTTCCAGAGAGAATGCCACACTGATTGTAACCCAAGCCTTTGAACAGCTCCATCAAACCATTGAGGAAAGGAAGAACACACTGTTGTCAGAGATGGAGGCCATTTCACTTACCAAGACAACTGCTCTGTCCCTCCAGAAGGAACAGTTGATAAAGATGCAAGATGAGATTGGTCGCTACACTGAGATGACCTCCCACATCCTCCAGACCCACACTGTCCACGAGATGGTAGCACTAGGAGATCTGCTACCCACTGAACTGAAGGCCACACTGAAGAAGGTTGAGAATGTATCCCTCACTCCAAATCAGTCTAGTGACATACATGTGTCCCTCCTACACATCGATTCTCTTATTAAGCAACTCTCTATATTTGGTCATGTAATGGACTCAACTCCATCTCCATTACAGAGCACATGGTCTTCTGAGTCAGTGGCCAAGGTGAAGGAAAGGTATTGTGTTAAAATGGAGAGCATGACCTCAAAGGGAGAGAGGTACCCATATGGAGGTCTACAGGTGAAGGCTGAGCTGTCACATGATGGAGCAGTTGTCCCAGGAGAGGTGGAGGACCATGGGGATGGTACCTACACCATCACCCTCACCCCTCAGACTGCTGGTCCTCACCAGCTTCTCATCGCAATGGATGGTCACAATGTACAGAACAGTCCTTGTGACCTTGATGTGGGAACCAAGTACAGCACCTTATGTAAGCCAGAGCTAGTTATCAAGTGTAGTGGTGGTCCACGTGGTATTGCCATCCATGACAGTGGAGACATCTATGTAACCTGTTGGGATTATAACTGTATTCATGTATTTGATCAGGTTGGCCAGCTGAAGAGAACCATAGGTAGCTTAGGGAGAGGTGATGGTCAGTTCATAAGTCCGCATGGCTTATTCATCAAGGGAGATGTGATGTATGTTGCTGATTTTGGCAATCATCGCATTCAGAAGTTGGCAACAGGAGGACAGTTCCTGCAAAAGTTTGGATCAGGTCAGGGAAAGTTTCAGCATCCAGTATCAGTTATTGTTGACCAAAGAGATAGGTTGATTGTTTCTAATAATGGCAATCACAGTGTAGTCATATTGGATCAATCTGGCACCTGGCTATTGACCATAAATGGTAATGTTACTGGTGGTCATGCTTTCCCGAATCCATATGGTGTTGCCTTGGACCCTCAAATGAACATCCATGTTGCAGCCTTGGGTTCTAACACCATCAAAGTCTTCACGCCTGAGGGGACCTATGTTAGATCGTATGGGGATGTAAAGAAACCATCTGGAATAGTGATTGATAAGGAAGGTTATAGTCTTGTTACTGAGTACCATGGTCGTTGTTTTTCCGTCTTTGATTCACAAGGAAACAAGGTCCACACAGTTGGTAATCTATTTGGCCCTCATAGTGTTATGCTAGATCCTAAGAGTGGTAGTGTGTATGTAGCAAACACTGGTGCTAAGACTGTATTGAAGTATTCTGTGTAGTGTGATGTTTTGTACAATTTGTGTATAAGTTAATATTTGAATACTTCAGTGCAGTAAACTAATCCACAGCATGTGGGTGTACATCATTATTAGCTAGTGTTGTAATGTCTTACCACATGTGTAAAAGACCTCGAGCAATATTTGTGTGTGTGTATGTTGCACGCTCAAGAATGGCAAAGGTACATTTACTGAATGCATACTACACATGCATAAGGGTGTGCGAACCAGCATCAGGCATGTTTATGTACTCTGTGTCAGCTGTGTGGGGAAATAGAGACTAACTGAAAGTGGTACATAAGCAACATAGCTTTATAGTTAGAGAGACATGCAGAATGATGAGAAGCTGATATGCCAAATAGGAAAGCTTTGTTACATGCTTGTACACTGGCCAGTGTGCACGCGCCTTACACATGTTGTGGTGAATATATTCTATTTTGGGCCATGTGTATTCATGCACAGTGTGTTGGGTAAGTGTTTACACTGTATGTGTACTGTTAGAGCACCAGTCCCTGACAAGATGTATGCTATCTATGAGGACTATACAAAGGACTGATTCATAATGCATGTAAAGAGGATCAATCCTATGTGGGACATTGCATGGATCTGCATGCACCTATGTAGAGTCTCAAGTGAGGGCTCAATGTCATGTATGAAGGACCAGTATGTGAATTCAACATGCAGATAGAGTAGTTGTCAAAAAAAAATATGTGCAAAAATACAGAGGAAAAACAGAGAGTACAGAAAGTTTGGCAAATAGAATCAGTGATTCCCTGCACAAACATGCACAACAGCAGTTAAATGAAATTAAAAATGGAAGCATGGCATTACAAGGAACCTGATGCATGTACAGAGGACCAATCCTATGGGACAGTGCTGTAGCTACATGTACCTATGCATGGTCTCAAGTGAGGGCTATATGGGAAGTGGACATGCACAAGGAGTAGTTGTCAAAAGGAATACTTGTACAGAGGATGCGTGCAACAATACATAGAGATTAGGTCATCAAATCCGTGGCCTGTACAAACATGCAAAACAGTAGGTTAATTAATAAATGGAATAGAATTTTGTCACAATGTTTGTGAGTGTGTGTATCATCATATTACCAGACAGGTTTATTGCATGTATACCATACATGGATAACCATCTGGTATGTGCAAGTGTACTGTGTACTTGAGTGTCTGAGAATATGCTATTAAGATGATGTATACGTCCATGTGTACAACAATGCAAGTGTATGCACAAGTGTGAGCCAGCACTAGCGCATGCATGTTCATGCACTCTGTGTGAGCTATAAAGAAATAACAATGTAACAATGAGGCATGTCTGCCACACTGACTACTGTTGCGGGTATTCACCTTCCTTGCACTTGCATCCTCACTTTCCCCCTCTGTTCCAAAACAGGTAATGACCTTGATCCTCTGTCATGGTATTGCTTTTGTTTGACTGGCCTTTTGTCTTCGTCTGAAGCTCAATTTCCCAGGGTCAATGGTTTGGGGATTCAACTGTTTGGGTATGACTGGTAAGTTTGTTCGCAATCTTCTACCCATTAGCATTTGAGCAGGTGAGGCTAGATTGTCAATGTCGGTGTTCCGGTGGATGAGAAGACTCATGTATGGATCCTTATTGTCCTGTTTCACTTTACTGAGGAGCCTTTTCATTATCTGGACATATTTTTCAGCCATGCCATTTGCTTGTGGACAGTGTGGACTTGTGGTCGTGTGAGAGATTTCCAAATCTTCGATATTCCTCTGATGTATATTGTGGACCATTATCACTTATTATCTGTGTGGAAATGCCATGCCTTGCCAATATTGACTTAGTGTGGTTTATCACTGACTTGCTACTCAGGTTCTCAAATCCGCTGAATTCCACATATCTATTGAAGCACGTAGTCTTGTTTATTCCAGGTGAATAAGTCAGTGGCTAGGATGTCCCACGGTCTGTATGGGGTTGGTCCCGGTGTCATTGGTTCCTTTGCATTGGAGTTGCGGCGCATATTGAGATAAGTTTCACACTTCAGGATCATGTCACCAATGTCTTTAGAAATGCCTGGCCTATACACAGCATCTTTTGCTCGCTGTAGCATTTGACAACTCCTATGTGACCACAGTGTACTCAACTGAGGATGTCCTTCCGCATGTTGACAGGTATTACTATCTGTACTCCTTTTAGGATGATTCCATCCGCTTCAGACAGTTCCTCTTGAAAATTCCAGTAAGCACGGATATCTTCAGATAAATCAGCTCTATTGTCGGTTCTGATGAAGCCTTGCAACTTCTGAAGTGAGTGATCTGTTTCTGTGTTTCTTCTGACATTCTGCAGGCCTTTGTCAGTAGCAGAGCTTTTCTCCAGCGCCATGTGTAATGCACATTCCAGATCTTCCACCCGGTCATCACTAGGTGTGTACAGTATGTGCGCTCTTGACAGGGTGTCTGCTATAACTTTCCAGGTGTGTACCAAAGTGTGTATCATATCGCTGGAGTCGTAGAAGCAGCATCGAAGCCTTAGTGGTGCTTGGCACAACTGCTTTCGTGTTATTATCTCAAGTGGTTTGTGGTCTGATTCAATGTCTACATGCCTGCCATATATGTACTGGTGAAACTTTTCAAGTAAAAATTACACAGCAAGTAGTTCCTTCTCTATTTGTGCATATCTGGTTTCAGCACTTGTCATTGAACGGGATGCATAAGCTACTGGTTTTTGATCTTGTAGTAGAACGGCGCCAAATCCAGTTTTGAGACGCATCACAGCTGATGACAGATGGTTTGTGAACATCATAGAATGCCAGCACTGGTGCAAGTGAGTGTCTCTCTGTGACCTTTCTGAAAGCTTTCACCGCAAAGGTTGGTGTCTCCTGGCCAACCACCAAGGACCAATCCTTCAAGTTAACCCGAGCCAATATGGGATCCTTAGCTGTCCAGGCTCTGATAGAGGTTACAGTCACTATTAGTAGGTTAGAGGCGGTCTGAGAGTGCCCTCTTTTGGGGCTTCTTCTACAGGAAGCCAGGCCATCAGCATAGTGCTGTTCCCTTGCTGATCTCTGCACAATACAGTAGTTGTAGGCACTCAATATCAATGCCCATCTCTGGATTCTTGCTGAAACCATGGCAGGAACAGGTCGAGACTCAGAGAACAGATATCGGAGAACTTTGTGATCAGAGTATACAATGAAGTACCTACCCAACAAACACTGGTGGAATCTTTTTACTCCATACAGTAGATAATCGCCAGGCCCTAGCTCTTTCTCCATTTCGGAATACTTTCTGCTGCATGGGGCCAATGAGTGGGAAGCAAATGCAATTGGCCTCAGTCTCTTAAACATCTTCAAAGCTGATGCGCCAACACTGCTCCTAATCCATAGGGCGATGCATCACATGATAGCACTAGTCTTTTGTCTGGATCAAAATGACATGTTGAAGTAATTTGTGACTTAGCTTTTGCAATGGCCCTTGCTGTTATTGTTCACGACGTGTACCTCCATTGTCTCAGATCGTTGGAGGTCTTTGGCATTCTGCTCGGATAATTCCTCCGTCTGTGCAAGTCCAAAGCCTTAGTAAAGGTAAGATTAGACTCCGCGAGTAGCCTTTGCTGAAGTTTCAGGTTCCGAAGACCGTACACCAACCTATCCTCAACATAATGTCTAGAGTATCCCCAAACTCACAAAAATTCCGATAGCCTTCTTTGTTCGGCCACGAACTGGGATACACTTTCTGAGTCCTGTTGATAACGACAAACGAACTTAATTTCTTTTTGAACAATGGTTTCGGTGTAACAGGTACAATGTACTCTAGGTGTAATGCATGGAATGTAGATTACACGGTACCTGGGTAGCGCGAACTCATCGCGCTTGGAGGTAAGGTGTGCTCTACAGACCATGGTACCTACGTGGGTAAGGTGCACTCAGTCAGGTAACATATAATCTACAGTCCGCGCTGCCTAGGTAGGATGGACTCTGCGATTGGAATTTTGGAATCGGTAATTCATGGCTAGCAATTGCGGACATGAATTCCGTAATACGCGTAATAAAATTATTGTACTTGGAGTTCTATGGGTAATTTCTATCAATCGCGCACAGTTTAGTACCAAAGACTTGTAGAAAAGTTTAAAAACCTAAGTATGATACAGGGACAAATAACACATTTTTTTGTATATCTTCTGTTCTGTAAAAATCTGCCCCCATCAATTTCAAAACGGGGTTTTGTTTTACTGCACACATTTAATGGCTGGCATACTTTTGATCACTTTTTTCCTTTTCCTATTTTACCGTGTGGACGATCTATTGAGATTATAAAGTGGATTATGAAGCCAAAGCTATTTGCATATTTATATGTGCAAATAGCATATCTACCCAATGTGCACGTCTAATGTCTAGATTCAAGTATCTAAATTCTAGTACCCCGTTCAAGCCATAAGTTATTAATAATGAATTAAACGTCATAACGTTGCCAGTTTTGAGACGCATCACAGCTGATGACAGATGGTTTGTGAACGTCATAGAATGCCAGCACTGGTGCAAGTGAGTGTCTCTCTGTGACCTTTCTGAAAGCTTTCACCGCAAAGTTTGGTGTCTCCTGGCCAACCACCAAGGACCAATCCTTTAACCCGAGCCAATATGGGATCCTTAGCTGTTCACGCTCTGATAGAGGTTACAGTCACAGAGCGGTCCTCGTCTGAGAGTGCCCATCTCTCCAGACAAGAAGAACTCTTTTGGGCCTTCTTCTACAGGAAGCCTACTAAGGCCATCAGCATTGCTCTGTTCCCTTGCTGATCTCTGCACAATACAATAGTTGTAGGCACTCAATATCAATGCCCATCTCTGGATTCTTGCTGAAACCATGGCAGGAACAGGTCAAGGCTCAGAGAACAGATATAGGATAACTTTGTGATCAGAGTATACAAATACTGGTGGAATCTTGTTACTCCATAGATAATCGCCAGGCCCTCTTTCTCTATTTGGGAATATTTCTTTTCTGCTGGGGCCAATGAGTGGGAAGCAAATGCAATTGGCCTCAGTCTCTTAACCATCTTCGAAACTGATGCGCCAACACTGCTCCTAATCCATAGGGCGATGCATCACATGATAGCACTAGTCTTTTGTCTGGATCAAAATGACATGTTGAAGTAATTTGTGACTTAGCTTTTGCAATGGCCCTTTCCTGCTGTTCTTGTTCACGACGTGTACCTCCATTGTCTCAGATCGTTGGAGGTATTTGGCTTTCTGCTCGGATAATTCCTCAGTCTGTGCAAGTCCAAAAGCCTTAGTAAAGGTAAGATTACACTCCGCGAGTAGCCTTTGCGGAAGCTTCAGGTTCCGAAGACCGTACACCAACCTATCCTCAACATAACGTCTAGAGTATCTCCAAACTCACAAAAATTCCGATAGCCTTCTTTGTTCGGCCACGAACTGGGATACACTTTCTGAGTCCTGTTGATAACGTCAAACGAACTTAAATTCTTGTTGAACTCAAAACGTTGTACAATGGTGTCGGTGTAATAGGTACAATGTACTCCAGATCTAATTGTAATGTAATGCATGGACTATAGATTACACGGTACCTGGGTAGCGCGAACTCACCGCGCTTGGAGGTAAGGTGTGCTCTACAGTCCATGGTACCTAAACAATTACGTGGGTAAGGTGTACTCAGTCAGGTAAAATATAATCTACAGTCCGCGCTGCCTTCTGCGATTGGAATTTTGCATGTTGCGATCAGAGTTAACTGATAATTACCGATTCCAAAATTCCAATCGCAGAAGGCAGCGCGGACTGTAGATTATATTTTACCTGACTGAGTACACCTTACCCACGTAATTGTTTAGATACCATGGACTGTAGAGCACACCTTACCTCCAAGCGCGGTGAGTTCGCGCTACCCAGGTACCGTGTAATCTTGGTTGTGATAAGACGCGGATTCAAAAGTTGGCGGATGCCAATGTGTGGCGAATATCGATATAATACATTCCTAACAAATACATGCAGCACCATGTAATAAGACACTGTAAGACCCATAAAAACTATATTGCCTACCCAAGACCCAAGTAAAACAACAATTAGTAATAATAAATATACATGTAGGCGTATTTAAAATAATCATGGGACAAGGGGAAATGCCGCAACGATGGACATTTCTACATTGTATGTACCGGCTGTTCCATAAAGGATGAAGTACTAGTAGCGGGCGAAGGGGTTGCCAACACAAGATCTAGCATAGCACTCAGTAGCGAAGTGTGCTGTTTAAGAATTCTTCTTGCTTCACCCAGCCGATAAAGGAACGCATTCTTATCCTCTTGTGAAGCAAAGTTTACGCCGAACGTATAAATCGATACCGGTACACCGGTAACGATGTCGCCATCCTTAGCTACCGCCAGGAACTGCATGCAATAACCCATCACGTGTGCACTTTAAACAATAGTTTATTGACCATACACAAGCTAGCTGAGAACAAGCTTTATCACATGGCACTGTTGATGCTTGCATGCCTTCATACCCCAGTACATGTACGCCATACAGCAATGGTCCATTTTTTTTTGATATAAGGTTGTGCCTAACGGTGTATATCAAGTGAAAACTATGGATGGCATGATGTTAAAGCAAAAACATAATGGTTGAAATTTCATGATAGACAGGAAAATGAAGTAAAGAAAAAAGATACTGATGAAACAGAAATTCAGATTGGCATGCAAATGGGTAGGAAAGAAGAATCAAAAGCAGAAGAAATTGTTTGAAGGAAAACAAACAATAGGAATGATAAAGAAGCAGAAACTCAAGATTGCAAGCAACTGGATGGAACACAGAATGACAGCAGTTTGAATAGGGTTTCAGATGAACAGGAAAGTGAAGAACACAAAAGTGAGATAAAACTAATGAAGAGGATGTTCAGTTTGTGCGTGAACTCACTGCTGCATGGAATTGGTATTGCCCTACAACACCTGCTTGGAGGAAACAAAAGTGCAAACAATTCTTACTGCCAACTGCCAATTCTAACTCTGAACGTCACAAGAAAGGAGCATTCGGAGCACCTTTGAAAGTTGATGTAATTGAAGGTGATGGAAACTGCTTGTTCAGGGCAATAAGCTACTAGGTTGCATTGCCTCAAGATCATCATGGATTTTTCCTATGTCTGCATGTGGCATATTATAAACTGATGTGTATCAATCTGATTTTTAATCAAGGCATTTTAAACACAACATGAATGTTTCTGACTACCTAACTACAAATCAAATGGAAATATCTGGAACATGCACTGTGCCACAGCATTTAGTATGCAGAGTTGTGCAGAGTCTGCATATCAACCATATGCAGATGGGTATCATTGAAGTGTTCATATGCAGACGTCTGCATATGAACACTTCAATGATACCCGTCTGCATATGGTTGATACGCAGACTCTGCATAACTCTGCATACTAAATGCTGTGGCGCAGTGATGGGGAACTGAAGTTGAAGTAATTGCCCTGGCAACTCTATTCAAGACTACAATTGCCATTTATTACCATCCTCCTGGTGCAAAAGTACCTCTCTGGCATCACCATTTCCTTTGTGCTCTGATGCTCACACATCAATATGTATTTATTTGCACAATACTGGAACCAATTTAATCATGTCAAGACTGGTGTGTAATTTTCCTTTCATGCAATCAGTATGTGCCACATCATGTTTTTTACTAGTGCATTTTTTTCTCTTATACCCGTTTAGCACTGCATTAATTATATATTATCTCTTCAGCATCAACTGTTTCCTAATTAATTATAGTATTATATGTGTTTGTAATTTGTAGAAAGAGTAGAGTCCACCTTACCTGGTAGAGTCCATTCTACCTGGCCTTGTGTTCAGGATGGTATATACTCTAGAGTACAGGATGCCTGCAGGTAACAAGTACTCTAGAATCTACCTTACTGTAGGAATTAATCAAGAGTCCCTACACCGGGGTATGTACCAACTGGACAATTTCGCTGAAGGACTTGTCCGTTGGCTTGGCAGGGAACACCAAACTTCGGATAAGCTGGTACGTGCCCCCACCGCATGCACTAAGCAAGACTGCGCGTTGCTTAGCAGGTTCTTAAATGCTATTGGTCTGTGTCTCGATCAGTTAAAGGGTTCCACAGTGCCAATTGGGACCGCCATCTCTGTATTCCAGTTCACCTCGTCGCCAATGTAGTTTAGTCTCGTACCCAGACCCGACTGACGTAAGCATCATCGCATAATGTATAACGCCGCAAGACGTACCATTATCTTACGTCAGTCGGGTCTGGGTACGTAACTAAATGTAGTTAAATAACCGTAGCACGCGTGTCATGTCGCTGGCTATCGTCGAGTCAGCGGACACACAATAGCAACACACACACACACACACAACACAAACACACAACATACACACACAACACAAACACACAACATACACACACACAACACACACACACACACACACACACACACACACACACACACACACACACACACACACGAACACGATACATATACAATACAACAGCTCAGCCTCCAGTACAGCTGGCCATGGAATACGTGCACGACTCAGTCCAGGCAAGTCTTGAGATTATATAAACGACTAGGTACCGCGCCCCCGCTCCCATAGTATGACATCATTATGACATGTCACTCGTCCACTAGTCTTCTAGCCGCTTTTTGAAGGCATCCTTCAGACTTCTCTTCCTAAGATGAGGATGTCATGCCTCGAGGCGTATTAAAATGGCGACGTCTATAGCTTTCGTGTCACACAGTGACACGAAAACTATCGATGTCGCCATTTTTAACAATTTTACCAGTACAAAGAACACATTAGAATCCGTAAAAAAAAGTCCAATGGCCCCATTGAATAGTGCATGTGCTCTCGAAACATGTGACGTTCGTTGTGAGGTGCCACACAAACTGACGCAATACTTGGCCACATAAATTTGTCGGTTGGCCATCCAAATTGTGCAGTTTGCGCGCTTTTATTTCAGCGTCTCTTCCTTTATTTGCATATATCCGCGGGTGTAAAAATTCATTAACCACCTACTTTGCGTAATAGATATGACATCGAGGTGGGGTCCTAGTGCTGGAGTTTCAGAGGAACGAAAAGATTCAAATACAAGGTGAGCAGATAGCTATGGCATGGGAGCGCCCCCAGTAACGTTCAACAATTATATGCGGTTACCCGCTCTCCACCTACATTGGAGATTATTTCTTCGTCATCTCCTTTGTAATGAAAGGGAAAGAAAAGCATGGAAATAATGTTGTTAGATTGAGTGAGTATCGATGACAGCTGCGCCTGGTTGAAGTTGATAGCAACACCAGGACAGGGTCACCAAGGTTAAATCCTATCTGACAGCATAACAGTGCTTCTGTTGTTGCACCTTACTGAAATTCTCTTATGATATATGACACAATGGGTGTGGCCACTGCTGGTGTGCATAGGGGATGGAATGCGGCATTGTCAATAGTATAAATGTAGTCTACATGTACATCCAAAATGTTTAAGCATGATGGTGATGAGTGAAATAATGGAACACAAACAACAGAACTAATGACCCAGGAAAGGACCATTGAAATGTATTACACACATGCCCTATACCTGAAGTATTGATAGTATCCATAATAGTACTTTTAACTTATCAAGCTTTTCTATCCTTTATAGTGCTCAGCTGACATGTCATCTGTGTTCTAAGCCGTATAGAGAACCCAGAATTCTTCCATGTCTTCACTCTTTCTGTGGCCATTGTCTCCATACGGAGATAAAGAGGTCTGGGACCAAGCAGAACATGGAGTGACCTACCTGTCAGAGAAGTATCACCATACCAGAGGGTGGAGTCAATGCTATACCTCAGAACCTCCATCTTGGCTTTGAAGTGGAGGTGGCTGAGTACATGTCCAAGATTGGCAGTGATTGTGAAAAGTCATGTGATGGTTGCATTGATGGGAGCACTGGGCCTGCAGTGGTGTTCTGTTGCACATGTCATCATCTTCTTTGCAAGTTGTGCCATGACCACCACAAGCATAGTAAGATATTCTATCATCATCAGCAGGTTGGATTAGACAAAGATTCAGTCATATTACTACCATCCATAATGAAACCCACTAAGCACTTCTGTTCCCTACCTCATCATGAGAAAGAAGAATTGAAATTCTTTTGTGAGACTTGCCGATCGCTGATCTGCAGTGACTGTACCCTCGTTCTCCACAAGGACCACAGGATTGCTGACATGTGCAATATTGCAATGGTCCACAGAGATGCCATGAGGGAGGCACTTGTGTGTGCTCAAGAAGTGACCTTGAAGCTGACCAAAGCCATTTATGCCAATGGCAAGATGGCAGAACAGGTTTATAATTCCAAAGGGAATGCCACACTGATCATAACCCAAGCCTTTGAACAGCTCCACCAATCTATTGAGGAAAGGAAGAACACACTGTTGTCAGAGATGGAGGCCATTTCACTTTCCAAGACAACAGCTCTGACCCTCCACAAGGAGCAGTTGATGAAGATGCAAGATGAGATTGGTCACTACACTGAGATGACCTCCCACATCATCCAGACCCACACTGACCACGAGATGTTAGCACTTGGGTATCTACTACCCACTGAACTGAAGGCCTCCCTTAAAAAGATTGAGAATGTATCCCTCACTCCAAATCTGTCTACTGACATATATGTGTCCCTCCTACACATCGATTCTCTTATTAAAAAACTCTCAACATTTAGTCATGTAATCGACTCATCTCCATCTCCATCACAGAGCACATGGTCTTCTGAGTCAGTGGCCAAGGTGAAGGAAAGGTACTGTGTTAAAGTGGAGAGCATGAGCTCAAATGGAGAGGAGTACCCATATGGTGGAGTACTTGTGAAGGCTGAGATGAGGTCGTCACATGATGGAGCCGTTGTCCCAGGAGAGGTAGAGGACCATGGGGATGGTACCTACACCATCACCATCACCCCTCAGACTGTTGGTCCTCACCAGCTCCTCATCACAATGGATGGTCAATATGTACACAATAGTCCTAGTGACCTTCATGTGGGAACCAGGTACAGCACCCTATGTAAGCCAGAGCAAGTTATCTGTTGTGGTGGTTATCCACGTGCTATTGCCATCCATCACAGTGGAGACATCTATGTAACCTGTTGGAGTGATAACAGTATTCGTATTTTTGACCATGCTGGCCAGCAGAACAGAATCATAGGTAGTCGTGGCTGTGGTGATGGTCAGTTCAATAGTCCAATTGGTTTATTAATCATAGGGGATGTGATGTATGTTGCTGATTATGGCAATCATCGCATTCAGAAGTTGACAACAGGAGGACAGTTCCTGAAAAGGTTTGGCCAGTATGGATCAGGTCAGGGACAGTTCCAGTGCCCAGCATCAGTTATTGTTGACCAAAGAGATAGGTTGATTGTTTCTGATAGTGGCAATCACAGGGTAGTAATATTGGATCAAGCTGGCACCTGGCTATTGACCATAAATGGTAATGTCCCTGGTAGTCATGGTTTCCAGCATACCCATGACCTCGCCTTGGACCCTCAATGGAATATCCATGTTGCAGCCAAGTAATCTAACACCATCAAAGTCTACACACCTGAGGGGACCTATGTCAGATCGTATGGGGATGTAAAGAATCCAACTGGAATAGTGATTGATGAAGGTTACAGTCTTGTTACTGAGTACAATGGTCATTGTGTTTCCATCTTTGATTCTCAAGGAAACAAGGTCCACACAGTTAGCAATCTCATTGACCCCTATGATGTTACACTTGATCCTAAGAGTGGTAGTATGTATGTAGCAAACTACGGTGCTAAAACTGTATTGAAGTATTCTGTGTAGTGTGATGCAATGTTTTGTGCTACAATACAGCGTCATCAGTTTTATAGGTGTATATTGTGCGATCCGCTTATAAGCTGTACTTTGTATATTATACTATGGGACGGTGTCCAGCAAAATCACCCTTCTGGAGTTCTATAGTCTACAAGTCAACCAAAACCAGGTTTTCTATACCTCCTCCTCCTACTCCCCCTCCTCCTCCTCCTCCTCCTCCTCCTCCTCCTCCTCCTCCTCCTCCTCCTCCTCCTCCTCCTCCTCCTCCTCCTCCTCCTCCTCCTCCTCCTCCTCCTCCTCCTCCTCCTCCTCCTCCTCCTCCTCCTCCTCCTCCTCCTCCTCCTCCTCCTCCTCCTCCTCCTCCTCCTCCTCCTCCTCCTCCTCCTCCTCCTCCTCCTCCTCCTCCTCCTCCTCTTCCTCCTCCCTCTCATATTCCTCCATCTCCTCCTCTCCCCTCCTCCTCCTCCTCCTCTTCCTCCTCCCTCTCATATTCCTCCATCTCCTCCTCTCCCTCCTCCTCCTCTTACCTACCATCCCATTGCATCCCCCCTCCCCCTTCGCCTCCACCCTCTCTCTCCTCCTCCCCCCCTCCTCCCCTCCCTCCCATCCTCCCTTCCTCCTCACCCTCATCCTGCTCTTCCTCCTCCTCATACCTTTCTTCCCATTGTATCCACTCCTCCCCCTCCCCCTCCTCCTCCCCATCCTCCTCCCCCTCCTCCTCCCCCTCCTCCTCCCCCTCCTCCTCCTCCCCCTCCTCCTCCCCCCCTCCTCCCCCTCCTCCTCCCCCTCCTCCTCCCCCTCCTCCTCCCCCTCCTCCTCCCCCTCCTCCTCCCCTCCTCCTCCTCCCCCTCCTCCTCCCCCTCCTCCTCCTCCTCCCCCTCCTCCTCCTCCTCCCCCTCCTCCTCCCCCTCCCCCTCCCCCTCCTCCTCCTCCTCCCCCTTCTCCTCCTCCCCATCCTCCCCCTCCTCCTCCCCCCTCCTCCCTCCTCCTCCTCCCCTCCTCCTCCCTCCTCCTCCTCCCCCCCTCCTCCTCCTACCTTCCTTCCCATTACATCCACCCCTTGGTTAGGGATGGTTTTTAATATATCAGCAAGTTTCATTACCATATAGTTCACAAGCAGCGTGGAAAATTCTATTTTCAGTCACCCTGAAAGGTACAGGTATTTGGAGCTTGTGCAGAGACTCTTTGTCGTCAAGTCTTCATTCTAATTGACGAGTCCAAACAGATTGGGAAAGTCTCAAGCACAGTTGTTAGCTGCTGCATGCCTACTTTTCACTACATGGTTTAGGTGAACAACAGGCCACCCTACAAGCTGTTTACTGTGTAGGGCAAAATAAAAAACAAACAAAGCAATGATTTGGTATCTTGCATGGTGCAGAATCTGTAACCTGCATGATAGAATAGAACCTAACTTTATGTTGCCGGGTTATACAAAGTTCAGGCCAGATTCCTTTTTTGGCTTGTTTAAAAAACACTATCATCATCAGCACACTGTAGATGACATGGGTGACCTTGCCAGGTGTGTAAGAGAATGTACACATAATGCTAATTGCATACCACAGCTATTTAAGGATTGGAACTACTATGATTGGAACAGCTTTTTTGAACAATAATGGTTCCTACCATGCACTGGTATTGCAAGTTACCGTACATTCATCTTTAGCAGACAACATCCAAGTGTGGTTTAGGTGAAAAAATCACCCACTCACGGCGCGACAGTGTACCGTATGCAGCCTTGTATATTGCACCCATACTAATCGATACTCGTCTGCACTCGACACGTGGGCAGTTTTTCATACGTCACGAATGCGGCGCCTGTATACGTCTCAGAACGAACACTTCGCTTATACGTATGATATCGCGGTCTGCATATGGATTCAGTATATTCGTCATCACCTGTCTGCATACTTCAGATGAACGCGTGCAGACTCTGTACACGTCATGTATTCGAATCGTTTCAAATCCATTTTCTGTTCTGCATACTTGAAGGCTAGTGCTTAAACCCTGAACCACGCCAGCAATAATACGGCAAATTTTAATCAAATTACAGCTGAAATACAACTTGGTCAAAAAATAAACAGGCATATATAGTTCCAAGCTGGCGATCAAAGTCTCCATCACATTTTCCCGATGTAGTTAGAAGGGCACTCTCCGCCTAGCAGAGGCCTCTTGGAAGGCGAGCACGAGCCTCTACTACTCTCGCGGCACTTGTCGACGGTTTCCTTACAAGCACACGCTAAAATATTACAGAGGTTATGCACAAAGAACTCAGCATTTACTTACTCTCTGACCGCGGTGGTAGCTAGCTTATGCTTTACAATGCCTTCGTCGTCATCCCCTTGGTTGGCCATGCAGCGAAACGTTTTCATTTGGCCGTAGTACACCCTGGCGTCGGCTCAAGAGCTGTGGTCAGAAAGGAAAGTCATAGCATGCCTACTCTGTACCTGCGTTTCTTCTTTTGCCGGGGTTGGTCACTTCCACCATTTCAGTCTCGATGTACTCGCTTAAATATCTCCTGACCCTGAAGTTATTGGCACACGCACATAATCCACATGCACACATACAACGTACTATGCTCTTCACGTAATGGCGTTCTATTGGTCGGCACTGTGCTTAAGAGAACAAACATGACGTAAGCATGTAAACCTTTGTGACAACTTGAAACGCCGCCTAACTGCATCTACTGAATCACATACTTGTCCTGGTTTGACATAAGCAACACCTACAGTGTAAACACGCACAACTTACCAAGCCTAGACTGCTTAAGTCCGTTTGGTATGCCTTTATAACCTCCGCCTGTCACCCGCGTTGTCCGAAACTCTTTATCTTGCACAGTTGCACCTCACTGATTCGTCAGCTATATAGTGATCAAAATCAACAATCCAATTTTTCTGACGTTGGGAACAGCTCCATTAGTACTGTCTCCACAGATAGCCCAGTAGTCCAATTTTCCTTTCCTCCTATTTCGTTGGGAACTAAACCAAGTTGCCTATTTTTGTTTCCTTTGCTCGATCGTGCGTCGTCACCTCCACTAATGACCAACACGTGCAAAACTTAAAACCGAGCATGCGCAGATCAATGATATCAAAATTAATTGCTCAAATAGGCTACACCCCACGGCTGTTTGCGGCTGGACACTAGGGATGTAATTAGAACGATACCGTAAATGGATGTATAAACTAAAGCCGATCCTCATTATAAACATGCATCGCGCGAATCAAACAAACAACGTTATCCTGCCCATTTGAAGTTGAATGAGTGCAGAGAACCCTTCCACTATCTGTCTAGTCCTTATTATGCCATTTGCGCAATCCATACATAGCAATTCCTAAAAGCGCGCATCCTCTTTTTGCACTAATCATCACGCGTGACGTAGAAGGGGGTGCAGTTCAGGTTTGTTCTACGGACGCCCTGCAAATTTTCAAAGAGGTTAGTATATAGCAACATGGAGAGAAATGAAATCACTATCTGAAAACATCAGTCTACAATTGCCACTAGTTTTTTTCGCGCTACACTACGGCAGTGAGTCTTATGAATAATCTGTGCTTCGGTTGCATATAGGCTTGATGGATGACCACAGAGAGAAAGTTCAGCAGCACTGTAGAGTATGTGGGAGATTTCTAAAAGACAGAGGAGAGAAATCATATGAGTGCAAAGTGTTTGCAAAGCATCTGCACAGTGTCTTTGGGTTTGACATTACCCATGATGTCCCAGACAGTCACCCTCTGTTCTTTTGTTACCGGTGCAAGCTAGTCATCGACAAGTCTCTACATGCTGAACACCATCTTTCTCCATACAAATCGTCAACGACAGTCTATGTATGGCAAGCCCATAATGAAGAATGTTGCAAGGTATTAATACATGTACACATGTATATGACCATGCAGCTAGCTTAAATCTCATATACACATATACATGCACATCCACCATCCAGATGTGCCATCCCAAAACAGGACCACTGAGAAAAACTAGACATCCCGGAGGTCGTTCCAAGGCCAATTCAATTATTGGCTACATTAAGGGAATTGCACCACCAAACTGCTTACCGGATGCCCCACTAGCAAGCCAATTGAATACAGTAATGGAACAGCTTCTTTGTTCAGTCTGCCTGGATGTCTTGTGCCAACCACTAGAGCTCCCATGTAGAGCACTAGTGTGCACCATGTGCACTGTGCAGCTGTTCAGGGCATTTAACTGCAATGATGTTAAATGTCCCTGCTGTTATTCTGAAACACCTGTAATCCCATCAGAATTAAAGCCAGCCCCGCCCTTAGTCCAGGCATTGCTAAGTAATGTAATGGTCCATTGCATTACTTGCACAAGGGACATGCGGGCTTGTGAGTACAATACACATGAGTGTAGTGTTTCACCTACACGAACTGAAGTGCAGATGGCCTCTCAGGTGTTGACACGGCTGGCTGACACTAGTCCTGACAAGATATTTTCAATGCCTACAAAAGGAACAGTAAGTTCAATTACTTGTGCTCAACAACTTGTACTATAATTCTTGGGAGAACAAGGGGCCGAATCTATACATGCTAAGTTCAATACTTTACAACGGACATACCAGGCCATACCCGACAAGACACAAAGATTGATGTCTATAGTTAAAGAACACCTATTATCAATTGCACCACACAACGTTGCAGCCATCCCCCAGCCATGCAAAAGACAAAAACACGGTCCACCCTAAAACTATTCTATACGTGCTATAACGTGCATCTCACATGAATGTTACTCTACCGCGTGAGTAATCGACAACTTTATTCCATTCTAACAGCGTCAAAAAAACTAGTGGCAACAGAGACACAATGGAAATAGTAAGAACAACTTGTCGCCTTCAGTCTTTTTTTTCGGTCTCAAAATTTGCTCTTGGGGGAGAAAGAACCCGCCGTAGTGAAGACGTCCTTCGATATGTGCCCGCTTTCGAACGCTATAGCTAAAAGTATCGAAAAGCCTAAATCATGTGACTTAGGCTTTAAATAGAAAAGTAGTGCTACTATTGTTTTGTGTCTTTAAAATGGCGATTGTACTTGTTTTGTTCGTTCTTGCTCGAGTGCAAATTGGGGTCTAGGTTGTCAAGGTGTTGCTAGGGCATTACATAATTATTTCAATATTTTTGGGGAGGAGGCCTAATGTCCAAGATTTCAATGTAAGCAAACAGCCGTGACCCGCTAGAAATAGTCACAGATGTAGGTATCAGAAGTTTACAATGATTATAGGGATCCAATAACTTACCTGTGAGTACGCGACTCGGTCGAGGTAATTATAGTAGCCACACTCATATGAATGCGTTTTCATGGGTGTGGTTAAAACGGCCTATATTCCTATTTATTGCGCACTATCGTAATTTACGGGCTAAACTGCTGCTCGCGATATGGGTGCGATACGCACCCGATACTTAGCCCCAACAATACCCATCTGCACACTGCACTGGACATTGACATATCTACGTACGAGTATGTATATTGGTCCGCACACGTGCATGTCTGGATATGTATCTGCATACCATGGCGTGGGCAAACTCTGCATATTACTGCATACGATACTATGTCACGCAGTGACTGATGATGTGATAGAGGTACAGCTATTCAAAAATGGTATCACAATGGTAGATTTACTGAAGGTCCTTGAAACCAATTGTATGCCATCAATTCTGTACCCAAAAAGTTTAACAAATGAAAGAATGCAATACTTGTATCATAACATAAGAGAATTTGTGCATGAAAAAAGTATGGCTGATAATGTGTGCCCAAAACCAGTTGGTAGTGTGTCACCACCTCAACTTGAGTGTAGTGAAGAAAAGAAAAACGCGAAGAACAAAATCAGAGTTGACATATTCTTTTGCATGCACAATGTGTGATAAGAAATATACAGTGCCCTGTACTCGCATAAAAAGAAGTATGTTGCACAAGCAGCAGTGTTACCTACTAAGAAGGGTCAGCCAGGATAATCAGAGAAAGCACAACCAAGTGATCAAGATATCTCTCAGACTTTAGCTAGTGAAAATCACCATGTGGATGGTGCTACTGAACCAGGGAAAAGAGAAATCCGAGCTGACTTTGTCCTTTGCATGCACAATGTGTGATAAGAAATATGATACCAGTTCTGCTCTGCACACGCATCAACATAAAATTCATGAATAAATGATAAGAGACATGTGTCCAAAGAAAAATCCCAGCTTTTTAAACTATTGGTATTGCAAGTCGCAAGCACTATGAATCATTTGGGTACTTCCATCATAGATATGTAATGTATGATGGGTGGGGATGTTTGGTTATTTCACAACTAAAAAGGCGATAATGCAACAACCTAGCAGGCACTGCCAAAAATCAGATGTTACACCCCCACACCTCCTGTTTCCCCCTCTCCTTATTTATAGTGTACTTTTCTTAGTGCTACGACATGCATGCATGTAGTTCAAAACTACTTTTTCTAACTTCCATGAAGAACATGTACAAGGTACCTGCATGTGATTCTGTGTCCCTGTAGTTGTGATAGCATTACCACCATTTGGCTTGGTTGTCTATGTAAACCACTGACCACCCACAATCTGTACTGAAAAGGCTTACACCAACATACATCGAGTTCAATCTCAACAAAATTCTAGTGCAAGCTCTGTATCTCTTGTAGTAGCCTTTTCTGACTGCATGTAGCCTGCAAATCCAAAAACACATTCCACTGCCTCCTAGAGATGAAAAATATAATATATTGGGGATGAAACACTTCCTTTGAAACCATAGTTATAGTGGTAAATATTAAAAACCATCCCTAACCAAGGGGTGGATGTAATGGGAAGGAAGGTATAAGGAGGAGGAGGGGGAGGAGGAGGGGAAGGGGAGGAGAAGGGGAAGGGGAGGAGGAGGGGAGGAGGGGGAGGAGTGGATGCAATGGGAAGAAAGGTAGGAGGAGGAGGAGCGGTGAGGAGGATGGGAGGGAGGGGAGGAGGAGGGGGAAGAGGAGAGAGGGTGGAGGTGAAGGAGGAGGGGTGGATGCAATGGGATGGTAGGTAAGAGGAGGAGGGAGAGGAGGAGATGGAGGAAGAGGTGGAGGGGGAGGAGAAGAGAAAGAGGAGGAAGAGGAGAAGGAGGAGTAGGGGGAGGAGGTACAGAAAACCTGGTTTGGGTTGACTTGTAGGTGAGCACAAACGTCTTGTGCAAGCGATAGTGTGCCAACTGCATGGCCATCTAGCAGGGGGATGGAAGGGGGGAGAGGGAGTGAATGTATGACGTGCTAACATACATGCACCGGATATGTGAAAATGTATATCAATCGATGCACCTTCCACACATATAATCCATGTACCACATACATGTACATGTACAGTGTAAATGCACAAACAGCTCAGCTTAAGATTAATGGCACAAATTTCTAGACACACTGAAAACAGCTTATCAAGTCATAATGGACACACTACAAACACCACCACACGCTCCTACTCACCACTATGTCAATATCATAGAACTCCATGCTCATCATTGGGGGCAACATGACCATGTGGTGGGGAATGCCATAGATATGAACATCAAGCACCAGTGTCTCCTCCCATCTGTGTGTGACTGGTGCACTTGCATTCCAGCAATAGGATGCAATAAGAAACTGGGAGTGGTGGATGGACGGAAGGACACACTCAGACACCATCATACACCCTCCGACACCATACAGGCATCCACATACATGTCACCTG
The DNA here is from genome assembly GCA_013339895.1 of Ephydatia muelleri. Classification (NCBI taxonomy): domain Eukaryota; kingdom Metazoa; phylum Porifera; class Demospongiae; order Spongillida; family Spongillidae; genus Ephydatia; species Ephydatia muelleri. The sequence goes on from JABACO010000024.1 coordinate 2,650,828, forward strand.
ATAAACAAGGTACACCTGTGCAATCCATATTTGCACGTACCACAGATACACACACATCATTGACAAAGAAGTTGTCTCCAGATGCTGTGGTACACACAGAGTCATTTCCAGGTTTTAGAAGCTGGTATGGATACGTTGGCATGGTCCCAGCCTATTTTCCTAACATCCAGTCTGAGTAGTAGAAGGAATGGCTGGCAACGAGTATGCGTGTGTATGTGTGTGTGTGTGTATGTGTGTGTGTTATGTGTGTGTGTTGTGTGTGTGCGTGTGCGTGCGTATGTGTATGTGAAAAGGGTGGCCATGAGTATAGATAAGGGTGACCATGAGTGCAGAGAAGTGTGACCATTGTATGTCTGTGTAAACTACTACACTGTTCACAGTTGAGAATATATTACTGTCACTAATAATGAATCAACACGTGTACAGACAAATCAGGTTAAATATCCCTCTCCCCATGCCACACCCACATCTCGAACATTCTAGGCTGTTTTTAATCACGTGAGTCCTAATTGCACTACATAGCTCCCTCCTTTGAAGGAGTCTGTCTCAGATTCTCAGATGTGGGATTCTTGGTAAAAGCCAGGGGACGGACGGGCACGTGCGGGGTATCTGCGGGCTACAAGAGGGTCACCAATGATTGTACGATGTCCATCTGCATGTGGCTCCAGTACAGGGGCTTCAGGGTCTGGTGCTCCGCCTCCATGGTTGATTGGCCTGGCAGGATCTAGTGGAGCATCAATTCTGTCGGGTGGCAGGACATCTTCGACCTCAGGTGTTAGAGGTGGAGTGTCGTCATCACCATCCAGTAGCGTAATCCGTTCGTTCGGTCCTGTAACCCTTCTAACTGGTTATGGTTGTTTCCAGAGTTTATGCCGTTCCTCACGTATGGCAGCTTGTGGTTGCTCCATGCGTGTGTCCTCTGTACAGCACTTCAACCTATCGAAGTGTACCACAAACTTTTTTCGAGGATTGCGACAATCCTGCAACCGATAAGTGGTATCAGCAATCCTCTTGAGCACCTTCCAGGGTCCTGTCCAGGGATGGTGTAGCTTCCTTGACTTTCCTCAGGCAACCACTGTAGAGTGCAATCAGACCAGATCTCCTGGGGTATACGGCTTTCCATGACACTTCTGGTCATAAAACTGCTTTTGTGCCCGCTGTTCCTGGCCAAACCTAGTTCTCACCCGGTCATACGCCTTCTCTATGCTGTCCTTCATCCTGGTGGCATACTCACTGTGGGTGGCCGTCTCCGGTGTGCAACTGTGGTACATCAGGTCCAGAGGGAGACGGGCTTCACAACCAAACATCAGGGAGAATGGGGTGTAGCCACACTGCTGCTGTTGTAGGCCAAACACACTCTCCTGATATGACCATCCCAGTCGCCAGGCTGTTCCTTTGTCATGGTAGCCAGCATGTCGAGTAGTGTGCGGTTGAAGCGTTCTACGAGTCCATCTCCCTGTGGATGGTAAGGAATGGTACGCGTCTTGTGGATTTTAAGGATCCTGCACACCTCAGCTATCAGGTCAGACTCAAACTGGCGGCCCTGATCTGAATGGAGCTGCTCTGGGGTTGAGAACCGACAGAAAAGCTCATCCACGAGTTTCTGGGCAACTGTGACTGCCTCCTGGTTAGGGATTGCATATGCCTCTACCCACCTGGTGAAGTAATCAGAGGCCACGAGAACATATGCATTGCCATCCTTGGTTTTAGGTAGAGGCCCCAAGATGTCGACAGCTACAATCTGCATTGGATAGCCTGCTCGAATGGTCCCTAGAAGGCCCCTATGCCTAGGGGTAGGAGTTTTCCTTGTGACACACATGGGACAAGTGCGGCACCAGTTACGTACATCTGCCTACTGTCCAGGCCAATAGAAACGGGCTTGAAGTCGGCCCATTGTCTTCTCTCCAAAGTGGCCCCCAGCAACGCCCCCATATAGCTCCTCCAGGATCTGGTTTCGCAATGAATGCGGGACAATTAGCTGGAACCACTCGGAGTCGTCTTGGTTGACAAACCGTCTCCCTAGGACCCCATTCCTGAGCTCCAAACGCTGCCACTGTTCCAAAAGTCGTCTAGTTGGTGGCGACTGTGAGCGGCACGTGTTGCCATCAGGCTGTTGGCCATCTTGAAGGTGGCGCAGCACAGGGCCAATCACTGGGTCATCCAACTGCAGCTTCCGCATCTCTTCGTCTGATGTTTCAGGAAAACAATGTACCACAACCACAGCATCAGCTTCCACTGTTTCCTCAGTGTCTTCGATACTTGCATGGGTTGGTCTCCCACATTGCTGGCAAGGCAAGCGGGACAGCGCATCTGCATTGCTGTGTTTCAGACCTGGTCGATGAATGATGGTGAAGTCGTACTCCTCAAGCTTCTCCAACCAGCGGGCTAGCTGCCCCTCAGGCTCCTTGAAATTCCGCAGCCAGGTCAATGATCCATGGTCAGAGCGGAGGGTAAAATGTTTTCCAAGAAGGTATGGTCGCAATTGTTGGGTGAAGTACACCACTGCCAATAGTTCCCGCCTTGTGACACAGTAATTCCTTTCCGGTTTTGAGAGCAAGCGACTGCCGTAGGCAATGACACGCTCAGAACCGTCTTGCTGCATCTGAAACAGCACACAACCAATTCCAGTGTTGCTTGCATCTGTATCCAGGATGAAACTTCTGGAATGGTCAGGGAAGGCCAATACTGGTGGTGACACTTCAGACGCAGCTTCTGAAATGATGCTTCACACTCCTCCGTCCAGTTAAAGATAGCAGTCTTCTCTGTAAGGTGATGCAGGGGCCTGGCAATTACTGCAAAGTCCTTGATGAAACGATGGTAGTAATTGGCAAATCCCAGGAATTGTTGTACATCACGCTGCAACTGGGGCTGAGGCCAAGAAGCAACCTTGCTGAGTTTTGCCAGATCAGCAGCAACTCCCTGGGCAGAGACCACGTGACCAAGAAATGAAACTTCTCGTCTGCCAAACTTGCACTTGCTCAAGTTGAGTTTCAGTCCAGCACTTCGGAAGCGATCAAGCACATACTTCAGATTCTGCAGGTGGTCCTCAAAGCTCTTACTGGGTACAACAACATCATCCAGATAAACTAGACAACGACTCCACTGCAGTCCCATCAGCACAGCATCCATCAGCCTCTGGAAGGTTGCAGGTGCATAGCACAACCGGAAGGGCATCACCTTGAACTCAAAGAGCCCTTCTGAGGTGCAGAATGCAGTTTTCTCTCTGTCCTCAGGCTTTACTTCAACTTGCCAATACCCGCTGATGAGGTCCAAGGTAGTGAACACCTGCAATCCGGCCAGGGTGTCCAACGTGTCATCAACCCTTGGGAGGGGGTAGGCATCCTTCTTGGTGACACAGTTCACTCGGCGGTAGTCCACACAGAAGCGTGCAGAGCCATCCTTTTTTCGCACCAAGACAACAGGGGAGGCCCATGGACTGGATGAGGGCTGGATGATGTCTTTATGCAGCATTTCTTCAATCAGCTTCCTCGTTTCTTCCCTTTGGGCCGGGGCAGTCCTCCACACTCGCTGTCTTATGAGGTAAGCATAATCCGTTCTGACTTCGTGCTGCACTCTATCAGTGCGCCCTAGGTCAGCCTGGTTATGAGCAAAGGTGTCCTTGTATGCTAGCAGGAGATGATATAGCTGCTCCTTTTCTGACTCCTTCACGTCTTTGTTTGCTTCTACAGCTGACCAGAGTGCATCTCTCAACTCCTTTGGGGTGCTGGTGACCTGTGGGCTGCTGTCTTGTGTCCGGATGTTGGAAATCACTTCAATGTCTGCCTCATTTGCTGCCTGCATAATTCCTACTGTTGTTCCTTTTGCCACCTTGGTAGAGGTGGAACAGAGGTTCAAAAGACGAACTGGGATGCATCCGTTCTGTGGGGTGGCCACTGTCCGAGCCACCAGCACCGGTAGTTTTCCATTCGTTGTAGGCTCCACGATCCACACCCCACTGGAAACATCTCCACAACCAGCTGCCATTACTTCAATCTCGCTCCGAGGTGGTATGTGCACTGACTGTAGGAGGTTAACCACCATCCTAGGAGACTTCCTAACAGTGTCAGAACTGGTTAGTGGTATGACAATCTTCCCATTATTAAGTGTCAGGAGCCGCTCTCCAGCCTGAATAGTGCAGTTGTGTTGCTCCAGGAAGTCAAGCCCAAGCAGGACTTCAGCTATCAGCCCATCCACCACAACTACGTCTGCTATGAAGCTGCCATCTCCAACCATGATGGTGACTGTGGTGGTGCCCTGTACCGCTATGGCAGTTCCATCTGGTCCAATTAGTTTGGTTCCACTCCATGGCTTCAGTTCAGTGTGGATACGTTGCCACACAGCACCCTGTAGGAGGGTCACTGCAGCACCAGTGTCCAGTAGAAGGGTGGCTGGTATCTTATTCACAAAGCCATTCACCCGGTATGCTGGGGTGGGTGTGACCGAAAATAGGGGGAGGTAGGGGGTACTACTACTATTACTACTTTGAGCCATTGTACCTTGGCCCTCCAGTGTCTGGCTCCCAGCACTAAGGGGCTAACCATTTCCCTGGTGCTTGCTCCCCTTGGCTGCACACCCACGGGCATAGTGTCCTTCTTTGCCACACTTCCGACAGGTCACCGGTTCGTCTCTCCTCCCACTGTTGGGTTGACTGCCATGACTTTTGGGTAGCCCTTCCAGTCTGTCCAGTCATTTTATAATGGTCTGCAGCATACTGGATACAGAATTGTCTGCCACCACCCCTCCCTCCTTATCTACGGCACCTACCACAGGAAAAAATTTCGCGTTCCCATTAATGGAATTAATACTGGGAACAGCGCGATTCCAGGGTCAAAAACCCATTAATGGGAACGTTGTACAAGATCGCGTATGGGTTTTTTCATGGGATTTTATGGGATCCTACCTTGGGAATATAGCTTTCCATTATGGTTTTTTCTGTATTTCCATCATGGTATTTCCGAATTCCGTTCACTGTACACCCTGGGATTCTCCAAATTACACCCTGTGACACCGTGGGTTTATTAGATTCCCATTATGGGAATCCGTGATTCTTCCTCCGCTGTTATTCCCACCCTGGTTTTTTCTTTTTCCCCGCCCTATAGTTCATGCATGGTTCGCTTGTATTCCACCGTGGTAGATTTTAAATTTCCACCCTGGTTTCTATAGCGTTCCATATTTTTTCACCGCGGTTCCTTTTGCCCCACCATGCACGCTTCCGTTCTGCGTTCCATCCTGGCCTGTTACCTTATGTAATAAACATAACATTCACATAACACATTGATCATGAATACTAATCAGCATATAATGAAGTGCATGGATAACAATACATAGAAAGACTGAGCACAGTTTACAGTACTCCATTAACAATTATATCGTCTCTTTTTATGTTCTGTAGGTCACAATCATCTTCTAAGACTATCAACTGCTTACTTAGAAGGGCTTTGGCAAGTGGCATGAGTAACGCTGATTTGGACATTGTATGGAAGTTCTTTCTTTTATCAGGTGAAATGTGACAATTAATAGCCCCAAGCAATTGTTGCCTTGTAACCTCCTTCAAGAAGTGTACCTTGAAGGCTGATACAATGATGACCTCAGCACTCTTCATTGATAAATCTGAACAGAAAGAGCAATAATGTATATATTATAATACTAAATATGTTTATACCTGAGGTTGATGTTAAGACTGATGTTGATGCTGATGGAGATGCTACTGTTGAGGTTGATTCTGATGAAGTTGCTGATGTTGATTGTGATGTTGATGTTAATGATGATGTTGATGCTACTGTTGATGCAGATACTGATGTCGATTGTGATGCGGATGTTAATGCTGATGGTGATGTTGCTGCTGTTGCTGCGAAAGAAAATCATCAATGAATGTAGATCAGTTATACATTGAATGACTTCTCACTAAGATTCACAAACTCATATTCTGCTGTGCTTTCCGAGTGAGATTGTTCTGTGAAGAATATTTTCTAGAGATTTAGCACCTCTTCTTTACCTTCATGAAGCATGCATACCAATTTCATGCAGTATACATCTGAAAGTTACCTGAATTAGTCACACATTTGACAGATGATTTCACTGTTTCCCTTTTCTCACGTGCCTGTAGTGATTGAGGCCCCCATTCTCAACATTGCCGGCTAAATTATAACCTTACATATTGATTATAATTTAAATAATATTGATATTAGTCCCTGTTTTTGACTACCGCATAACTTGGTACTTGTATCTACCCCATGATAATGAACAGATACATACCCATACCTTGGTGTAATCAAATCCTTTCTTGATCATCCTCCTTCTTTCAGTTAAGGTGTCAATGATGTGCTGCCTAATAGCTCGCTCCCCAAAGTATTTGGTTGAGCAATTTGGAACCAATTTCTGTACCATATCCTCGAGTTTCTTTTTCTCTGCAGGGTCAGTCTTAAACAAAGGAATAACATTTCCTTTCCACTGTTCTTTTACAGCTTTGTTCACCTTATTTCGCCTATGGATTTAAAAAAGTCACTTTTCAATTCCATGATTTATAATGCTTACATCATCAGGTACAGTCTTTTCTCCTCTGGTGGAATCTTCATCAACTCAACAAGGGAAAGTTTTTTCCTGGCACCGCCAAAGCCTTCAGGTGCAGGAGAATTATCACAGGCAGCTGCTTTTGTGGGCTGCTCCAACGTTAGCGTTATGAGCTTCCTTAACTTCAGTTGCTCACTAACAGTTTTAAGCCCACAAGCTTTCAGCTGCTCCATGCTGCCATGTTGGCACAGCAACGCAAGAGACTCTCCATCACAAATTCCCTGCTCTGTGAATTGTGTTAATAAAAATAAAAAAACAAAAAAAATTGGGGTTGCGACACGTTCAGGTGCTAATTAATCATCCCGCCCTATGGGCGGGAGCATGCACAATATGCATGCGCAGCATGCATATTGTGCACATGGCATTGGCATCATAAAGAAGGAAAAAGGTACGTTGGTATTAGCAATTATCCCACCGATTCCGATTCAAGTTGCATCTCGCGGGTATGGCTTTTATACAGCAGATATACATGTACATGTACATCTCATTAACGCGTACAGTTGTATTTGCTATACGAAGTGATCAGAACATGTACAAAATAAACTTTAGGCGTACGTAGCCAATGTTACAGATAGCTAGTGTGATTCAACTGGCGATTATATAGTCCATGCGTACATAATTACATACATTATATGCATGCGCGATATGTAAATCGATCAACTGACTGTTTGGCAGTGTTACTACCTTTAAAGCTTTGCGCAACTGCGTGACTGAAGTTTTTCTCTGCCCATTCTTCAGTTTCTGTGACTGTCGACGTCCATATATAGCTTGGCAACTTCCAGCGGTACGACCATCTTGCTTATACGCATGCGCAATAGAGCAAGTCTAATCTGCGCATCAATGAACAATATTTGGGATCGAAAAGAAGTTGCCTACTGTACGTGTGCAGCTAGGCAAGCACCTCACGCTCACTGCCCATGTGAGGATTGCAAGGGTAATGCTGTTTCTCGATCAACCGAACTAAGACATTGGAAAAATTCTTTGCAAGTAGCAGGTACGGCGCGTGGCTTTAATCAAAACAATTTGCGATTATATGTGCTGCTTTAATTTATAGCAAGTTGTGATCGCGCCCGTAACATTGGCGAAAGAGCTGATATCGAGGAACCTGACTACAATACTGCATTGCAAATTGCCGATCTTCCAGCTGGTCAAACGGAAGATGCAATTGCAATAGATGATGAAACGTTGACTATTGAACCTGATTATATTGTGGACTGTGCTGATGATTATGTGACTCCTCCTTACTCAGATGTTAACGTTATCTCTACGGCTGATGAACTGTTTGCCAACACTGATGAACAGATGCAGCTTGCCAACACTGATGAACAGTGCAGTTAACTGATGAAGACAACCAGGAGCAAAGAAAGATAGAAAATGATGTTTTAGAAGCTGTTCTTGATGCTTTGGTGATCCAAGATGATTTTTCTACTTCACAAGAACATTTTATGAGAGTGCTAAACTATGGTAGAGATTTATACTGCAAGGGAGACCCTCAACTGTTGAGATACTGGCCTAGATCTTGGCAAGCAGTTACAAAGCTATTGAAGATGAAAGAATATAAGGAACCCATTACGTATCAAATATGCCTGAGCACGGAACACCCTACCTGTTATGACATTACGAATTCCACTGAACTAGTTTGCAAGTAAGCTTCCAAATCTTTACTTACATCTTCTATGCATTTTGCCCCATGTACATTATGTATATCCATTTTTGCATCTGCACATGCAGGTATTGCCATCAAAAAGGGACAATAGGTTTCTTTTATATGTGCCTTCATAATAAGATATAAAGATGGTGCAGCAACCCATTGTTTTGTGAAAAGATGACAGCTCATTGGAATGAAAGAGAATTCTGGTTAGGAGTCGGAAGAAATAATAATTTGAAAAATGAAATATGGAATGGGTCACGCTTTAAAGAGTTGTCGTGGTTTTGGAATCCCGATGTTAAATGGATTGTGCCAGCACTCTGCCCTACATGCAAAGAAATAGTAAGCAGCACAATAATCAAAGAAGCCTTACATCTGGCATCAAATGATTCTATCCCTGATAGCTTTGATCCTACTGTACGCATCTTTATTGAATGTCCTAATTGTTTTACAAATGTTAAGCATGCACCCAAAGTCACCAGGGGAGATCCTAGAAACATAGCACTCATTGGTCATTGGGATGGATGGCAACCTTTTTCTACATCTGGCAAACATAGCTGTGGTAAGTGTATGTGCAGTGCATGCATAATATCCAGCTATATATATTGTATCAATAGGGTCCATAGAAGTGTCAATAGCTACAATGAAAAAGGAAGATCGGTGTAAAGTAGACGAAGTCTATGTTTGTGGATTTGTGCCAAACCATATGTTGCCTAACAAGTGTGCTATTTCACTTGATCCATTTCTACAAATATTGGTTGAGGAAATAGAAGATCTATTTGTAAACGGTACCCCATTCATGTACATGCATGTTCAATATGTTATATATGCAGGTATTGAAGTTGAATATGCTGGGCAGTTAGATGGGTTTCCTCCAGGCAAAATGGTGATTAGATGTTTGTTACTTCTGTGGACTGGAGATTACCCTGCTCAGTCACAAGTTGGAAAGTTTATTCAGGGTGGCATGAGACCCTGCAGGCGGTGCAATCTAGTTGGTAAGCTGAGAAGATACAATATGGAGCTAACGTAATACTGCACTGTGCTAAATTTTTTACCAGGCACACAAGGACCTGATAGCAACCACTATTACTATGGTGATTACCGGTATCATGCTAAGTACCCTTGGCCTGAGAGAGAAATGCTGGATTGTATTGAGTATATGAAAAATGTAGCTATTGAAGAGCGCCCATCGGTGTGTGCCACAATGGCAAGAGAATGTGGATTTACTGGGCTTTCAGTGTTACATTGCCTTTATGCAGCATATGGTTTCAATGTTCTAAAAGACTTGGTGTTTGATGGTATGCACGATGTTCCTCTGAATGTAATCAAGCATCACCTTGAAGTACAATTGGAACTTGGATTATTGAATAAAGCTACCATCGAAGAGCGGTTGAAAGCCATGCCATGGACATCAGGTAACTTTCAAAACAATTCTATTAAAACTATTTATTATGTTGTTTTTGTATTTAATCAGAACTCAGAGATGGTAGGCTACCAACAGCAATAACAATACGTTTGGGTTTTTGGAAAGCTGAAGATTTTATGAAATTTTGCTACCCTGCATCTGAGTATGTTTTGGGTGGAGTTTTGTCTGACGCTTACTATCACGCTTGGATACTACTTGTTCGAATTACGGAAATGATCTTTTTCACTGGACGAAATGGTATGTCTGCAGATGATATTGTATTACTGAAACAGTTGATTTTAAAGCATAATATCCAAACAGAAGAAGCAGAAGGAATTAAAAGTTGTGTTATAACGCTTCATAACTTATTGCACTATCCAGAAGATATAGAACGGTTTTCTAGTCCAGATAATTATTGGTGCTTCACATTGGAAAGAGCAGTTCACAGTTATGTGTCTATAAGTTCTAACAACAAGAATATGGAATTTACATTTTCTGAAGTAGAGTGCCGAAGAGAGTTTCTCAAGTTTTACAAAATGTCTTATGATAGCTTCCTTCCATTACCTCATCCGATTGCTGAAGTAAGTTCTTTTTTCATGAATTGGCTTGCATGATAAATGAAATTTAAATAACTTCTCTGTGATTCAGAAATTGTACACATAATCTCATACATGCATGTCTCGGAATTGTTACATGATAAACACAATTGTATTTCATGCCTCTGTCCATGCTTCTAGAAACATTACACGACTCCATTTACAACTGTGGAAACAAATTATAATCACTTCCATTTTTCTTTACCAGGTACATGCAAAGAGTATTTCACAAGCAAGACAATTGTCAAAGCAATTCTCTGATGTTAAAAGTATTCTTGTGGGTGGAAAAAGATGCGTTCCATTAACTGCAGTTGAAAGCAATTTGATTAACCAAGTGCTAACAACTCCAATGCCATGGGATAATGATTTACATATTGCTACCATCCAAGTTAGCAGTATTTATATGCCAAATCATGGATACAATGGTACCTTGTATAGAATCAATGAACACATACTTTCCAAATATGATACTTCTGAAGAGTTAATAGTTGTCAGGATATTGAATATTGTATCATTAAATCTACAAGGAGAGTATAAAACGTTTATAAAGGGAGAAGCATACACACAAGCATTAACAGCTACTGGAGATTCGAGATTCCATGAGTATAGCGATAATCCCTTTGTTGAACCATCAGCGACGGTGCTGTTCATTCCAGTGAGTGGAATTGTTAGAAAAGTTATGCTTTATCCTGACCCAGAACATCTTCAAGATCCATACTGCTACATTGTCATCGATTATCAAAGACCAGTTCTGCCATTGTGTAGTAGTGATGTATTAGTTCCGCACTATCCTGAGGTTGGAGAAATGGTGCATGTGAAAGGAATCAATGGAAATGAACTTTATTTGGCAGCAATACATTCTGTTGATTATAATGCTGCCACTTGTTATGCATACTTTTATGAGAGAGATGCTGATTCTACAGTAACTGTACGTTACAAACGCCTAAAGGAGAAGGAGGAAGTTCATTTTGCCTCAATAGTACGTTCATTGGATGGAATCTTTGAAGGAAAATTTTGGTTTCAGTAGTTTTGTTTCATGTTGTGTGTTGCAGAATTGATTCTGAATTCTCACACTGTAATTAAAACGGTAATTTTGGCTTTATTCTGGGAATTGAAATCCCTGTACATTGGTTTGATGTCTTTCCGCACTTGGAATTACATGTTTATTGCAAGCATAGGATTTAGAATAACAACTGTGGGAATGCTTGCAATAAACATGTAATTCCAAGTGCGGAAAGACATCAAACCAATGTACAGGGATTTCAATTCCCAGAATAAAGCCAAAATTATTTAAAATTCCCATGTTGGGTTAGCATTTCCCTGATGAATCGGAATCGATCAATTACTACTTATGCTGGGAATTAAAAACCCATGCTGGGATTAAAAACCCACTATGGAAAACGAAATCTCAATGTTGGGATTGATTGTCATGATGGAATTATTTTTTTCCTGGTGTGGAAGTTTCTTATGATACTGGGAATAAAAAATTCCATGCTGGGAATTTGGTTGAAAACCCAAACATGGGAATAAAAATTACTGGGAAATGTCATAAACCCGTTAATGGGAACGCGAAATTTTTTCCTGTGAACTCAAAACGTACCCCTTGTTGGAACAGAAAGTAGTCACTATTACACAGTGCTTGAGGACAATAAGAGACAGAACAACGAAAATACGCCCGTCGTCACCTAATTAAAGGTGTCATCCATTCCAACGATGACGGCCCGCGGATCGGCCTATAGCAATGCATTGCCCACGTGATCCGTTTCCAATCCCTTCGTATATAATCTATGATTTGAGGGTCCGTAATCTGGTCCAGGAAGCGGTTCAGTGAAAGGCGATCACGGGCTTCCATTTGTAGGTCGGGAAACGCCTTGTCCGCCAACATCCTTAGGTCCTGTGCAAAGTCTGCCCAATCCTGCTTCCTCTCCTTCCTTCGTACCTGGCTTCGTACCTGGATTTCAGCCGTGTACAGTTCCCGCTTGCTCGTGGGTTCGAAGCGCTCCTTCAGCGCCTTAACGGCATCCTCGAACTTTTCCTTCGTAGACTGGGGCAAGCGCTTGAACGCGGTCTGCGCCCGGTCCGTGAGGCGTACCTTCAATCACGCGAGTTTAGCGTCCTCGTCCCAGCCATTTATCGCTGCTACGTCTCCAAAGTGGTCCACCCATTCTACAAAGTCTTTCTCGCCGTTGAACAGTTCTGGTAAGACATGCGGCCGATTTGCCATCCTACCGACTACGCCAATGTAAACTACTACACTGTTCACAGTTGAGAATATATTACTGTCACTAATAATGAATCAACACGTGTAGAGACAAATCAGGTTAAATATCCCTCTCCCCATGCTGTTCTTAATCACGTGAGTCCTAATTGCACTACATCTGTGTGAGTTTGTGTGTGTGTTTGTGTGAAACAGTCATATGCATAGATAAAATAATTGCTAGCAAGGAAGCATCCGAGGTTTGACTGATGCATAAGTACTCTTGAACAGACATGAGATGCCCTGCTATTTGCTTCCCCTTGCCATTACGAGTTTGCAGACAAGTGGGGGTGGCACAGGATCAACATCCCAAATAACCAACCTTTCACTGTGTCCAATGGTGATGCTGAACATGATAATGGTGTAGCACCAGGTGAAGGTTGCGACCATGTGGCTCTAGTATACCAGGAGGAAGTTGTGTCCACCTTCTACAGTGAGAGATGAAGACTCCTTCAATCATCATCTAGGATTAGATTGCAAATAGCAATGCACAAGGTAGCAAATAACAAAAGATGGATTAAAGTAGGATATGGAGCACGTAGAAAGGAAAATCAATGGGCAGCAAATAGGAGGTGAATTAATGCACGTAGCACATAAATACAGCATGGATACATATAGGCTCATGGTAAGAGCAAATTAATTTTTGGGTAGAAAGAAAAGCAGAACATATGAATGGTCTAGAGGGATATGCCATACAGAGTAGAGGTAGTCTGGGTACCAGATAACTGAAGTCATCCAGTCCCCAGACTAGTGTAGAGGGTGAAGGTGGTCCCATGATTAGAAAGCATGGTACATGCATGTTTACATGTACATGCCACAAACTGAGCAGATATAGAAAAAGGGTGCACAATATAAACTACCATGACCACGCACAAGCGATACATATGAACGTCGAGCGATACTGTTTCATGTTGAAACATACCGTACCAAACACAATCGTCTGATCTACTATACCACGTAGCACTGGTAACAGCTGCTAGGCCCGTGCGCAGTGGGTTCGATCGAAACCCCTCCCCCCCCCCCCCCCCCCCTCCCCGGCCTGGTTCCTCTCCCTTCGGTTACGATTGAAAATGGCGACACGTTATAAAGAGCAATCAGAAGCAAGGCGATATCACCATGCAAATACTTTCGACATTGTATCGATCAAATTGATAATATGCCCTCATTCGGCTGATGGTACAGAGAGCATAGCCACTGACCTACAGTCTCTCTCGCACTGACTCTCAATCTGTTCGCATGTCTGTGTGCATTGACGTGGAGAGGACTCAGGACTCAGTGGCGTGATGGTCGGGGTAGGCCAGGTAGGCCAGGCCCACCCTGCGCCATAAGAAAGGCAGCTTAGCACAATAAACTTGCACTGAACCTGCAGGTTCAGTGAAATCATGAGTACGTATTTAGGCGGGGGGGGGGGGGGGGGGGGGGGGGAGGTCAGGCACCCCCCTCCGTCTCGAGTATGAAATTATTTTAAAAATAACATTAATTCACGCGCTTAGTTACCTGCATCTGATGCGGGTAACTAAGCAGTGGCGTATCCAGGGGGGGGGGGGGGGGGGGGGGGGGGGGGGGGGTGTGCTTGAGCACCCCCCTCGGTCAAAATTGTAATCATTCATTATAAACGATAACGTGTGCCAAACAAAGGTACCGGACCTGAAGCGGACTGCCCCCCCCCCCCCCCCCTAGTCTCGTACCCAGACCCAAATGTACGTAACGATGATTATCGCTTACAGTATAACATCACGTACGCTGTTTTATACTGTAAGCGATAATGCTTACGTACGTTTGGGTCTGGGTACGAGACTACCCCCCCCCCCCCCCCCCCCCCCACTTTTTGTATGGGGCCTGACCTTAAGCATGCCCCCATCGCTGAATACGCCACTGCAACTATGATACAGGATAGACTTGGAGGACTTGTTCAAATTACAGTTGAAAGGAAACTTCTGATGTCTCTATGCTAGCAGTTCAGCCGAATTATCAAGAGCGCTTCTTCTTCAATAGCTGTACTCGATTCATCTTAATCTTGTGTGTTCGATCAACGTCGTATGTTTAATGTTACAGTTCAAATATACACAATACTTCACACGACGTACTCATGCAGTATACATGTACGGCACATCAGTCTCATATGTAACGTCTGCACTGCATGCTTTTCATTTCCAGAGTATGTGGGGGGGTGGAGGGGTGAGGGGGGGGGGGGGGCGCCATAATCAATATTGCCTACCCAGCCAATAAATAGCCACCACGCTACTGTCAGGACTGACCTTGTGTCTGAAGTGGAAAGGACCGATCTTGTGTGCACTGGAGTAGAGAGGGCTGATCTTGTGTGCACTGAAGTAGAGAGGGCTGATCTTGTGTGACTGATGAGATAATACTTTTAACGATACTCAAAGCTTCCCCGCACTTCGCCGTATTTTTTGACCGACGCCCCCTTTATTCCCTGGCGATTAATCGAACCCCCCTTTCCAAAATCCTACGCACGGGCCTGGCAGCAGCTAGTTGAGCGATAGTTCAAAGCGGGCCGGGTTCATACGGGGGAAAAGGCGTGTCCATTACATAATCGATCGGTAGAATGGGAATTGGGTTGCTAACGTGAGTGGCGAGAAATGAAGAGCTACTTTGAAAATCTATATTTCCGTAACGGATAAGAAAAAACTTTACGATCTGCAGAAATCAATAGCTACAGGACTCTTCTATGTACACTCCGAATTTGACGCGTTATCATCACTCGTATCTGGAGAAGTGTGGAATTCTAACCCATTGGGTTAGAGACCTTTGCAACCATGGCATGGTAAATAGGAGAGCACCAAAATAGGTTTGCACAGAGAGAAATGATGTATGAACAAGTGTACGAAATTTGAAAGTAACACATCAAACCGTTGTGAAGATATGAGCATAGAGTATACCTATAATCTATGATATTAGTAATGTATACAATTTTTATAGTGATAAAATTTAAACCTCAGAAGGGTGATTTTGCTGGACACCGTCCCACTATGATTGTGCTCACGTTTATAATGATTACAAGCCTATAAAGAAGATGAGTTCACCTAAATGGAATCTCGTTTGATGAAAATACACAAATTCACATGTTGGCAGTTCGCTACATTTGATTTTATTTTTTTTTGGGGGGGGGGGGGGGGGAGGGGGGGGGGGGGGGGGCAGCTCTGGATGCATGATGTCACTAGAGTTTTACTGCCTTTTCGATACCGGATCGGTACCAGTGTACCAATGTTACCATAACATTGAACTAGCTGTTATCGCAAGCCGTATAGTGCAACCACACGCTGGATGGATAGATGGTTGCAGCAGCAATACTATAGCCTCTGATTGCAGATGTATCTTTGTACCAAGCGGATAACTGTCGCAGCCGTCGTGCTAGCCATCCAACTGAGTGCTACTGTTTGCCGAAGTCTGCTGTTACTCCAAATTCAGATCGGTGGTGCATGTAAATGTAGATAATATTAATAAATGCGAGAGGCCTGGAAGCTGGCTGGAGGGGGTGAGGGGAGTGGGCGGGGAGAACTAACGGATTTACCAACTATATTTTGTACGCATGTACAGATTGTAACCACCTTAATTGGTGCTTAAAGCAACTACTACTGAAAACCACTAATACAATGGCTTATATATTCATGCTGTACTCACACATGCTACGATAATTGCATATCATATTACTAATGAAGAGCAATATATGTATGATTGGCGGACACATGGCGTGTTAACTTTCGTCACCCCCGGTCATAACTTGGTACAAGCAGAAGTAGCATATCATGGTTGGATTTGGATTTCATTGTACTAAATCGAGAAATTAATTGACGTGTGCGCAAAGGTTTGAATCAATGTGTTCAATACATAAAAATAAAAATGATTCAAATGATGCTATTTATAAAAATGACATCCTGGACAATCGACAGTTTTGCCAAATAACTTGCAGCCTTTAAAAGCGGAACATCAAGTTGATGTCAATAAATGCGTACTTGACTACAACTGTAATGAGAGACTTAAGTGAAGAGCACAGAAAATCTGACATACTCAACATAGTGCTAAGAATGCTCTGGAGCAGGCCCTGCACTGGAGTGCTCATGACCAGCTGACTAAGGTGTTGATGACCAGTTGTTACATAACTACCTCCTCCATTCCTCGCAAGACAAGTAGTCAACAGACACATAGTATCCGTAGCATAGAGGTGTGTGACGATTTCCTGGGGGATTTTGCCCAATCCAATAGGTTGTTTTCCACATCTATCACATGATCTTCATTCTCCAAAGTTGTGTTCTCAACAGGGATAATCACTTCCTCTTCAATGACTTCTGGTAATTAAAAGTCGTTTGATCATGAAATGGTACATCTTGCATGACCCCATGTTTAATACATCAGTGCCGTTATTGGAATTATTACCATCAAATGTGTTCTCCCTTGCTGATGTTCCAGATATTTGGGCTTCAGCAGTTTCAGGCTCTGAGGCAGTTGGTTGTGATGAACATGCTTTTGGGTGCCACCCACAGTATCAGTTGCACGTGGTAATTCACTGGGCCCACTTTGTTAATGTCTGTGTAAGGACCACGCCATAAGGAAGAGAATTTCCTGGTCTCCCCCCCCCCCCCCTTCCCCCATTTTGATAGCTGTAACAAAAGCCATACATGATCCCCCAAATTGAAAACATCTCCCGCAATGGCCTGGCCCTTTAATTGCATTTGTCCTTGAAGCCTTATTTAGCAGTTGACGAACCACAGAAAATGCAGACTTAAGAGATGCCTGTGTCTTTCTTACATAATCAGGTAGTTCTTGACCCAGAGTTTAAGCTCATCCCAGTAATATATCTATTGGCAAGTTAGGAGAGAGACCATGCAGACTAGAGTGGATCCAGTTGATTCATAAACAGCAGTTGTAGAGGAAAATAAGACCTTCTGCAGGTGATCATTCCTATCCTTCTGATGCTCCCCAAGAACATTACACAGCATTGTTTCAAGGGTGCGATTAAAACGTTCTACCTGACCATTTTCTTCAGGATGATAGGCAGTTGTTTGTACATGTACAATTGATACCAAGTCGTGTGCACAGTGACTGCATGACCTCACTGACAAATTTCGCCACCTTTGGTCACTGTGGAGTGACTCAGGAAGATACCGACAAATGACTTGATCTGCTAGGATCTTCGCTAATGTGACACTGTCAGCTACAGCAAGTGGTAATGCTTCGACCCATTTGCTGAATAAATCAGTCACAACTGAGATGTACTTGTTTCCACAAGACGAAACAGGCGCCCATTATATCCCATGAGAGCCTTTGATAGGGGTATTCGCTCTTGATAGTGCCTAACAGTGCTTGGGGTAATGGTAGTGGTAAGTTGTGATGCTGACAAGGCTCACACTTCTTAACAGCCCCCCGAATTATTTGCTCATAGCCTAGCCAAAACTAAACGCTCTTAGATGTCCTGACTCAAGTGGCCTCAAAGATTTTGGTACCACAGTCTGTATTTTTGGTCAACTTGGAAGAACCTGTTCCATTTTTAATCCTGAGAGGTGTTTCGCTTTCAATGGCCCGCACAATATTTTATGTGAATTCATATGTGGCCTGTTCTCGCTTCAACATTGCCTGATCTCCCAAGCATGTCATACCATTCGCAAGTGCTCCATTCTTTATCAAAGGCAATTCCACTTTTTCTGTTGGCCTTCGTCGTGACATGCATTGCCATTTCTATTCCCAGATCAGTATTTAATGGTTCTGTCAAATTGCTGGAGGCGAAAGTGTCAATCTCCCTCCAGTATCCTGTAACCCACGACGTGATGTGAGCAGATTAAATGATTTCCTGGAAAAGAGGTATGGGAAAAATTTCTTAAATAACTGCTGCTATAACAGATAATACCTCCCTTTCTATTGTTGAGTACTTTTGCTCAGCTTTGCTAGACTGGCGACTCCAGTAGGCTATTACCTTTTCTTCCCCTTCCTGCTCCTGGCTCAATACGCCACCAATTGCACAACCTGATGCATCAGTAGCGGCTATAAACAATAACTGTAATTGTGGTATGGTATAGATAGATTACGTTTCAGTAGTAGTGATCTAAAGTTGAAGGCTGAGGTGAGGCCCAAGTCAATGATGGAGCAGTTGTCCCAGTAAAGATAGAGGACCATGGGGATGGTACCTACACCATCACCCTCACCCCTCAGACTGCTGCCCTCACCAGCTCCTCATCACAATGGATGGTCTACATGTACAGACCAGTCCTTATGTGACCTTAATGTGGGAATCAAAATACAGCACCCTATGTGATCCAGAGCAAGTTATCAATTGTAGTGGTGGTTATCCACGTGGTATGCCATCCATGACAGTCGAGACTTCTATGTAGCCTGTTGGGATTATAACTGTATTCATGTGTTTGATCAGGTTGGCCAGCAGAAGAGAACCATAGGTAGCTTAGGGAGAGGTGATGGTCAGTTCATAAGTCCACATGGCTTATTCATCAAGGGAGATGTGACGCATGTTGCTGATTTTGGCAATCATCGCATTCAGAAGTTGGCAACAGGAGGACAGTTCCTGCAAACGTTTGAGTAGTAGTAACAGTTTGAGTACTTCAATCAGTTATTGTTGGCCAAAGAGATAGGTTGATTGTTCTGATAGTGGCAATGACATGGTAGTAATATTAGATCAAGCTGGCACCTGGCTATCGACCATAAATGGTAATGTCCCTGGTAGTCATCGTTTCCAGCATCCACGGGGCCTTGCTTTGGACCCTCAAGGGAACATCCATATGGTAGCCTGGGATTAAAACACCATCAAACTCATCACACCAGTGGGGACCTATGTCAGATCATATGGGGATATAAAGGGTCCAACTGGAATAGTGATTGATAAAGATGGTTACAGTCTTGTTACTGAGTACCGTAGTAATTGTCTCTCTGTCTTTGATTCACAAGGAAACATGGTCAACACAGTTGGCAATCTCAATGGCCCCTGTGATGTAATGCTAGATCCAAGTGTATATATAGCAAACACTTGTGCTAACACTGTATTGAAGTATTCTGTGCAGTGTGACGTTTTGTACAATCATTCCTAGTTTATATTTGAATACTTTGGTGCGGTAAATGCATCCACATGCCCCCTCTCTCATACTCTACACTTGACAACATAACTTTTGGTCCCCTGTGCATGCAGCTAACACAATTATAATGTAATGACACAACACAATAGACTTACACACAACACGACAGTATATTCCGCAATCGCTTCATCTAAAATAAAGCTCGACACATAATGCACAACACCTTGACCAACCACCACACAGGACATGCTCACACATACACATATAGCTGGGTGAGGGGCAAAAAAAAAACCATAAATTTGGTGAAGATGAGACCCCATCTCTCCCCAGGAAAACAAACCCTGTGGCAAAGCCATCTAATAGGGGAAATTCCACATGTCTGGGAAAAAATAAGCTCTAACCTAGCACCATCCAAAGCCAACCGAAACACATAACAAGTGAGTATAATGAATTGTTCAGACATCTCCAACTCTATGTGGTCCGATTCTGACGTTAAGTAACTGCCCTGTCTGATTGAATAAGATGAACACAAAGCATTAATACATACCAATGTTACGAAGTTACAGGAAAAAATCCACTGGCTGTGCATAATGCATAGAATGGATGCCACACACCATGCCATGACCTTCCACCCGCCTTGTAATAGGATCACCCCCACCAGGAGGGGGCGGGGCGTGCATGCCCGAGAAAGCAGCCACCATGTCCTGTCTCCACGCATGCACAAATAAGAAGAAAGGGGAGAAGTTGACCCCCCTGGGGAGAAGTTGACCCCCCTGGGGAGAAGTTGACCCCCCTGGGGAGCAAGGAAATGCTGAATCAGGAGGTGATGCAGGAGATGCTCACCTACATCTACACAGGCAAGGCAACTAACCTAAAGAAGATGGCCAACTCCCTACTGACAGTGGCTGATAAGATGTTGTGTTTGGAAATCTGTTTGTGTCGTGGTGCTGGCCTAATTATTAGCCTGTGATGTGTACCCAGGAGTTGCTCCTTTCCTCCCGTCAACATATCCTTGTTCCTCTCCCTCCTCTTCCTCTTTACCTACGTGTCTCTCTCTCTCTCATCCTCTCTCCTTTCTCCTGCCCTCTCCACCTCTTCCTCTTCCCTCCCTCCTGCGCCACCTTCCTCTCACTCCTACTCCCGCTCCCTCAGCCCTGGCCCCCCTCCTCATCTCCCTCTCCCTCTCCCTCTCCCTCTCCCCTTCTCCCTCTCCCTCTCCCTCTCCCCTCTCCCTCCCTGCGCCATCCCGTCTCCCTCACCCTCCCCTCTCCCTCCCTCTCCCCTCCCCCCTCGCAGCCCTCCCGCCCCCCTCCCTCCGCCCTCCCGTCCCCTCCCTCTCCCTCTCCTCTCCCTCTCCCTTCCCTCTCCCTCTCCCTCTCCCTCTCCCCTCTCCCTCTCCCTTTCCCTCTCCCTCTCCGTCTCCCTCTGTCAATTTATGATATCAAAATCATGCAAGCTGCCTCAAATTGACAAGGTTGTCGCCAGTGGGTCTGGTTTTGCCCCGATAAAAAGATTCTTTTGATACAAATAGTGTTTACTTGGCTTTCACACTCCGGTTGGAGTATCTCCCCCCCCCCCCCCCCCCCTCGCTTAAATTAACAACTTATTAGCACTATCTCTCAATCTCCATATCGAGACACTGGCCGCAGAAAGAGTGAAGACATGGAAGAATTCTGTGTTCATGGTAGGTCTTAGAACACAGCCGACATGTCAACTGAGCCCTATGGTTGATGCGCATTAAATAGAAAAGCTTTTATAAATTAACAGTATTATAATAGGTATAGTAGCATAATTATGGTTATAGATATAGGTCATGTGTGTACAACATGTCAAATGTCAAATGTCCCTTTGGTAGTTCCATGTGTGATCAAGTATCGATAAGGGCTGGCTCAGCTTACCAAGAATTATCAGTATGTAAACAATTTGCTCAGTATTTAACCCTTTCTCTGTGACTATCAATACAAAACTAACATAAAAGCTACTAAAGGTAGTCAACTCACACAGATTGTCTAGGGGACCTTGTTACTGAGTGGTCCAAACGTCAAACACAGTGGATAAGATATAGAAAGTCATTATACGCGGGAACGAATGTTAAATGTTGGCATACCAGAGAAAGCCAGTAAACAGCCTAGAAGCCGGTCAGAAAATTACAGAAGAAGAGTGAAAAAAATGTGATATCTCTTGTCCTAGCCATTTAGGAAAGTGCTGCTACACGTCAGAGATCTTACAGTAGACACCACAAGGAACTAGGGATTGGTGTGGTACCAAATGGAGGTGTTCAGGACAAATCAATTATGCAGAGCATGGTGCTGCCCTAAACCTGCCCCAACTGTCAATTACTGATGTGCACAATGCTCTGATGAACAGGAGGGAAAGGTGTATGCATTAAAGCTTAACCGAACTCATAATACCCAGGAAAAGAGTATAGTAATCACGAACAAGCAAAAAAGTGAGTTTCAGACCAAAATTTGTTTGTTTATTTAGCTTTATTACAGTATTGTGAACCTACAAACTAATAATTCTACCCTCCATACCAAATTATGGACGCTCTGGAACAACCAGTACTTCAAACTTTTGTGTTTAATGACCTGAAAATCTATTTGAAGTTAAGCACCAGATTTTATGCGGCCATATTTGAGGGGTGAGGTTAATATCTATATTGCTGTCAATCATCTTAATCTGCAGCACGCTGTTGTGATCATTCCATCTGCCTGTACGATTGTAAGATTAAGGTCAGATAGTGTTGAATATATTAACTGAACTAATAATTTTAATTTCATGTTCACAAGGGACACTTTCTGAAGATAGAGTCATCACATCCGCATACAGCAAGTCTGCATACAAAGTCCATGGTGGTAAGTATAAATTGGTTACTTGGCATGACAGATTCGCATAGCGTATAATTATATGATATGTAAGCTAAAATCATATGATACTCGTCATGGTATTGTTAGGAATTATGTAAACAACAGCTATCCATTCACAACAAATTAACCTTGTCAAGATGGCGTCATAACATCGTGCATAAAAATAAATCGATTAATTTTGTGGCATTCATTGCAGTGCGGCTACCACAATATTGAATTCATGAAACCTGCTACTGTAGGCCTAAAGATCAGACCATTGAGTGCCCTAGATTGAACAAATAATCCCCATAAGGCAAAGGCAAAGGCCAAAGGTGCAGTGTAGGTTCATAGAGGAGGCCAGTAAGGAATATCAGGGAGGACTGGTGAAGGAGGAAGGAGTGCACTCAAGGTTTACTAGGAGTGTAATGTAATTTAATAATATTGTGGTGTTGTGTGAGAAGAGGGCATATGGGAGTGTTCTGGAGGTATATCGAAGAAGTGTACTGGAGGTGTACTGGAGGAGAAGTGTACTGGAAGTGTACTGGAGTAGGGTCCCGGTGTTCTGGAGGTGCATAAGACTTGGGTGTACTGCAAGCGTATAAGAGGTGAGTGTACTGGAGGTATGTAAGCAGTGGGTGTAGTGGAATGTACTGATGACTTCAATACACTAACCCTATAAATGCACCTCTTCTTGTACACCCTTTCTATTATGTAAAATCACTTGTTCCTATATAGCATGCACTCTTCATATACATGTACATTGCATACACACTACTTGCCTCTCCACAGTACACCCTCTGGAATGAATAAATAATTCATGTTATATACAGTAGTGAAAGCATGTTTGGTACTCTTATTTGTACAATTACATGTCTTTGACTAGTTATAAAGTATTAACTTGTATAAACGACCATGTATAAGTAGCTGAGTTAGCTAGGTTACTTGTAACATTTATTTAATTACCATAGTTGACAACTGCACAAGAATATGTCTGAGGTCACTACACTGAGATGGCCTCCCACATCCTCCAGACTCACACTGACCACGAGATAGTAACACTTGGAGATCTGCTACCCACTGAACTGAAGGCCACACTGAAGAAGGTTGAGAATGTGTCCCTCACTCCAAATCAGTCTAGTGACTTAATGTGTCCCTCCTACACATGAATTCTCTTATTAAGCAACTCTCCATAATTGGTGATGTAATGGACTCATCTCCATCTCCATCACAAAGCACATGGTCTTCTGAGTCAGTGGCCAAGGTGAAGGAAAGGTATTGTGTTCAAGTGGAGAGCATGACCTCAAAGGGAGAGAGGTACCCATATGGTGGTCTACAGGTGAAGGCTGAGCTGTCACATGATGGAGCAGTTGTCCCAGGAGAGGTGGAGGACCATGGGGATGGTACCTATACCATCACCCTCACTTCTGGACCTCACCAGCTTCTCATCACATTGGATGGTAAACATGTACAGATCAGTTCTTTTGACCTTGATGTGAGAACCATGTACAGCACTTATGTAAGCCAGAGCAAGTTATCAAGTGCAGTAGTGGTCCATGTAGTATTGCCATCCATGACAGTGGAGACATCTATGTATCCTGTTGGAGTGACCACAGAATTCCAGTGTTTGACGATGCTGGCCAGCAGAAGAAAACCATAGGCAGTGTTGGGAGATGTGATGGCCAGGTCAATTATCCATCTGGCTTATTCATCAAGGGAAATATGTTGTATGCATCTGATTTTGGCAGGCAATCATTGCATACAGAAAAGTTGAATACAGGAGGGCAGGTCCTGTGAAAGTTTGGCCAACTTGGAATTGGTCAAGGACAGTTAGGACAGTTAAAGTATATCCAGTATCAGTTATTGTTGACCAAAGAGATAATTTGATAGTTTATGATAGTTACAATCACAGGGTAGTAATATTGGATGAAACTGGCACATGGCTATTTACCATAAATGGTAATGTCCCTGTTACTCATAGTTTCCAGTGGCCACAAGGCCTTGCCATTGACCCTCAAGGGAACATCCATGTTGCAAACGATAACACAATCGAAGTCTTCACCTCAGAGGGAACCTTTGTCATATCATATGGGGATGTAAAGAATCCATTTGGAATAGTGATTGATGAAGAAGGTTACAGCATTGTTACTGAATACAGTAGTAATTGTGTTTCCATCCTCCATTCACAACGAAGCAAGGTCCACACAGTTGGGAATCTCAATTGCCCCTATGGTGTTATGCTAGATCCTAAGAGTGTGTATGTAGCAAACACTATTCTGTGATGTAATGTTATGTACAATGATTTCTCTAATTAAGTAAGTTAATATTTAAATACTTTTGTACATTAAATGCATCCACATGACTTGGTGCCTGGACTTAATCCTTTGTGAAGGCCATAATATTAGAACTAATATAGAAGTGCATGCGGATTGCTTGATGGCTGAGTGCATTTTTATATTCCTTACAAAACTCGTATTGGTGTGCATTATTTTTAGCTACACCAGTGGTGGACTAGATATCAGCCCACAGCCATCACAATAGGTATTTCATTTGGCTTCACTTTGTGATTTGTAAATGTTCTGGCATCTTACATATGCTTAAAAAGGCAAAGCTTATCAGTAATTCTAAGAATTAGTTGGAACAATGCTTCTTGCTAGCTAAATACGGTGAAGCTGGCAGAGTGAATGTGGGTGGAGAAGAAAGAAAGGCACCTCCCCTTTCCACACCTATCTGTTGCTTGTTGCATGGGGCAGTGTGATGTGCAAGATTAACCATTAGAATGGTTATTTTTCACAGTTAAAATAGCTTATCTTTAACACTTTACTGTGGCAAAACACTAGTTGTGTGTGGGTAATTCGCAAACATGTTGACCAGCCATGAGTGCCCCTCACTCTACAGTTATGCACCAGAAGTGATGGACACCCAGGGATGGAGCACACTTGTGTCCTGCCACGCCCACCTGGTGGCCAAGGCCTTCAAGGCACTGGCTTTGGTGGAGACCACACGGCTAAGGAAGAGATGAAGAATGTCAGTGGAGGGAGCAGCAATAGCACACTGCAGTCATCCTGAGTGTGGTCTTGTCCCCTTCCCTCTTCCCCCTGTGTGCAGTATATGTACTTGGTAATCATCTCATTCAGAATTTGACAACAAGAGGACAGGTGTTGCTAAAGTTTAGCTGATATGGATCAGGTCATGGACAGTTTCAGTACCCAGTATCAGTTATTGTCGACGAAAGAGATAAGTTGATTGTTTCTGATATTAATAATCACAGTGTAGTAATATTGGATCAATCTGGCACCTGGCTATTGACCATTAATTGTAATGTCCCTGGTAGTCATGGTTTCTAGTAACCTCCTTGCCTTTGACCCTCAGTGAAACATCCCCATGTAGTAACAGGACTATACTACTATTCCAGTTGGATTATTTATGATCTGACATAGGTCCAATCAGGTGTGAAGACCGTCATTGATGGTGTTTGAACCCTAGGCTGCAACATGAGTACAGAGGTCATTGTGCTTCCATTTTGATTCTCAAGGAACAAGGTCCACACAATGGCCCTCGAGGTGTTGTGCAAGATCCTAAGAGTAGTGCTAACACTGTATTGAAGTATTCTGTGTAGTGTCATGTAATGTTTGTACAATTATTATAAGTTAGGATTTTATCCATTTTGCATTAAATGCTTGGTGCCCCGCCATTGATTCCTCTGTCGTGAGCTGTATTATTATGGCTGGAATTCTTGGTGCGTGGATCATTTCATGATCGCAATTTGAAGCAAAAAAAAAAGCAGTTTAACCGTCTACATGTGGTTCTAAATTTTCCAATGAATCTATGGCTTAACGTTCGTTCTGAAAATAGATTTCTATTATATGATATATATCTTGTTCAATTGTGCCTAATGACATGCAATAATGTGAATGATCGGGTATAGGGGCAACGCCGGGCAAGCAGCCTTACTTAGCTCAATCATGGCTAGGAATGAGTTAAAGTTTTATATATTTTTTAATGTCTTCTGCTGTTGTTTCTACAAAACATAAGACCTCGATGACACTTTTTGACTCGTTCATGCACGTCAAATTGTAAATGTTGCTTATTATTGTGATTTGTTAAAAAGTAGATTTTGCAATGGTCAGAATATGATGGTATGGATATGTTCTCTTTGGTTCATTAGCTCCGGAGAGTGTTAACTAGTCCCGTGCTTCGAGCCAGGCCGTGGCAAGCCAATAGAGTTTTGTGCTGCTCACCCTGGCGCACATTCCCCATACTGTGTACATGCTAACAAATGTCGCTTGGTTATGGCAGAGATATCATATCTATATACAGTTATTATCTCTGGCGATACTGTCACGGACAAAGCCTACCGAGATGCTCTCAAATTAGAGCCTGATCCCTTCGTCGCGGATTTTTCCGTCAGTAGCACACCATCTTGTTTGAAATCAAGAAGCTCGTGCCGCAAATATGCAACATTCGCACCCAACTGAACAAGCTAAACATCTACGGAGCAGGCGGCCACTTCCGCTCTCACGTGGATATCCTCAAGTCAAAGGAAATGTTTGGGAGTTTGGTCGTGTGCCTATACCTACCCAGATCACTGGCGGTAGCCTCGTTACTCATCACCATGGAAACAAAGTGGAATTTGTTTGGTCTTCTACTCCGAGAACACGAGATTCTTCTCCTGACCATTGGATATAGAGTAACTTTGACATATATCTTGCATGGCATGCAGACAGATACTGTGGCAGTGTGGCTCCACTGATCTCCAATCCAGAGATTGCCCGTTTCAAACATCTTCTGGTGAAAGCCATCGCCAATCCCATTTCCCTTAACACTGAAAGGTGCGGACTACTGTATATATGCAGAGGTGCGATCTCTTAGTATCCCAGTGGTGGTGAAGCCTCTGGTAGATGGGAAGGCTGGCTACATTGCTAACTCATTTCGGGAGTTGGTATTTGATGATATTGGTGTTGTGACCAGCGATGAGGATGCAGATACACCCGAAACATCAACGGTCTGCTTCGGTAATAACTCTTGCAGTGCTACTAAGATCACATGGTGCCAAAGAACGTCTAAGTGTGTGCAAATAGCAGGTGGTGGAGTTCAGGGCAATAAAGCATCTACTGAATTTTTCTACCAGGAGGCTGTGATACTGGTTGGAGTGCCTAAGTGGTGTAAGCAACGTCAGGCCCTTGTGAGTGGAGATGGCTGTAGGGAGGTGTGTGAGAGTGATAGCAAGGAAGAAGGTACAGAGGAAGGAAAGGAGAAAAAGGTTAAGGAAGAGGAAGATGGGGAAGGGGATGAAGATGGTCAAGAGATATTTAAACAAGATTGGAACAAGTTTTTGGATTTGCAATAGCAACGACTTGAACAATGTGAAGTTAATTAATATTCATGTACTGTGACCATTAGTGTCACAAACAGACTTTGTACCATCCAAGGTATTGGTTAATGATTCAGAAATGCAAATGAATAATAAGTATTGATATACTGGTCGGGATATAAGCTCCCTTAACGCATGCAGCAGTGGTCGTGCATGTATTTCAGAAATTTGCATCATATCTAATTTTTTATGAACTCGTCTGCTATGAAGAGTAATTAGTAAGAACTTAACAGTTTTGTTTTGCAACACCAAATCAGTTTTCAAACTTCACCGAACGAGGAATGAGAAATAGGAGGGGCTATATAAAGGAAGTTATGTCCATGGGTAGTATAGGATGTGGACCATCAGGGTGGAATAGGGGTGCACCATGTACAGTACAGGATATTTGACCAATTGAATGCTTGAGGAATCGTTCAATGCAATCAGAATTGCATTGAACGATTCCTCATGCATTCAATTGGTCAAATATCCTGTGAGGTGTGTGATAGTGATAATGACTTCCCTTCACCATGATGGTCTACATCCTATCATAACACCCTTCACCCTGATGGTCCACACCCTACCCATAACTCCCTTCACCATGATGGTCCGCATCCTACCCATAACACCCTTCACCCTGATGGTCTACATCCTACCCATAACACCCTTCACCCTGATGGTCCACATCCTACCATAACACCTTTCACCCTGATGGTCCACATCCTGCCCATAACACCCTTCACCATGATGGTCCACATCTTACCCAAAACACCCTTCACCCTGATGGTCCATATCCTACCCATAACACCCTTCACCATGATGGTCCACATCCCCTTCACCCTGATGGTCCACATCCTACCCATAACACCCTTCACCATGATGGTCCACATCCTACCCATAACACCCTTCACCCTGATGGCCCCACATCCTACACATAACACCCTTCACCCTGATGGTCCACATCCTACCAATAACACCCTTCACCATGATGGTCCACATCCTACCCATAACATCCTTCACCCTGATGGTCCACATCCTACCCATAACACCCTTCACCCTGATGGTTGACACCCTACAAGTTGAAGGTCCTGCTCAGTAACCGTAGTGATATAAACACTAATGGAACTAAGAGGTTTAAGGTAATAAATAAGTTTCCACGACAATAAAACACACCAATAAAACACACCATAAAACACACCAATAAAACACACCAATAAAACACATCTCCCTCCGCCCTCCCTCCCGCCCTCCCTCCCTCCTCCTTCCCTCCTCCTTCCCTCCTCCTTCCCTCCTCCTTCCCTCCTCCCCCTCTCTCCTCCCTCCCTCCCTCCATGTCAGCGGAACCAAGCCACTCAGCTAGGCTACTGAAATATTGACAACAAATCATTAGCTTCTGTCTCTGGATTGTACGATAAACCTTGATGATAACCTGCACAGATTGTGCTACCATCACTGCGCCACAGCATTTAGTATGCAGAGCTGTGCAGAGTCTGCATACCAACCATATGCAGATGGATATCATTGAAGTGTTCATATGCAGACATCTGCATATGAACACTTCAACGATACTCATCTGCATATGGTTGGTACAGAGATAATATATTATCTCTGGTTGGTATTCAGACTCTGCACAGCTCTGCATACTAAATGCTGTGGCGCAGTGCATTCTTTACCTAGAGATAAGGTTAACGTATTTTCTAAAGTGGTTTTTAAGTCGTTGCAAAGCGGCGAATTTAATTCTCAAGTTAAATTCCATGTGTGCCCGTATTACCATCATAGATTGTATTATTCGTATAATGCATATACGTATTCTCTTTAATAAGTGGTTTTTAAAGTAAAGTAGTAGCGATGGTATGGTAGTTTAGGTATCAGTAAGTGATTTCTTCCTCTTCTTGGGAGTGGGAGCTATGTCTTCAAAATACACTCGAACCTTTCATCCTTGTCTGGTGTGGCATTGTAAGGTAAGCTGCCATATTAGCACGGGTTTTTTAACGGACTGTACCAGTCAAACGCATCGTCTGGAGTACGTTTTAACGTCAGTACTGATGCATGCGCACCATGCCATCGTTTTAAAAGTTTTGCAGCACCTTCTGTTTTTTATTTCCACTCGTACCAATGAGGGGGGGGGGGGGGGGGGGGGGGGGGGGGGGGTACGCGATGAGTGCCAAATTAGCACGGGGGGTGTGTCGTAGCTTTTAAAATGTTTTCAATGGAACAGACAACCAGCAACGCCGCCAACATATCTGGAAGTATTCAAAATGAAGTTGTAAACACACAAAAAAATAAATTAGCGTTCTCTGTCTCAAGCTAGGTGATTTTCTTTTCCTTCGAGGGGTAGTGATTTTAAAAAAGCCACGCATTGCAAGAGCTCGCAAGAGCCCTCCCTTTTACCCCTTTTTCTATTCATACCTCATGCGGCATACTTTTTAAGCTTAGAACTATGTTATAAGTTAGTTACGCGGAAGTGCTACGCCAAGCTAAAGAGTGGCTTCGTGACTAGGATTTGTATCCGTCGGCAATATTACTATCCGGATTCCGGATTCCGCTTTAAATTAGAGCGGATTCCGGAATCCGGATAATCCGGATTTATCCGGATTATTAATTCATTAACAATCTTGATGATACATTCTGCATGTACTAATGAATCATATGAAATTACATGATATGCATACATACTCAAAATTGCAATGGGAAGGCAATGAACGTTTATTTCCAAGCTCGATTGCTGGTTAACGACCAGAAGTCAATTGTTGTGGCTACCAACACTTTCAACAACCCCTTTAGACATTGTCGGTTCTCCATCAATCAATTCGCTCACGAGAAATTATCTTTTCTTGTCAGCCAAAATATATTTCATGTATTGCTCTCACTACACCTCAAACACACACTGTACACATACACATGCATACACACACACACCTCACACACACACACCTCACACACACACCTCACACACACACACCTCACACACACACACCTCACACACACACACCTCACACAC
Source organism: Ephydatia muelleri (assembly GCA_013339895.1). NCBI lineage: Eukaryota > Metazoa > Porifera > Demospongiae > Spongillida > Spongillidae > Ephydatia > Ephydatia muelleri. Next base: position 2,681,538 of record JABACO010000024.1, read on the forward strand.
ACACACACACACACACACACACACAGTGACACACACACACGAGGCGCACAGGTAGCCAATTCTCTCTTTCCACCGTCGTCAGTGTCCACGTCCCATTTGCAAACCACGAAATCACCCGTCTTGAACTCTCTTTTCATCTGCCATTTTGGTTTTAACGTAAAAGTGTCTATGGAATGGTTACCAATTATCCGAATAATCCGGATTCGAAAATGTCGGATACCTCCATTGAAAATGACTGCGGTTATTCGGACCCCCCCCCCCCCCCCCCCCCCCCCCCCGGTGCCAATAAAGCCAACCCGTGCTAATATGGCAGTTTACCTTATGTGTTCCAGCTATGCAATTAAACTTTGCATGGATGGATTCAGCCCCTTGCTCCCCAAGGAGACCAAATCCAACATGAGTGAGTCTTTGCTGCGAATAAGTACAGATGTCTCTCCACTACTGACAACCTTCGAATTTGGCGGATACAGGGGGGGGGGGGGGGGGGCAACTGGGTTTTGCCCCCCCCCCCACCCCCCCAGCCAAATACCAAATAGCTAAGGGGGCGGTGCCTTACACGATAAATAGTACGTGCGAAAACGATTACATTTACCGTAGATTAATAACCTTACGGAACGGGATTGGAAACGCTATATCCATTCCCATTCAACGCAATGTGTCGTCATAGTTTCGCATGAATCTAATTAAGTTTGCTCAGAGAGGCAGTGAAGAAACAGAGGCATCGCAAGGTAAAAGAAGGAGAGGATGATTTCCTAAACTTCCTAGATGGTTTTCTACCCTCGTGGTTGGTTCTTTTTAGGTATCTTTTAAACTTTGGGCTGTGTACGATGATAAAAGCGCGCGAAAAGCGGTGCGAAAGCGAAGTCTAATTTTTTTGTCAATTACTGTGCCAACAGGCAGCATGACCAAGCAACGAAAGATAGCGTCAGAGCAAGCACAGTGAATATATGGGGACGTAGTGGTGGTTTCAAGACAACCAGTTTTATAATCGTAAAGATCAGTAGCTTCAAACGCAAAACTACGCTTAAAATACCTCCCGCCTTTCGACAATCCTTGTACCTTTACGGTTCAAGGAATCGGCCCCAAAAGTAGTTTTACAAGAAGATAGAAGATGGATGGGGTGCGTGGAAGGATTGGAAAATCTCTTTACTTAGTGATTGCGAGCTTACAGCCCTCGATACGCGAGCAAAAAATTATATTTTTATTTTTATTAGGAAATGTTTCGACAAGGGAGGTTGTCAAAGAAGCTTAAGTGTGAAAGGCTAAATCGCCAATGCACTACCCTGACTGTCTCCATTGACTTTGACATCTGGATGAAAGCCAGGAGAGCTAGGCACCATCTAGAGCAGCAACTTAGTCAAGTTACTGTTGTGCAGACACTTCTTCCTCCAGGTAAGTTATTTTGGTATGCTTTTACAGAACATTTATGATGCGGCCTGTCTGTATAGGATGGTCCAAAGTAGGAGATTTGGAATTTGCTAAGGTTGTTAAAGATTCTGATGCAATTTTGAAGTTGTCCCGATGTGTTGTCATTGATGACACCATGCAGTGGCATGTTCAGGTACATTGTGCACAAGTCACAACACAGCAGGTTGAATATGTGTTTCTTCTGTAGGTGGATGGCAAGAAACTGATGTCATCAGTGCTTACTTTCAGCCAGGTCCCTCAGCACCTTACATCCCTTGCTGATGTCAAGACACTTTTGGACCTAGTGCACAGCTGCCATGTATGTTGTGGTAATGGTGATGAAAGGTTCATGGATTACATTTTGTCAAAGGATGGAAAGATAATGAATCGTCAAGGTACTGTGTAATTTTGTGTAATATATTATGATGACCCATATGCATAAACTACAGGCACAGAGTGTGTTGCATATCTGGACATTGTACATTCTACTATTCGCCATGCTGAGTGTGATCTCCTCATGATGTCAGATGAAAACAGTGGCCAGCGCTGCAACCTGTGTCGAAGCACCCTAAGGGCCTTACTAAGCCGTCATGAGAAACTTGACGCTGATACCAGCCGCACTGACCCTAGCAGTCATGCGTCATTCTCACGCTTAAGTAGTCCCGACAAGTGTATCCGTTACCATCGAGAACATCAGCTACGAGTAGCCTACCAACGTCAAGTAACCAACCTCCAAATGAAGCTGCAAGCAGCGACTGAGGAAAGAGGCATTTCTCTGGACAGTAGTCTACATGATGATCTGTTACAGATTATGCAGGACAATGCTGAGGCAGTCTGTGAAGCTCACCCACCTGGTTCTTTTGGACGTGTGTTTTGGGAGACACAGATGAAGGCTGCTTCTTTGGATGATGCACAGCATATGTGCTGGGACCCTGTCATGGTGCGGTGGTGCCTCTACCTTCGTCATCTGTCTAGCTCAGCATATGAAATGATAAGGGAAACTTGTACCATCAAGCTCCCATCTCAACAAACGCTAAGGGACTACACCTACCACACTAAAGCTGTAGTAGGGTTTTCTTCTCAAGTTGACCAGTACCTGTCCACTGTTGCTAAGCTATCATCATGTATGGAGAGAGACAAGTGTGTGATCATCATTTTTGATGAGATGCATATACGTCAAGACCTTACATTTGACAAGCACTCAGGTAACAACTCATACTTCAGTAACCTGTCATTCGAAATCTATTTCATTAATAGGTGGTCTGACTGGGTTTGTTGACATTGGCGACATAAATAATCACCTATCCCAGTACGAGAGCCAAGTCTGCAATGATGACATCAGGGATTCTTTAGCCTCATCTATGTTGGTTCTGATGATCAGAGGATTATTTACGAACCTTAAGTTTCCATATGCTCAATTTCCCTGCACTGAGTTATCAGGTATGGCTTCATGAGATCATTGCATTTTATATTGATTTATTCCATGCTAGGTGATCAACTTTTTCCTATGATATGGAATGCCGTGTCTCGCCTTGAGAACCTGGGGTTTATAGTTCTGGCTCTTTGTTGCGATGGTTTGTCCTCGAACAGGAAGTTTTTTCGTCTTCATGATGCGGGTTCAAAAACGCCTGTCAACAAAGTTATTAACCCTTATGCTCATGATGGTGATAGACGCTATATCTTCTTTCTGTCGGATCCACCACACCTAATGAAGACAACAAGAAATTACTGGGCAAACCCCAAAAGAAAGTTATGGGTAAATGTATTTAAGATTTTGTTTCAACATGCATGTTCATCTTGCGCTATACACCATATAGTGCAATGGAATGGATATCTCATGGGACCATCTTAAGGAGCTATACATGAAGAATCGATCACAGGGAGATGATGCTGGTTTATCATTGGTTCCAAAATTAAAGTATGAGCATCTGCAATTGACTAGCTACTCCAAGATGCGAGTTGATCTGGCAGCACAAGTAAGAGTCACATGTGCTGTATCCAATTACATGAATGTTTATGGATTGCATGCATAATAGGTTCTTAGCAACTCTGTGGCAAAAGCTCTGATTTTAGCTGTTGGGCCAAAGGCTACACAAACGTCTCGATTTGCAGAGATGTTCAATAAGTTTTTCGATTGCTTGATTGTTTCATGCCTATCAGCAGGAAAGTTCTCCAGGAACCCATTTAGATCACCATATAGATCAGGCACTGATTGGAAACTAAATGTTTGTTTTCATTAAAATTGTATCTCACACTTTTATCAGGTCAAATAATTATTTAGTGGCTAACAGATGTGTTTTTGGTGTATCTGGACGAGTGGGAAGAAAGTGTCAAAGGGAGAGAGGGTTTTGACAAGTCTCAAAAAATCCTGATGATGCTCAGTGCTGTAACAAGGCAAGGTTTGAGACTTACAGGTAAAACGTGCTTATGTGCATTGTGTAATATTTGAAGAACATCCATCTTTCAGTGATGTCATTTGTTGAACTGGTTAAGTACGCGCTCACAATTCCAGGGGTTTCGGTATTTCTCAGCAATAGGGTATGCCAAGATCCCTTGGAAAACTTTTTTGGACAGCAACGGCAAAGAGGAAGGGCCCATGAGAACCCTTCAGTGTCTGAGTTCATCCGCAATACACAAGCCCTGCGAGTCATTTCGACTACTTGCAATACAATCCGAGGGAATTGTCGTGGCGGTGACCATTAGTGAGGACTTAACCAATGCTGGTCCCCTTGCTAAACGACCTCGAAGAAGTGCATAGTTGTACATATAACATGTTGTATAATATTATACATACCATTAATGCACAAATCAATGCAGCTGAATATACCACTACTGTTTAGGACAAAGTTCACTACGTAGGGATTGTGTTTTCTTCATTGTTTTATGTTGTGCTTGCTTAAACATTTCTAGGCAAGACGTTGCAAATGCAAATCCACGTACAGTGACATACAGGTTCACTATTTTTTGCAGCAGCAATTCAGATGAATCATGTTCAATCGCCGCTGCTACAATGCACCACTGAAAACGTAGGTCATCGTTACGTAGTATAGCCTCACTACACGTAGAGGCACACCATTGCTTATTAGAGGCAAGTGTATACTTCCTCATCTCCTCTTCCATGATCAAAAAAATGTCATATGCCTGATCATTAATATTCCACAGGCCTCCTCGATTGATCATACCCATCCACCTCTCACTTTCACTGCTACTACTGACTCCATCACCTACTAACTCCATTAGAAGGCACATCATGATATCTTTTTGGGGATGTGTACTCAAATCGATGCTAGAATACACTTTTCGGAAAGTATACCCCGCAACATATCGCAGAGCACAGCATTCCTCACTTGTTAAAGGCCGCAAATGTTACTCTGGATCATTTTCACAGATTTCAATAGGGTGCTCATATTTGATGAGTTTGTCAAAAATATGTTGAGTAACAGACTGGAAGAAGGCTGGGAATGCTTTGAGTCCAACAGATTTGGAAATAAAGATCTGCCAATCTTTAACAAATGTATTAGCTGTACGGAGTCGCTGATAACAGCCCCACATTCTTTCCCTACTCAGACCTGTACTCTTGTACTTGCAAGGGAAACACGCTTTGAGGCGTACAATAAGAACATGGGCAAACCATGAAAGCTGTTCTTTATTTGTAGTGGGCTGTTTCCACCACTCGTGTAAAGCCTTTGAAGTATTTACAGCTGCGCACGTGTACTGTGACTCGATTTGGAACGCGTCCTCTTTCTGAATCGCCTCAACTGCCATCATAAATGTGCTTGCTGACTCTAAGGAAGACTTTTGGACTCATCGTATGTTTTTTACATCATTTTGTAACAACAAAATGTCATCGAGATCAAAGTCTTACGTTCTTTCAAAGAATCCATGTCCATCTCTATAAAGCCCGTTATCGATTACGTCATACGCGAGCGAAACGATGATGATCGATTGACAATGTATTGCGTTTCCAATCCCGTTCCGTAAGGTTATTAATCTATGCATTTACTGACGTACAAAGGCACAGGCTGCGTGCGGCGCCATGCAGTCTACCACATCGGACAGGCATACACGTGCTCTGTCAGTTTGAGTGACTGAGTACAAATATTTCAAGTCAAATCTATCGCTAGCACTGCAGGTATAGGCCTATGTAGTAAATCCCTACCGTCAAAATTAACACTACTGGGTTTTTTGGCGTTGAAGTTATTCTGGACTGACAGATCTGATAGAGGATCTTAGTCGAAAGCGACGAAGATGAGAGTGAAGATATCCTTGTCAAGCGGTCAGGGCCAGGGCCAAGTATGACTATGACTGCACCTACATTTAGCTAGAGTTTTTTGGGGGGGTTTCAACGCAAAAAGCGTTGGCTTCTGGGGCGGAGCCCCAGACCCCGCTGGGGGAGCTTACAGCGATCCCCCAGACCCCCTAGCTGGGCGGGAGGGGTACCCCCCTACCGCATCCTCCCCGGGGGCAGCTCCGCCCCTGCTTCGCCCTACCCCCTGCCACAACCCTCACCTGTGCCCCGCCCCCCCCCCCCCCCCCCCCCGCTACCAATTCCTGGATCCGTCACTGTTATATATGTATTGATCAATGGGATAATGCATCAAGGACTTTCTGAGCTATTCATGCAGTTTCGTACTGCATTTCTAGGCAACGATTGAGGACTTTGAGTTCTGATAGATTTGAGTGTTTATTAATGTTCACGTCCTTGTATATAATGCTGAATAAAAGACAGGTTCATAAATACATCAATGCACAACAAATAACTTCAAACAAAAATTCTATGGTCACCATTGTATGTAGCCGAACTTAGATTGAAAACAGAATTCAAGGTACAGCACATACTGCTTGCACGGGTTACATGATGTAATGCATGCATGCACGTTCTTCGGCCGGACTTCATTTATGAATGCGCAATCGAGCGGCAAACTCAGAAGACAGGGTACATTCCTCGTCACTGTTCACGGCGGTTCGCACAGCTACAGGCTTCTTCCAGCAGCTACCCCCTACCAGGCTACACATGATGCAACGCCTTTCGTCGTGTGGCTGTTCATCTTCACTAGACCGCCAGACTTCATCGCCCTCGCGTTTTGGAATCTTCAATTTTCCAGTCTTAATCAAGTAACTTTCTACAGCGTACTGAGCCATCTTTTTCATGCTCTCTTCGTCGAACACTGGCTTGGCCTCAGCATTGCAACTCTGGCACTGTTGTTCATACTTGTGCGCGACCTTTTGCCTCCGTAGATCCAGGATACACCATGCGTGAGCGGACCCCCATTTGCGACGTCCGCACACACAGCGGAATATAGCGAAGCCTTCTGTGAGATGGTACCTTAAACTGCGGGCGTATGACTTTCAAGTTTGTTGGGTCTAACCGCCCTTCCTTGGTATATTCTCCGCGCGTAATCCTGCTTTGTCCATCGTTTCCTTTATGATTATCCTGTACATACTATCGGGGGTCGAGCTCTGTAGCCATACCACCGTCAGACATGAATTACAATTTGTAATGTTATTCAAGTGTAGAAATTAAAATTGCACCAATCAAAAGAGCAACGAGGAGTAAGTGACCAAGGTATGAATATATATTTCCTTTGCGGGGGGGGGGGGGGGGGGGGGGGGGGGGGGGGGGGGGGGGGGGGGGGTCTATTCGAATCAGATTCCATAAACTATACTACTAATTATATTCACTGCACTTGGTTTAGCAATTTTAGTTATTAAAGATGTATGAATCACTCACCTGATTAACATTAACGAATGTGATATGCTGACAGTGTGCTGTGTAACAGGGGGCAACATGCACTGTCAGCATGTTGCGAGGTTATACTTTTTGCTTCTTGCCTCGGCTGTGTATACAGGACACCGCATCAGCTGCTAGTCTCGTACCCAGACCCGATTACGTAAGCAAGCTTGCCATTACTTACGTAAATAGGTCTGGGTACGAGATTACTCACTCGTACCCAGACCTTATTCCCGCAGCTGCGGATGGATTACATCACCGCTACGCAGCTGCGGGAATAAGGGTCTGGGTACGAGACTATACTGGAGCGGACAGCCGTATGGAGGGGGGGGGGGGGGGGGGGGGGGGGGGGGGGGGGGGGCTTTAAGCGGGGCGATCCACAACCTGGACCTCAACTTGTAATTTGGGACCTCGTGGTCCTAATTCCTAAATTGCATTGGAAAGCAAGCAACGTTGCAGTTTTTAACACATGTACACAGGAACAAGATTGAAATACATGCAATAGACGACGCTTGCAATAAATCGATCGAAACATCCCGATGATGTCATACTGAGGAGTAACAACTCCCCATGCATTGGTACATGCATATTGGGCTCACCATGCAGACATTGATGCCTAGGCACCTTGTGAAAATGACTCCCGGGGTTATTTAGGCGAAAACGACTCCCCCATATCATATCATATGCAACTGTGACTTGATTTTGATTTTCAATGTCATGCAAATCAAGTTAATAGCAATAAACTCTAGCTGAGTAGGTGAAATAAAATAAATCAACACAATAATTCTAACGTGATGCATGTTGGAACACTTTATTTATTCCTTCTCCCGTCCTGATGATGAGGGAAAGGCTTCAAGTTATTCTGCTCAAGACAACTCACCAAATGTTGACGCAGTTTTTACTGCATGGTCAAATGTAATGCCTTCTGATGCAGCATGATAGGCACTCAATGGCAAGCAATCCACTTACCTCTCCTCCAGTCGGCTGCTAGAGCTATGGCTGTACTGAACAGGTAAATTTCTTTTCTGCCTTGCATATGTATGAGGGCAATCAATCTGTACTTCACCCAGGTTGTAGCTCACAATTGGATGTATAGAAGTCTTGAAGCTGGTTGGTCCTTCACATGCCACTGACCATGAGCCGCTGGTAAAGGACATTTCACACTTCTAGAAAAATTGAAATCTTGAAAACACATCCGTTTTTTGCTGTAATGACTCCATGATAACGAATTGCATAATCAACTCCGGTATTGCAAATAGCTGTGGCATGCGTTAGTATACCAATGCATGGGAGATGGTCAAGTTATCATACAGTGTGTGTGTGTGTGTGTGTGTGTGTGTGTGTGTGTGTGGTGTGTGTGTGTGTGTGTGTGTGTGTGTGTGTGTGTGTGTGTGTGTGTGTGTGTGTGTGTGTGTGTGTGTGTGTGTGTGTGTGTTTGTGTGTGTGTGTGTGTGTGTGTGTGGTGTGTGTTGTGTGTGTGTGTGGTGTGTGTGTGTGTGTGTGTGTTTGGGGGTAGGGTAGCCCACTCTCGGTAATGCCTCGGATTACTGCCCTGATATAGCTTGAATCCTGAGGACCACAAGTGCGTCACGTCCCATTGTCGACTTCGATCCAAATTATTATTATGCTGATACACGCATGGATTTTGGTCTGCAGGATGCATTATGTGTACAGAATTGGACACAAATGGGTACGGGTACGAGTCCACTTCCACTAGACGGTCGTGTAAAATTCGGGTCTGGGTACCAGTATAAAGGTGAATCCCCAAGGAATTCCCCTGCATTTGAATTCATGCTTGGATCACGTGCTTATAAATAATGTCTTTCGCATTTCTTTGAATTGTGAATTATACCCAACGAACAACAAGTGGAATGACTACAGTGCCCAACGGAGTCATACAGAGTACAATGGAAGAGGAGGATATAGACCCAAATAGCATACCACCGGAAAGGGGGTTTGATATCAACAACATGGAAGACATACTGCGAAACCGTAGTCTAAGATATTATCGTACAAAAGGCTTCGCTAGATTCCGCTGTGTGTGCGGTCGCGGATGGGGGTCCGCTCACGCATGGTGTATCCTAGATCTACGGAGACAGTCATTAGCTCACAAGTTCGGCCAACAGTGCCAGAAGTGCCCGAGTGAGGTCAAGCCGGTGTTCGACGAAGAGAGCATGAAAAAGATGGCTCGATACGCTGTAGACCGCTACTTGATCAAGACTGGAAGACTTCGGAGACCGCCGCGTAATGACGATGAAGACAGAGATGCGGCCGATCGTAGGGAAGATGAAAGACCTCACGACGAAGACCGTTGCGACATGTGCCGCAGGGTTGGAGGTAGCTGCTGGAGGAATAGGAGAGCGGTGCAGCAGGCTGAAGATGCTATAGCAGCTAGATTCGGCCAATTACGGATATCTGCCGGATCGGATAGTGAGCTATAGTCTAGTCTAGATCTCAGACAATCTATGATGTTACTATCCGTAGTGATGTACAGATTTATCCCTGTCATGCAGTAGAGCCAATATGTGCATGTGATCTCCTTTCAAATTCGCGCGAGTATAGCGATGTACTTGCATATAATGTCGGTCATAACGTATTTACCGTTCCATAGCAGATCGGGCACCAATACCAGCTGTAGACTAGTTGAGAGCATGCGCACCATTCTCTCTATTGTATTATAACAACAAACCATCAAGGGTTAATTGTTTCAAGACAAACTAGTTAATTCTTCAAACCCACTTGGAACATAATGTTCAGTACACTTTTGCAAGCTAAACTATGAATATAGTATATCACGCGAGAGCAATGAATATTCTTAAAACTGCTTCTCTTGAACCACTCCCACTTTTTGGGGGATGAACCGTACATCTCTTTTGAGTCAACGTCGCTACGGATGACGTCCATGGAGCCTTCAAGTCGTCCCTGGCTATTCCCTGGCGTAGACAGGGCGGAGGCGGAGAGTCTTCTGGATAGGAGAGGGGACGGGACTTTCCTGATACGAGGGAGCAACACTGGAGGCTACGCCCTCTCCATCCTGTGAGTTTTAGAGAGGCGGCAGATATTGTTTGACACACCAAAGGTTGAACAGTTTAACCTCTCGGCGTGCCCTTGTAAATTTCGCGCGGTATTTACCGAATTAGGCCTATATTGGTATGACAGGGACACGGAAGTACACAGGCACACACAAACTCTCTCACACACACACACACACACACACACACACACACACACACACACATACATGTACACATGTACGATCCTTGGCAGGTTTTAACAAGCTTGCGTACGGTGCAGATGGGCGGGCCCAAAGGTGACCTCCTCCCCATCCCGCTACTGGCTTTCAACGAAGCACTGTAAATCTCTTTTAGTGGCGTGCATTGAAATATTCTAAACCCACATTTCATCCTATGGCTGGAAGGGACTGGTCGTTACCAGAACGTTAAACATTGCTTATAATTATGACTTGGATACCTGATATATATCTGATGTGTAAAAAAAATTCTGTAAACAGGTCATGCTGTTAAACCAAAATTTGGTGCTGGTTGCACTACAGCTGCCAGCATCATATGATTATTTGTTAACACCAGTAAAATGTAATGAAGGCTTAAGCCCATAACCTGTAATAAAATTAATAATTCAGTTTTTGTTAACATGTTTACATTCATAATATAGTAAGAGAAATTATCTGTGACCCTTCGGGGTTAGATATAGACACACACACACACACACACACACACATACACGCACGCACACACACGCATAACACATTGATCAGGCCTCTGGTTCTTACATGTGTAAGGACTTGGGTCACTTGATGCAGCTGTCCTTTGTCTCTTGCAGGTACCAGAGACATGTGTTCCACTATCGCATACTGCTGAACGAGGAGAAGAGGTTGCACATAAAGGTATGGAGTGTTCACTGTGAGAATGTGGCTATGTGTGTGTGTAGGGACATAATAGTGGTCATGAGGTGATGAGGAACAACTCATGTGAATATCGTATGTGATGATGGCACTGGTAGAGAACTTTCTACACTTGAGCTTCAATCATGCCTATATGCAAATAGTCGCTAATTTAATGTACATGTATGCAGCAAGGATTAGGTTGTTATTATGTATCCTTGGTTACCAAATTGTCTCATGTGCAATCTGCTAATTTATGAATGACAGCTATGCCAATCAATGTGAGCTTGTCCTGTTTTTGTTTATTTTTTTGTTTTGTTTTTTTCCGTACATACATGTATATGAGTTTGTGAGGGCAGTAGTAGAGTAGGCTATTCTGGACATTGAAGAACAGTACAAGGGGCAAATTGGCAGCTATCAATGGTGGTTCGCATTGAGGTTTGGATGTTTATCATTTGTCCAGGTGTACACTGTATTTACTCCCTTAATTCCCTTGTACGATTGTTGAGTGTAATAATATACATGTATCATTGCTTTTAATGTGGTTTTAATTAACCATATGACTATCAGCTTACGTCTCCTTCTCCTTCTTCCCCCTCCCTCCCTCCCTTCCTCCCTCCCTTCCACCCTCCCTCCCTCCCTCACTCCTCCCTCCCTCCTCTCTCCCTCCCTCCCTCCCTCCCTCCCTCCCTCCCTCCCTCCCTCCCTCCTCCCTCCCTCCCTCTAGGTCAAACAGCAGGACCAAGCCTCCACCTTTGGTTCATTGGATGACCTGGTCACGTACTATGGCACCACTGCAGCTGGCCTCGTCCACACCCTAGCCCGCCCTGCTGGATATGGGATGACATCTGAACCCAGGGAAGTGGAGCCAGGCACACCACCTGCACACGAGCAACAGGCTTCACCTTCCCAAGAGACTCCACTCACCCAAGAGGCTCCACCTACCCAAGAGACTCCACCCACCCAAGAGGCTCCACCCACCCAAGAGACTCCACCCACCCAAGAGGCTCCACCCACCCAAAAGACTCCACCCACTCAAGAGGCTCCACCCACATTACCTCCCAAAGAGGAGATAGTTGACGAGAAGTGGAAGGTGTGTGCTGCAAATTACCCTCCCTCTTCCCCATCCTTCCCCTCTTCTTTCCTCTGCTCCCTCCCTTTCCATCCAAGCACCCTTCCTCTCATGACCGCTCCTTTTTTCGCATCCCTCCTCCCCACCCCCCGCCCACAACACAGCCACAATTGCAACGCACGCTGGTGTCTGTGTACACACTGCACACACACGTGTATCTGTGTCTGTGTGTGCTGGGTGCACTGTCTGTCTGTGTGCCGGGTGCACACATGTGTGTGTGTGTCGGGTGCACATTGTTTATTGCGCGTGTGTGGGCGTTGCACATTGGTTGTGTATGGATAGCCACTCCCACCTGACCACTACAAATAAGTTGTGCACTCATGTGATGCCCCACCCCCTACTCTACAGTTCCTCGAGGCATGTCGTCTTGGCAACGGTGAAGATGTGAACACGTTCTTGAGGGCAGGTGTGGTGGATGTCAACGCAATGGACTCGGTGAGTGGCCTTGTCATATCAACCACCTGTCTGAGTCCACCCCCAGCGTGTGCATGGCATGTGTGTTTGCTTTGAGTGTGGGTGTGCCTGTGGCTGTGTTTACCTCACACCTCCCTCCTCTTCCCCTCCCTCCGCCCTCCTCTTCCCCTCCCTCCTCCCTCCCTCCTCTTCCCTCCCTCCTCCCTCCTCTTTCCCCTCCCTCCTCCCTCCTCTCCCCTCCCGCCTCCCTCCTCTTCCCCTCCCTCCTCCTCCTCTTCCCCTCCCTCCTCCCTCCTCTCTCCCATCCCCTCCTCCCTCCTCTTCCCCTCCCTCCTCCCTCTCTCTTCCCCTCCCTCCTCCTTCCTCTTCCCCTCCCTCCTCCCTCCTCTTCCCCCCTCCTCCTCCGCTTCTCTTCCCCTCCCTCCTCCCTCCTCTTCCCCTCCCTCCTCCCTCCTCTTCCCCTCCCTCCCTCCTATCCTCTTCCCCTCCCCTCCTCCCTCTCTTCCCCTCCCTACTCCCCTCTTCCCCTCCCTACTCTCCTCTTCACCCTCCCTCCTCCCTCCTCTTCCCCTCCCTCCTCCCTCCTCTTCCCCTCCCTCCTCCTCCTCTTCCCCTCCCTCCTCCCTCCTCTTCCCCTCCCTCCTCCCTCCTCTCTCCCCTCCCTCCTCCCTTCTCTTCCCCTCCCTCCTCCCTCCTCTTTCCCCTCCCTCCTCCCTCCTCTTCCCTCCCTCCTCCCTTCATCTCCCCTCCCATCCTCCCTCCTTCATTCCCCTCCCTCCTCCCTCCTCTTCCCCTCCCTCCTCCCAGTCCTTCCTCCTCTCCCCTCTCACCAGACCCTCACAGATGGGTCTCTCAGGCCTCCATTGGGCATCACTCAAAGGACACACCAAGGTAGCAGAGAGCCTGCTCTATGGAGGAGCATTCCCTAATCTGGAGGACAATGTACGTGACCTAGCCAGTGTGACCTAGCCAGTGTCTGTGTTATGTGTCATATTTGTGTAATCGATTGTGTGAGTGACTTGTTGATCACTTATTAGAACAACTCCATTGTGTGTATAACATGTTACAATAAGTTTTACAACATTAAAATTTCTATCCTCCCCCTCCCTCCCTCTCCCCTCCCTCCCTCTCCCCCTCCCTCCCTCTCCCCCCTCCCTCCTCTCCCCTCCCTCCCTCTCCCTCCCTCCTCTCCCCCTCCCTCTCCACCTCCCTCTCTCCCCTCCTCCCTCCCTCCCTCTCCTCCCTCCCTCCCTCTCTCCCTCCCTCCCTCTCCCCCTCCCTCCCTCTCCCCTCCCTCCCTCTCCCCCTCCCTCCCTCTCCCCCTCCCCTCCCTCTCCCCCTCCCTCCCTCTCCACCCTCCCTCCCTCTCACCCCCTCCCTCCCTCTCCCCTCCCTCCCTCTCCCCCCTCCCTCCCTCTCCCTCTCCCCCTCCATCCCTCCCTCTTTCCCTCCTCCCCTTACCCACAGGAGGGCCACACACCCCTCCACAAGGCATGCATGGAAAGCCAAATGGATGTGGTGAGAGTGCTGGTGGTGAATGGAGCCATGTTGAAACAACCAGAGCAAGGTAGCTATGCCTGCCATGTGCGCTTCATGCTTGCACGTGAGTGTCGTCTCTCCCCTCCCCCCTCCCCTCCCCTCCCCCTCCTCCCCTCCCCCCCCCCTCTCCTGCTGCAGGATGGATGTACAGCTCTTCATCAGGCATGTGTGAGAGGGGCAGGAGACATTGTCAAGTACCTGCTGGCCAATGGAGCTGACCCTACTGTTGAGAACAATGTATGTGTGACGACTGACATGTAATGTATGTGTGTGTGTGTTTGTGTGTGTTTGTGTGTGTGTGTGTGTGTTGTGTGTGTGTGTTGTGTGTGTGTGTGTTGTGTATTGTGTGTTGTGTGTGTTGTGTTTTGTACCAAGCCCCTCCCCCACCCCTCAATTGTCTATATGGCCATGCCTATCAAACAGGTGCTAATGTCTATTACATTTGAATTCAATGCAGTGGTCAATAGTAGCAGTAAGCTGGATTATTATATTACCTCCCTCCTCCCTCGCCCCCATCCCCTCCCTCCCCCTCCCATCCCCTCCCTCCCCCTCCCATCCCCTCCCTCCCCCTCCCATCCCCTCCCTCCCCCTCCCATCCCTCCCATCCCCTCCCTCCCCTCCCATCCCCTCCCTCCCCATCCCTCCATCCCCTCCCATCCTCCTCCCATCCCCTCCCTACCCCTCCCATCTCCCTCCCTCCCCCTCCCATCCCCTCCCTCCCCCTCCCATCCCCTCCCAGAATGGTGACACACCTCTGCACTGTGCGGCCCATTCTGGTCACCTGATGTGTGTCCAGGAGCTGGTGGTCACCCCTGATGTGGACCCCAAGGTGTGGAACAACAGAGGCCTCACCCCTGAGATGATGGTGGCAGGGGGAGGAGGGGCGGATGGGACTGTGGGGGAGTGGCTCAGGAAGTTCAAAGCCCAACCCATCGTATCGGGAGTACAGTCGAGTGATTGTGTGTGGCAGTCCTGGAGCTGGGAAGACCACCTTGACCCAGGTATGGGGGAAGGATGGGGAGGGGAGGATGGGAAGGTGGGAAGGGGAGGATGGGGAGCCTAGTTATGAGGGACAAGACCTAGGTATGGTGAGGATATTCCTTTCTGTTGAGCATCCAATACTATTATTATGTACTACTAGGAAAATTTGTTGTTGTCTTAATTTGCACACATTAATAATGATTTGTTGGCTATTATAATAACTGCATGGAAATCATGGAAATCAACGCTCTCTACAATCAGATGCATTTGTAGTCAAGAAAAATTAATGGTTTTATCAAACATATTCAAGAAGTATTAAATTTGTTATTAATAATGCTCTTTGTTGTCCTTGAATAAGTTACCCAAATACTACACACAATGCATGCATCACATTGAAAGGCAGACCTTCAATTGACATATCATGCTGGAATAATGGAATAGCTGGATAATGACTTTGTATTCATGCTGTGTATTGTTTCCCTGTACAGGGCATTTTGGTGTCTTCTTCAAAATCTACTCTTCAGAGAGCTAGGGTATGTGTCATTGTAATTTTGGTAATGACCATAATGTCATGGCCGATGTCTGGTTTCAAGTGCAGTATCTCCTCCATAGTTCATCTCCATAGTTCATCTCCATAGTTCATCTCCATAGTTCATCTCCATAGTTCATCTTCATAGTGCATCTCCATAGTGCATCTCCATAGTGCATCTCCATAGTGCATCTCCATAGTGCATCTCCATAGTTCATCTCCATAGTTCATCTCCATAGTTCATCTCCATAGTTTATCTCCATAGTGCATCTCCATAGTGCATCTCCATAGTGCATCTCCATAGTGCATCTCCATAGTGCATCTCCATAGTTCATCTCCATAGTTCATCTCCATAGTTCATCTCCATAGTGCATCTCCATAGTGCATCTCCATAGTGCATCTCCATAGTGCATCTCCATAGTGCATCTCCATAGTGCATCTCCATAGTTCATCTCCATAGTTCATCTCCATAGTTCATCTCCATAGTGCATCTCCATAGTTCATCTTCATAGTGCATCTCCATAGTGCATCTCCATAGTTCATCTCCATAGTGCATCTCCATAGTGCATCTCCATAGTGCATCTCCATAGTGCATCTCCATAGTTCATCTCCATAGTTCATCTCCATAGTGCATCTCCATAGTGCATCTCCATAGTGCATCCGAATCAATCGGAATTCGGTTGATATGTAGCGAGATCTAGCCATGATACTCTGATCAGGGCCAATGTTGGCATTACGAGATCACTCACATGTAAAACCGTTGTGTATTTATTTCTATTATCATGTATGCATTGGTTGCGTATGTATAACGTCTGACTTGTTTATTAATCATCCTATTTTCTTATTAACCCCAACTAGATGAGGTTTGGGTATGGGGACTCGACCAAGCAGCCGACAGCAGGCATAGTCTGCCACACAGCGCAGTCTCTCATCAGTGGAGATGTCCTCCTCTACGACCTAGCCGGCGAGCAACGCTACCACTCCATGCACTACGCCTACTTCCGCACCCTCGCCTCCCACAGCCCCTCCACCTTTGTCATCGCCCTGAACCTGATGGAGTCCAACGAAGAGATGACGCACCACCTCTTCTACTGGTGCTCCTTTATCGACTGTCTCTGTCACGCCTGTCCCAAAAGGTCCTCCGTCATCGTCGTGGGAACCTATGGCGACAAGATCAAGGGCAAGGCACTGGCCAACACGTGCACCATTGTGAAACAGATAGCCCAGTGCGCTTTGAAGAAGGAGACCTTTGTGGATCTTGTGACCACACAGAGTGGGGAGGAAGTGACAAAGTTTGTCACCTTGCTCCAGAAGACGGTGGAAGGGGTGGTCGAGAGAACCCCTTTTGTCTCCACCAGGGCACTCTCCTCATTTGGATTCATGAAGAAGGTCCTACCCGAGGGGTCTGCGGCCATGACAGTCTCCTACCTGCACCTGCATATGATGAACGAGAGCCTTCCTGTTGATGCCCACCAGATCCTACCTTTGCTCAGGTCCCTGGCTCGAAAGGGGTTAATCCTCCTTCTGGAGCGAGATGATGTTGCGTTTGACAGTACAGTGGTGGTGGGGAGGGAGGCTCTGTTGGAGAAGGTGGTCGGAGCTGTATTTGCCTTGCCCAATTCCACCATTGGCAATAGTGCTGGGATCGTCACACTGCAGGCGTTCAAAAAGCACTTCCCCAATCTGGACACTGACTTGATAGTTGATTTTTTAACTCACTTTGAGCTCTGCCTGCAGATCTTTAACGTGAAGCCACAGCTCACTGGAAGCGAGCCTGAGTCCGTCCTGTTCTTTCCGGACTTGATCAATGGAGAGAAGACGTCCGATGTCATCTTCAACTACGACGACAGTTTTGGCTGGCGCGTGCTTACGGGTACCCAGTTCTACACCCGGTACTCCTTCTGCGTGCTCGTGCTACGACTGGTGCAGCGGTTCTCTCTGCTGAGGGTTAAAACCCCCAAAGACCCCGCTACCCCTCTGTGTCCCCAGTGCGAGTTCTGGTCAGACGGTGTGTTCTGGGTCACTTGTGAAGGGATATCGGTCATTGTCGAAATGAAGGACTGCAACCAATTGTGTGTGAGTTTGTCACCCTGGAGCAAGATGAGTGTAAGATGCCTTGCGGAGGCGAGATCGGTTATAACACTGGTGAAGAAGACATTTGGTGCTTTGTGCCCGGGACTCACAGGAAGGGAATTTGTGGAGCTACGGCACAACAACTCGCCCACCCTGGTTCTCGTATCAGCACTGGTTGAGGCCCTCAAGAGACCTGAGCAATACGTGCTGGATAGCAACAACAAGAAGGTGTTGCTTAGTAACTGGAAGAGTACGATACCCCAATTGCTCCAGTTGTGTTCCGACATTAGTGGCCTCCAATAGGTGCTGGAAACACTATCGGAGTTTTTATGTTTTTATATCAATTACACGATAACACTATTTATTGTATAATACATGTGTATGTTCAATTACCATGTTTGTGTTGCGTGAAATTGACAGCTAAGCAACAGTTATACTTACCTGCACATGCAAGCCTATGAATAGAACCTCTCCCAATGCACCGATGAACATACATTAATAATTTTAATATTGGTCTGTCGTGCATTCCACCATTATAGCATCATAGTACTCCTGTATGCATGCAATGTACTGAAACAAGACTCAATGCGCGGTAGATCAGGAGCCAACTATATTTAGAGAAAATGAGCCACACTTCCTCCAGGAAAGAAGATGGGAAAATGAGTTTAAGCTGCTCAAAATGTTCATGAATGTGGAAGATGCACTGCTGTGCAGGATGATGTGCATGGGTTCAGCAATTGTAATGACTTGCTTCAACCCTGGACATCTGCAACTTGTATACCTGCATCCTCAGAATATAGAGGGAGAAACAGCTGGTTAGGTCTGCCAGTGGCTGTGCACAATATGCATAGACTGATTCAAACACTCTTTGGCATGGTGCAGCTGAAGATTCATTCAACAGATCATGTGCTCTTCATCAGTTCCACTATCATCCTTATCCATCTACATGATATACATGTTCTGTTTGCACTGAACACGCCTTCATATTCCGCTGGGAGCATATTTTGTTCTTCAAACAGCAGAAAAGTGTATCAGCCTATTCAAGGAGGTACTGAATTTATTAATAGCATTGTTTCAATTAGAAATTATTAAGATAAAGATTTGCATTTGGTGATCACATAGCATGTCTTTATTGCGAAGGGATGTGCAATAGATCATGTGGGGAATGATGATATATATGGTCTTATGCTCGACTGGTTACATGCATGCCTTTCAGAGATGGGGTCAATGGAAAGGCTGCTCTTTTAAAAGCAACATGGGAGTGCCCCAAGCAATTAGTGCAGACCAAAGCACTGAGTTTCAGAACTAGCTGAACAGAAACTTTTAACGACGAAGCATAACCTATAAATATTATATGTACTGCTGTGTACCATTCCCTAGGCTTCCTTCAGCTTATCCGATGACAAGCGAGGGACTATTCCTTAAAAGTTACGGCTTTACTGACAACAATGCAGACCTCTTTGGTTCATAAATGTGACAGACATTATTGATATGCTTCATTGAAGTATCAGTGAATTTAATGATCGAAGATATACAATGGATGATATACAATGGATGATGAGTTATAATAGAAATGTTCCAATGAAACTGGTGCTAGTGCTTCAGTAATCCAATGTGATTTTGAAAACATTCTCGTTCATTGCCTGCTTTGCATAGAGCACAAATGTAGTCAATCTCAATACCAGGACAATTTCTTTTTGCACATTGTGCATACAAATTGCACTTGAGATGTTACTCCAGCATATCGCTCCAATGACTTTCTAGGGAGAGGTATATGGTGCTTTACTGCCTGATATAGGATTAATTGAACCACAGTAATCAATTTGAAAAATATATATACATCTGGCCTGATTGCCTTTCACTGTCTTTATTTTGTATGGCCATTCCCTGACCTCAAAAATAATTATGAATAAGCTGGTAGGCAAGTTTCCCAATACAAGTCGTCAGGGGTGTTATGAATTAATTGCTTCCATGTCAAACTTGTAGGCCAAATAAGAGTCTATTAGGCAAATACCAAATATGGTGGTGAATACACGGTGCCACCACTTGTGTGTGTACCACTCCCTCTCCATTGCAAGACTGCCTTGGCATAGATTATCATGAACATCTATTCTCCCAAAGCTAGAATAAAACTCTTCTACCATTAAAACCAGACAAGGTTACTAGCTTACACCATTGGCGACCATGTGGCGACAAGAGAGGATGACTTTCACTGGAAGTACAGGGGCGGATCCAGGATTTCAGAAAAGGGGGGGTTGCTAAATAATATAAACGTATTCCTCCCGCCCAGCTAGGGGTCTGGGGGAGCGCTGTAAGCTCCCCCAGCGGGGTTTGCGCATGATATAATAAAAATGCGTTGGCGGCTGGGGCTCCGCCAATGCATTTGTTTTATATCATGCGCAAAGCACTACACATGCAAATTATGATTACAAGAATTGCTAGATGTATGTACTACAACCGTCAAATAAGGATGCTTGAAACAGTTTTCTGGGATGGGCCTGCACGAATGCATGCCTTGCAAATTTCATCAGCAGGTACTCTTTCTTAATATTGCATAGAAATCAAAGGCAGATCAGAAAAGCGTTCTTCTGTCATAACCAATCTTGCGTATGTCTTGATCCTTCTCATTTAGGAGAAGGATCGTTCTGCTTCTGCACTTGATATAAGTAATGTGCAGCCAACAACAAGCAGGAAATAGATGCTTGGAAAGGAATCCCTGTCACATGCACCCAAAGCTTCAAGAAGAGTTTTAGGAATTTCACTTTTTTGTTTGGAATATTCCCACTTACCTTTATGTTCATCCAAAGTCCCTTCCACCTTCTTACTTCACTTGCAAGGGATTTAGGGTGTTGGAGGTCTTAAGCATATCATTGATGTATTCATCCGGATTTACAGAAGAGTATAGAAATAAAGATGGCACAAGACCACGGGCATGGCGATTTTCTCCATTAAACAGAATCTGAGAGTACTGCCACAGCTCACAGTACCATGGGACAGTTGTGACGGAAATCACTAATGCAATTACACACTGCGTAATTGCATAAGTGGTCCGTTGTCTAGACAAATAAATATCATCACATACCCAGAATACCCAATTACACTTCAGTTTATGAAAATAACAAATAATCAATTAGACAAACCTCTTCCAAAACGTCATGATACTGCCTTGCCGTTTGTTTGCTCGCACAGCTGCAGTTCTATCATAGAAATTAGACTGGAAGGGATTGGAAACCGCGCACGTGCGCCATACATTTCAATAGTACGTATCGGGGACACTCCTGGCAGTTGCTAATTGGTTAGTCTGGCACCTCGCCCCTCAAAAGTTTTTGGTCAAGTACGCAGGAGGCAAATAAGAAGAGTAGTAAAAGGTAGCGCACGAACTGCGGATCACAAAGAAGTAAGTCTTTTTTAAATACTCCATTCCTAAGAGAAGATATTAGACTTAAAGCGCTCCATGTCTAGAATTAAACTCACCGGTTCTACGCCCGAACGAAGCAACGCAAAGGTACGGCGTTACGATAGCCAGATTGAGCACTGTGTTTTACGTACCACAGTATAGTTTTTGTGACATGAATGCGTCGTACTCGATATAAAAATAAAAAAACTTACTTTTGACTAGGTGTGATACTCACCGGTATAGCGACCGTAGCTTTGTCGTAAAAATTCTGAAAACTTGACTACCAGATAGCCAGATGAACAATATGTGCCAAGGGATAGTTAGTTTGCCGTCTTAGCGTTTTCTACGACCAAAAAAAAATCTAAAAGCTAAGCCTTTAATTCGCGCGCAATTTTTGCCCTAGAGATAAAAATGTATGGCGGATTATTATGCTTTATCTCAATGCAGAATGTGACAAGAGTCAGAAGAAGTTCAGACTGACACAGTGTCGCACAAAACACTCATCTGGGATGAAACTTGTTGTCAAGATATCTAGGGAAAAGATGTCTGTGTATCAAGCTTCCATAGATATTCGTGGTACCCGCCATTTTATCCGTAAAGGCCTGGGGACTTGAACTGTACTTGTTGATTTGGTCTGGTTTCCAATCCCTAATATCTATGGTTCTATCATAGATATTAGAGTAATGGATTGGAAACAGGTCACGTGATCCATTCACCGTAAATAGAACGTGATCGTGCAATCCGTGTTTCGAAGTGGGCGTACACAGGCTACCTTGTTTGACTCCAGAATCGTATCATTTTGCCAGTTTAACCGGTGAGAAACGTAGGTTACGATTGGTTTAACTTTAGGTAACCTTTGTTTTAGCAGTTTACCAATTTTATAACTTGTGTTAATCTACAATCGGCCGTAAACGCTTTGTGGGACTGTGAGCTGAGTACCGTAAGTTACCGGAGAGCTTTCTATACGTTTTCTGGTAGCCCTTGCGACAGTACAGTTGATTGGATATCGTAATTACATAGGTAGTGTGTAACTCGGGCGATGCAGGGCGTGTACTGTCTGTAAAATGGCCGAGTTTGTGGGACTGGACAGAGATAATATATAGATATTATCACTGGACTGGATCGCAACTTATAGTAGGTGTTTATAAGGTCTTTGTATCGCTTCATAGAGACAAAACATAGGGATAGCTAATGAAGTGGAGATCTTATGTACAGTGCACTCCGATTTCGTTATTTTATTTTTTACCCATATTGGGTACCTTGTGCTATGTAATGTTATATCATAGATATTAAATATCTAACCAATTCTTGTTTTGTTTAAAGCTATTATGGGAAAGAGAAAGATGAGGTTCACAATGACGAAAAATTATGAGAGAAAGAAATGCAGGACAGAAGTGCAACAACAATCTACAACAGATAGCCCGCAGACCCTTCGCGTATCCATACCGCTTGAATCATTCACGGCTGCTCGTGTGACCAGTGTATTTGAGCTCAGTTCACGATTAAAAGTAGCTAGTGAACTTCCTGGAAATTGGATGAACATGACAAACTCTTCAGCAGAAGCTTCCAATATATGTCTTTGCTACCTCACACAACGCCCACCATTGCACTATTCTGAAGTACAATACACCATTCAGATTGACCAATCATTGCTTTGGACACTCTCAGTTTTCAGTGTAAACATTAAAATAGAGAGGTGTTCCATGTTGGCTTCTATCTCTCCTACAATGGATTGTGTTGATCATGTCATACAATTGGTGAAAAAGATTAGCGATGCAGTTATATGTGTTGGTAACCCGTTGGTAAACTGTCATCTTCCAATAAGGCACAAACTGCAGCTTTTAACAACTCTATAGGAAAAGAAATTAATGTAGCCTTGGTCTTGATAATAGACACAACACTGAAATGCTAACATTACACGTCTGAGAATCACTAAAGCTCTACACCTGTGCCATACGATGCTACGGCGACAGTAGAACTAGAAAAAGTAGATTCGGAAGGTATAGAACAAGTGCAGTAGCCATTGAAACACACGATTGATTTATAGCAGCTGCTAAACGCATACAGCAGCGGACTGCACGTAACAAATGAGATTCATAGGCCTGTTTCCAATCCATTACTCTAATATCTATGGTTCTATTATTACGAATTTCAGCCATCTTTGTCATTTCATTGCGGGTTTGAAAGGGGAGTTGCAACCCCTTGTCTCGTACCCAGACCCAAATGTACGTCGCTTACAGTATAATACACGTTACGTACATTTGGGTCTGGGTACGAGACAACCCCCAAACCACCCCCAACCCCCCGGATCCGCCACTGATGTACCATCCATTCCTGAACCACTACCAGGGATTTCATCTCTGATATTTATTTTAGAAAGCATGAATGCATGAATGTGTGTGCATGTACGTTAATTATGTGTGTGTGTGCGTGCGTGCGTGCGTGCGTGTGTGTGTGTGTGTGTGTGTGTGTGCGTGCGTGCGTGTGTGTGTGTGTGTGTGTGTGTGTGTGTGTAATGGAATAGGTGTTGCATATAATATTCTCAGAAGCGCGCATGCACCGTATAGGCATATTTACCAAGCAATGAAGTAGATTAGCAAGACGTCATCGACCTGTCCATTTACAAACGAAAACGCGTTCACATCCTCGCCGCACTGCTGCTGTCACTGTCATTTTAGTAATTTGGCGAATCACTGCTGCTTACGGTCGCCTGTGTTATCCCTCCGTGCCGAGGAACTCACAGCAAAAAAACGCGTAGAATCAATTCTTGATTTTCAATTGATTTGTCACTTACATTCTGGTACACAATGTTTACATACCTGGTACAAACCGTTAACAATATGTACCAGAATGTAACTGGCAAATCAATTGAAAATCAAGAATTGATTCTACGCGTTTTTTTGCTGTGACTGCATCCGTCGTCCTCTGCGGCTCCTCTGCATGTACCTAAGCAGGGTGACGCTTTCGAACTGTGCATGCAGATCGCTTCAGATTGTGGAAGTACTGGTACGTGGGCGTAGCACATACCTTTTGTCGACGCCGTGGATATTGTTCCACAGCTCCATCTGACAGTGTTCTTTCTACACCTTGAGCTTCCAGAAACCTGCAATCTTCCTTGCCATACGTCGCTTTGAG
This sequence comes from Ephydatia muelleri, assembly GCA_013339895.1. NCBI lineage: Eukaryota > Metazoa > Porifera > Demospongiae > Spongillida > Spongillidae > Ephydatia > Ephydatia muelleri. Next base: position 2,705,777 of record JABACO010000024.1, read on the forward strand.
TTTGCTCACAACTTTATTGCCAACAGCGGTTTCGCCATGTTGAAAGTGCAGTACTGCATGACAAGCCAAACCTGTCTTGAGCGCGGCAGTATCGCTAATCTGCATGATTACATTAACCAGTAATTAAAGCATCGAGTCAGTGTGCTTCATTCTTTTCGAAAGAGGTCATCATCCTTATTTAAGGATGGCCATCCTTTAATAAATAAAGGTTGCGGGAGATTAACATTCAGTTACCTTGACTTACAACGTACAAAATGTGATGGCTGCCTCAAAAGTAATCAAAGATCGTGTTAAACGATGTTAGGTCAACCCAAATCCAATCCGATTCTCAGGATTGAGATGGCGGTGTCATAGGGTATACGGTCCGGGCCCAATTTTCGGTCCGGCGGACCGTATTCCCTGGGGAATATCCCCCCCCCCTCCCCCCCCCCCCCCACCCCCCCCCCCCCCCCCACCCCCCGGACACAACTCTACAGTGGAAATCGTGGTACTTGATCCTAAAATTTTTCTTGATGTGAATTTGGTTCATTTGAATGTTTTTTGATTGATATACACTGAAATAAAAATCTGACAACGCACGTTTGTTACATAATTGTTTATCAATTAGCATTCATAAACACTACGCATCACGTGACTTTTTGGTTTCACTACGATCTTGGATAGTAAATAAATTACCATTTATAGTTTTAGGTGAATTTCTCTCTCATTGGTTATGAATTGTTACGAATCGTGGTATATATAAAGAGTGGCCGTTTCCCCATCGTTTGCTCGAGTTGGATTTTTAGTCCGGTAAAAGGAAACGGTGTTTTCGATACAGACGCCATATTTTATACTGTTTTGTGTTAGGCAAGCCATTTCGTATTGCGCGATTTCTATGTCCCAGAGAGTAGTACGATCAGTACTTTATCGTAGGAGATCCTTCTTGCATGCTGTTGCCAATGCGCAGTGTATCGCTAACAAAATGCCTTCAAAGATATCTGGCTTAAAAACGTAGCCATTTTGCAATGAATGACATTAAAATAGTTACGCTATTTAAGTTATCTTCAAGTTATTCGATTATGGCTGAGGGCGTTGGTTGTGTTGTTGACAACGAGAACGGCTCTTTTTATAGTCAAATCACTCGTCGCTTGCCGAGAAAGGCTAGTCAAGCAGCAATATGCAAGGAAATCTCCAAGAGGAGACCCGCGAGAAAATTCGGCTAGAGACTTAACTCTTTCGTGGCACTTTCCGCGATAGAAGTTGCAGTCCTTCTCTTCGTCATGCTCATTCGCATAAACTTGCTGGCTCGCTGTATGGACCGTTTTCTTCCCCAGCTCGCCGTTGGAGATTTCCTTGCACAAAGAGGTTTCCATGCAGATATTGCTGCTTGAGCAGCCTTTCTCGGCAAGCGCTGAGTGATTTGACCACTGGCGGAGCCAGGATTTTATTATGGGGGGGGGGGGGGGGGGGGGGGGGGGGGGGGGGCCAACTTAACGGGAGGGAATCTCCCTCCCGAGTCCCGACGGGACCAGCTAACACGTGTTGGTTTCTGTTGCAGATGCCAGAAGCGAAAAGCTCTTCCTAGTTTTAATATATTAAACGTGTTACATTAATTTTATCATCGTGCATGGAATCCATGGATAATACAACTTCTGTACTAGTACTGATGCAGAATCATTGAACCATGTTTTATTTCTCCCGGCTTTGAATTGTGATCAGTTGTGATAACATGAAAAATTGTGATGGGAATAACACATTGAAATAATAAATAAATGAAGCAGTTGGTTTAATGATTTACTACGCAATTACTCAGTGGATCACATCTTTTCCCTTCCCTTCCCAAACTGTGTGGCAAAGTAGTTAATGGCTTGAGTGAATGAAGTGTCACTGTCATCTGCTTTGAGAATAGCATCCACCAGGTCATTTTCTACAAGCATGGTCAATAGATCATCCAAAAAGTCGTCACCAATGGTAGACCTGAGGCGGTTCTTAACAAATTTCAACCCAGCGAAGTTCCTCTCACATGCATGCAGCTGAGGAGTAAGGCAGCAGACTTACAAGAGCATACAAACGCTGAGTAAGCGGGTAGCTGCCTGACTTGGTATGCAGCCATTTGCACATGTCATTCATTTTCATCTCTGATAATCAGTTGCTTTTTTCACCATTGTAATCTCAGTAATCATCAGCTCCACTTCAGTTGACAACATTCCACGTTCAGTGTCATTAAAGTCATCACAGTAGTGCCTCCCTAGCTTATCAATGCTGGCCTTGGAGTACTTTGCAAAGCTATTAGCTGGATTGTGGTGGCACTCACATAACGTATGACCAGTGTGAGAAACTCTTTGTGAGCTACACAGCTTGTCTCGTCAGCCAAGATTGAATACACAGCACCAGGCAAATCATCACCAAGCTCTTCTCTAATCTTCTGGTCCACTGCATGCCTGAAAAGACTGCACCAACTGCTTTTGGCTGTCAGGAGATGTATACTCGGCATTGTCAGGACACCTTTCCCTTTGCTTAGCAAAATCAGGGCTGACACTGGCTAGCAGATCCAATAGTCTCAGGAAGTTGCCTTTGTTAGATGAAGAGGAAGATTCATCATGCCCTCTAAAGGCAAGGCCACCAGCTGCTAAAAATGCAACAGCTTGCAGCATTATCTTCAAGTACTCCCTTGTAGACTTCTTCTCCAGTGCTACCTTGGAAGCATGTACAGGCCCAGCCAGTGCACTCAGCAACTCCATCTCTTTCCTGGGCTTGATGTTACACAGGCATACCTCTGCAGCTTTGTGGTCAAGTGAGTTTGCATGTTTCACTAAACTGCCCTCAGCACCAGTGCACTTCTTAAAATTGCTGTGCCCACCCTTAATCCACTCATTGTCCCTCTTGGAATTGAAGATCCAACACGGATAGCAGAACAGCTTCTTGGGACCGCCATAGGCCTCAAGCCAACTCTTCTGGACAGCTCTCTTTCTACCTCTACCCCCATATTGTTTAGTGGGATAAGCATCTTGGAGAATGCAAAAGCGGCCCTGACGGCAATCATTGTGCCAATGCTTGTCATCCTTGTGTGGAGTACGTTGGTTCCTTATTGCAGGATCCCATGCAGCCGTTGAAGCCTGGTTCAAGGTTGTGTTTTCTGCCGTTTCTTGCTGCTGTTGTTCCTCCACTTCTTCCTCTACAATCACTGCCTTGTCTTGTAGCTTGTCATGATCAATACCTTTAATGATGGGGGTGGTGGTTCCCTCAATTTCTTCTATGCTGTTCGGTGTACCGCTAGCTAACACAGTGCTACTTCTACTACTAGCCAGTATTTTGGAGGCATTGGTAGTAGTACCAATAACCACTGTGGAGGCAGCACTACCACAACTGCTCCTGTAGCAGCTGACAGGATTGTTACTGCAATCACTTGCTAATTTCTTTTTCTTGGAGGTGGGGGAATCGGTACTGGTATCAACAGCTCTTTTGGAAGCGGTCTTAGCAGTGCTTCCCCTGCTTGTGGCAGCAGAGGCCGTAGTTTGGCGAACAGATGAATGGCAGTCATCTGGTCCCCAGACTACAGAGGTAGAGGCATTGGTTCTATTTCGGGGGCCGAAGCAACAACTATATCGCCAATATTATCACCTTTGTTTCATGCCGCTACCTCTGGCTCTTTTATCTTCGCCGTACAAGTAAATCCAAACTTAATTAGTTAACGATAGTAATGTACGTGCACCTTGCATGCAGGAGCCTTGGACGAAGCCATGGCTTGTCCAAACAAATTTGGCGTCATTGTGACGTAAATATTTTTAAACCCCTTACTGAAGACAGTATTAATCAAGAGGAGTGACGCGTTCGACAAAGCTATTAGAGGACTGGAGGCACACAGGCTGCTAAATACATGTACGTGTGCATACACATATAAGGGGGGGGGGGGGGGGGGGGGGGGGGGGGGGGGGGGGGGGGGGCGTCAAGGCTGACGTCACTGTACAAGATGAAATCGCAGGGGGGGGCCAAGCCCCTTCCAGCCCCCCCCCCCCCCCCCCCCCCCCCCCCCCCCAGCTCCGCCACTGGATTTGACTATGAGCCGTTCTCGCTGTAGTCTCGTACCCAGACCCACATCGCAGCTGCGGATGGATTACATCAGCGATGTGGGTCTGGGTACGAGACTATTCCCGCTGTCAACAACACAACCAACGCCCTCAGCCATAATCGAGTAACTTAAAATTTTAATGTCATTCATTGCAAAATGGCTACGTTTTCTTTGAAGGCATTTTGTTAGCGATCCACTGCACATTGGCAAGCAAGAAAGATCTCCTACGATAAAGTACTGATCGTACTATTCTCTTGTAAATTTCTGGGACATAGAAATCGCGCAAAGCGAAATGGCTTGCCAAACACAAAACAGTACAAAATATGGCGAAAACACCGTTTCCTTTTACCAGACTAAAAATCCAACTCGAGCAAACGATGGGGAAACGGCCACTCTTTATATATACCACGATTCGTAACAATTCATAACCAAATGAGAGAGAAGTTCACCTAAAACTATAAATGGTAAATTTTTTACTATCCAAGATCGTAGTGAAACCAAAAAGTCACGTGATGTGTAGTGTTTATGAATGCTAATTGACAAACAATTATGTAACAAACGTGTGTTGTCAGATTTGTATATCAATCAAAAAACATTCAAGTGAACCAAATTCACATCAAGAAAAATTTTAGGATCAAGTACCACGATTTCCTCTGTACGCATATGGAGAAATGAACGGTCACGAAAGTTGCGGTTTGTAAATTTTTGGATTTCATTCCGCGGTACGTTCCATAGAGAATGTATGGCGTTTTTACAAACTTGATTATTATTTAATTAAATAACGGACCTGCAACTTTTGCTACCCACTAATACTACTCTAAATGATGTTCAAATGTAGGCAATTTCAAATTTTGTATCTCATACGGTCCAAAATTCTGGGACCATTTCTGAAAATATGATATTCCATAGACTTGTACACAAAATGGAAAAAAATCATGCTAATTAAGATATTCCATTAGTTATAACTAATGAACAGAGGGGGTTAGAACTTTTGCCACCCTCTAAAACTATTCTAAAACTATCCAAATACTATAATATATGAAAAAAAGTGAACGTTGTCGTGAAGAATTTGGGGACCATTTTTAAAAATAGTAAACCAGTTTTGGTGCAAAAAGACGCCATTTTAAAATGGCGTTTCTATGGGTTACCATAGATATTTAGCTAACGTGAGACCTCTAACTTGGACACGCCCATCTAGGGCAATTCTGCGAGGGTGGAGTCGAGGCAGAGGGCGAGGTGGGCCAGGGGGCGGGGTAAACAGAGGGAAATGAGCGTATAAACATAACTACATGGAATACTAAATGCTTCGAGTCTGTGTTTTCTACACCGAGTAGACTGATCGTTGTCTTGAAATTAGAATGATAGTGTACTAGTAGGCTGCATATACCTCGACCGGCTGCTCAGATATCTATGTACGCTGGCAACACTTCGTGTATCAAATTTTTATGTTAGCGGATCCTATAGGCCTACACGTAGCTGAATCGAAACAAACCAGCTGATCACATGTACATGTGCATGCGACACCTCCAGTTATCAAATTAACACAACAGCAACGCTAATATTTTGCAGATCCGAGATGAGGAACTTTAAGCGTAGTTGTGTGGTTCCATCCACGTACTCGATATCGATGTGTTGACAGTGTGATTCTGTGATTAGTTAGGTTCGAATCGGGTGTAGTGCCCTTCACAAAGGGAGCATTTATTAGAAATCATGTATTACGCTGTTGTAGTATAGTTTAGCAGTAGCATATCGATTATGTATTGCGAATAAATTGTAAAAACTGTATATTTTGCCTCCAACACATGTGTATGCTTTTACTGTATGGTGCATGTATACGTATGGTGCATGTATACGTATGGTGCTTGTGACGTAATGCATGTACCAGTGTAAGTGTATGCCCTAATAACTGATCTAGGTGTGTAAGTAAGGAGGAAAAAGCTACAATGCAAGTGTGTGTGTGTTTGTGTGTGTGTGTGTGTGTGTGTGTGTGTGTGTGTGTGTGTGTGTGTGTGTGTGTGTGTGTGTGTAGTATGTTTCTGCGGGCAATCACATACATGTATGTGCAGAGTTTGAACTCTTCCAGAACTACTTTTGAACCCACCTTTGGTTGCATTTTACCCGTGCATAGGAAGAAGGACCAATGTGACTGATCATACATGTATATATTCAGTCCCATTGGTCCAGGAATGGATATTTAGTTTCGAGGATCTGTGTTGAAAGCAACAGGGGGTGGTGTTTCGAAATATAATTGGTGGTGGGGCAAAAATAAGTTTTCCCCTCGTACCATTACATGGCATGCCATGCAGTTATAGTAAATGGTGCAGACCAGCCCGATTAATTGGCTGAATGGCAAGTTACATGGCATGTGTAAGTCAGGGGGTCAGTAAATCCCTTGTAATGGTGTGCATCTTGTAAATGTAACATCTGTAGCAACCCCCCCAGGCTTCTACTGATTACATTATGTCATTAGTAATTTAAAAACATACAGGCTACACATATAAAGGATGGCGAGAACTGGACAAGCAGCGAATCATGATGCCAGTTGGTAGAATGCAGCCATTGCTTCCATCACCTCCAAGCTCATAGGACTTGGTGTCATTGAACTCATTTTTCTTTGTTTCTGTCAGTCACTGTGTAATCTGAACAAAACAATGCTTGCAATGAGATTTCAGCTTCCCACTTCATAAGCTGAGACATGCTGTGTGTTTGTGTGTGTGTGTGTGTGTGTGTGTGTGTGTGTGTGTGTGCACATACCTCTTCTGATCCTATCTTAATTTGGATGTTTATACAAGGAACAAAGGCACAATGTCATGAATTTTGTTGTGTGGCATACATACATGTATGATACCTCCATAAAGTGAACAACTTCATGCACATGGTATTTGTGTAGGGGTTATTTGTGGGTGCAAGGGTCAAGCATTTTAATAAAATATGATGGTGCAGGGACTGATACAGATAGAGGCAGCAAAAACTGTTAGTCATTATGCAACCACCCCCATGATGGGTGTGGCCTTATGAAGAACAGTATCAAGGTTTTGAGGGGTGACTCTTTCATTGTAAGGGCATCCTGTTCAGCTGATCCTGACAAGAGAGTACATTCAATTTCAGTGATGGATCCAGGATTTCCAGTTTGTGGGAGGGAGGGGGGGGGGGGGGCAAATGACCCATGCCCATGTCCTGCTCCAGCTGGGGTATGGGGGACTGGCTGTAAGCTCCTCCATAGGGTCTAGGGAAGAGCACATTACATTGTACTTCGACATCAACCCATATTTCAACAAGTCAAAGAGTGTATGGAAGCGCTTGTGCCTACAGTACATGTACACAGATAAAGCCCATTACATAGAGGTGTAGCTCCTCCCATGGATGTGAGATAAAATAACCACAGGCATTACCACTTACACACACACACACACACACCCTCCCTCACAAGTAGTCCAATCTTCATGTACATGTATCTGCCACACTATCTGCCAATCAAGTGAAAGCAGCTCACAAGATGCTTTGATTGTATTCATTTTAGCCAGGACAATGGTTGTGTACACCTTGGACTGCCTTGTGGGTTTTGTGGTTAGCAGTCAGGCCCCAAGGCCAACATAAACAACAGTACCTAGGGATATAGAAGGCCAACAGTACACTATATCAACGCTAATACACACTACACACCTGTATCTGTACTGACTTGTTGGAGTCATGAATGTTTGGGGGGCAGTATGCTCCACTAGCAGAGAGGAGAGTTGTAGAAGGATGCACATGCATATTGAGTGGAGTACTCACCGAGGAGCCAAAGGACTTGTCAGGGTTAATGATCTTATTAATAAATCCGCTGATGACAATGTCATTGTGTCCGACTCAGGATCAGGGGGTCCCCCAGGAGGGCTGTCCTTCTCATGCTGAGAAGGTTGGAATGACAATGTACTGGAGGAGCAAGGGAAAGTGAGGAGGTGAAGGTGAAGGGAGGTAAGAGGGAGGGAGGGAGGATAAATGGTACGTGTAATTTTGCCAGAGATGTCCCTGCTGGTGTACATGTACATGACTGCAGGAGGACAGGAGGACAGGAGGGAGGGAGGGAGGGAGGGAGGGAGGGAGGGAGGGAGGGAGGGAGGGAGGGAGGGAGGGGGGGGAGGGGAGGGAGGGAGGGAGGGAGGGAGGGAGGGAGGGAGGGAGGGAGGGAGGGAGGGAGGGAGGGAGGGAGGGAGGGAGGGAGGGAGGGAGGGAGGGAGGGAGGGAGGGAGGGAGGGAGGGAGGGAGGGAGGGAGGATAAATGGTATGTGTAATATTGCCAGAGATGTCCCTGATGATGTACATGTATATGACTACAGGAGGACAGGAGAGAGGAGTGAGGGAGGGATGGAGGGGGAGGGAGGGAGGAGGAAGGGAGGGAGGAAGTGAGGGAGGAAGTGAGGGAGGAAGTGAGGGAGGAAGTGAGGGAGGAAGTGAGGGAGTAGGTGAGACAGGAGAGAAAGAAAGGAAGGAGGAGAGAGGATAAGAGCAAAGAAAGATGGAACACAAACTAAGTGGTTGAAGTGTACACAATGTACCTGGGCAGGCTGGCTGCAGCACTGATGACGCAACACCACGTTCCAACTGGAGTGCAGTGCCTGTGGGCGTGACTGGAGGACCTGTCCAACAGATAATGTACTGAGCACAGATCATATACATGTACCATGCACACTGTTATTTGCGCATGTTGCACACAGTAGCAGAGAAGACATACATGTACATGTACAAAGTGAAGAGGAGGAGGCCGGTGGTGTCGTAGCTGATCACAGTAAGGGGCAGGACACCCGCCCAGAGCACCATTGCAATACAAACTGAAGTTGATGAGGATGCCATTACTGTGAGTTGGCAAGTCCCAAGACACAATGATGTAGGTGGAGCCCACATTCTGCACCGACACAGCATCAAATCCATCCGGTGCTGGGGGAAGGAGGGGGAAGAGGATGACATCACATAACGACAATCACATCACACATACATGTACATGTATCATAGATTATCTATGCATGTATATAGTCAGTGACACACACATACACACGCACACACAATCGCACACACACATACACACACACGCACACACACACATGCACACACACACATGCCCAACATGCCTGCTTCTCCTGTTGTGATATTCACGCATACGATGTAACTGACTACGCCACTGGACACAGCTATGGACATGTACATGTAGCCCACTTGAATTGGGGGGGGGGGGGGGGGGGGGTATGCTACTAAATTCACATAGTATACTCACCAAAACACCTGCGTCTCAGAAGATGAAAGCATGAAGGGCATACGTAGTTCGATCCCTGCAATGCATCATTGTGCCTAATTGATGCGCTCCACTTCTCCAGTGCAAGTGACGCACAGCAGATAAGTTAATTTTAATTTGTGCATCGGTACAATTATAATTGTAATTCAAATTGTCTTGATAGTTACGTCATAGCTATAAAGTTTATAACCGTCAACCCGACATAATTTTGTAACTTTATTCTAAGATGACGTAAGGTATTACGCAATGACTACTTCGTTTATGAATAAATTATGCGCGGTAGAAATTATATTTTTGTCTTGATTTTAGTTTACGAATGGTTCATGGTATAATCTTATAAAGCAGAGATCCACAATCAGTCCGATTTATCGTAAATTAAAAACGTGTTTGAAATTCAATTTGAAAAAAAAAAGCAAGATGACCGCCTGGCCATTTCTCCATATGGGTCCCCCGGACCGAGTTCCCTGGTTGTACAAAACCAATTAACCGGACCCCAGGACCGTATTCCCTGGTTTTAAATATATGCACGTTCATTATCAATTAGAACTTCTCTCCTGTGCATGTCGATTTCGGTGAGAATCAATTTCTCTTTTTAATTATACACGCTATAAACTGGGTCGTCAAAATCAAATCTCCATTCTATCAGGGAATTGAGTCCGCCTCCTCCCCCGGACTGTATTCCCTGGATGTACAATATTTTAGACGGACCGTATTCCCTAGGGAGTTGGGTCCGGGGGACCGTATTCCCTTCGGGAATATACGGTCCGCCGGACCGAGAATTGGGCCGGACCGTGTACCCTATGACAGCGGCGTGGATTGCATTTTAATCCAAAGTGATTCTTAATGGGATTGGTGTTTTATCTATCATATTACGATTGAAATTACAATCTGTTCATTGAAGTTTGGTTTGTTCTTTATTGACTGGAAGGAGGTATTTCTGTGCGACACACAGCGAACAATGCTCTCGGCAACACCTCTTGGATAGAAGGAAGAACTATGAACCTGTATATGTCTGTTTTTGTTGGTTAAATGTTTTTTTAGTCTGAAAAGACTTGCCTTTGTACATGTGTCATGGTGTCAATGAAGTGGGCTTCATTTAGAGTGCATTCTCCTTTGAATTTATTGGGCTTCATGCACTGTATATTATTGTTGTATCGGATTTTTCAAATTTGCAATGAGTTACTTGAAATTGTGAATTTTGAATTTAATTATCCAGCCTGGCAGGTCGACCTTTCAGGCTTCTTGCCGGAGCTTCATACATCATCTCTGTATCAGGTGCATGGCCTGACATTGGGCAACCCTGGTAGTGTGTAGATGATGGAGAAGCTTCGCGTGCGCGCACGTCTCTACAAATTTAGCCGCTCAATTGTCTCATTTCTAACGTTAAATTGTATCAAACAAGACAATTAATTAACCACTGATGGGTTTATACACTTGCAGCCGCGGGTACACAGTCATGCATGTGGTCAAGTTCTAGTTACAAATTATGCATGAGTTGGGGTCTACCACAGGCAATTAAAGCGTTAATTAAATGAAGCCATTAATTGCCAGGCTTTTTATAGTTCAACTCGTTCTTTACACACTCCCCAAACCTGTACAGTATATGCTTCCTTCGGCAACTAAGGGTGAATATACAATTTAATTATCAATACACAATGCACTGTCATTGGCTCGCATGTGGATGATATAAACGTCAGTGTGCATGCAGCTACATGTATATAGCATCAATCCCGTCCTGCGGCGACCACGGCGCGGGCAATGGCTTCGGGATCCGTAAACCAAGTCTCATGTCCGCCTGGACACTCCACCAAGCGGAATAAACCCAACCGTTCTGACAGGCGCGGGTGCCATGGCTGGCTGTGAGGCAAGGCAATATCCTGCTGGCAATTTACGTAAGACTTGCCGACAGTCAGCGCTGCCAGGGGCTGCTTCAGCGTTACTTTGTCGGTGAATGTTTTGTATGGTTGAGGGTTGAGCTTGCCGTAGGCCGAAGTAGCCAACTGAAAGTCAGCGTCGTTCATGAAGCTCTCGCGCCAAACAGGGAAAGGAAAGATTACCGCGCCGTTGTTGGCGAGTGCCATCGCTTCGAACATTTGCACGTAGCTAGGTGGTAACATGTCGTTCAAACACTGGCCAGGCTCTGGTACAAAGGCGTTCACGTAGACCAAACGCCGAATCCGTTCGGGCACCATATCGGCCACCTGCGAAATCACCATACCCCCGTAGCTATGAGCGACTAGGCGCACTTCTTTCAACTGATGCTCGTGCAGGTAATCGACCAGAGAATCAACTGCTTGTTGCAATCCGATGGCGCTTCGGTCGTCACCAGGTCGATTGCCAGCCAAAGTCGGACAATGGACTTCGTGCCCCATCTTGCGGATGATGGCCGCAGCAGACTCTAACAGTTCCCCTGTGTGCCAAGCACCGTGGACCAAGACATAAATGTCTCCCGTAGCTGCAGTCTCACTCATCTTATGACCGGATGAAATCCCGACTGAATATATATGCAGAATCCAACTGACTACAAGCAATAGAATTTGTATTTATATAGAAAGAGAAATTGCCTCTTTCGAGGTCAAGCCGCATCAGTGATGCCGATTTGAATTCTACACATTCCTTGGTACAAAAGTAATTATGCATGTATTATGTGTTTGTTTACCCCTTGTAGAAAGCATAGAATTAAATCTAATCCAGGAGTCATTGAGCTATCATAGCGGCCTGCACAGTAGTCTTTAGAAGAAGCTTAGTACTAAAATGATTGGCATGCACACTTCTTCCGATCCATGCTATATTATGTAACAAAGGTTTTGTGCATGTAATAATACACTGCATGCACGAGCTCAATATTTCAATTCCATACCCTGTCAATACATGCACAGGAAAAAAATAATAGCAGACATATTGTTCTCAGCTGCCTGGTACTCCAGATGCAAGCCCAAAGGACCACTGATAGCTACAAGCAATAGGAGAGGAAAACTTGGTCATTGATCAAGATCTTCTGTGAGGTAGGAGAGGCCAAGGTAGAATTGACAGAGATGCTGTCAGCACTCCCAACGCTTGAGGACAACGGGTGGCAATGAAACCAGCAGATGGGAGAGGAGGCAAGGCATAGACCACTAACTTAGCTGTGCATGGCACCAGGCATCATTGGGAATCTCAATAGCTGAGCATATACTCTTGACTTCCTCCAGAGCATCAGAGGCTATAGGTCTGGCCAGGGCTACCTTGCTATGTGGACCTTTTTTCAGAAGCCATTGGACAAGCACAGCACATTTCCATCCACTAAACCAGACAGCAACTTCTGGTGATATCTTGACTTGCAACTTGGGAATGTGGTGTTACCATTGTACAGACAGTTCCAGTGGCGGATACAGGGGGGGGGGGGGGGGGGCAAACCCGGCCTATGCCCCCCCCTAACTAATAAGGATACGCCTCCTTTCCATTGTAATGAATTTAATTACATGTCATCAGCGACGCACTGTTGTAGCTCGTGCAGACCTGTTATGTATCACCCCTGATACGCGGCCCTTTTTCTATTGTGCTTTTGAGCGTCCAGTTCGTACATTGCGAATTTCAATTGCCGTCAGGAAAGTAGTAGATCTGCGGAGTCCGCGCCGTCATCCGGATCCCATGGCTAAGACTATTGCTGAAGTGTTTGCGGCGAGCAAAAGTGTATGTGCCAATGAATCATTAATCATACGAGCGACACTTTACAAAATTCATTTTGTAGCAAAGAAAGCAGAGTCCACTCTTGTATGCCTTACAGACCCTGATATGGCAACATTGCCAGAAAGTTTTATAGTGATGATCTGCTTTTTCCATAAGCATTTTATCAAGAGATTGCGCTTTGGAAAACTAATTCCCCTATTAAACCGAACTCTCTTGTCACAACATAGCAGACAGAAATGCACCCCTACCATGTTACCAAAGAATTCTTCCAGACCCTTTGAAACATTACACCAATTAGAAGTTATTCAAGTTCACGGCTTCATTTAATATAGTTGAAACCCCCTTTCCTGCTACCTAACATTCCTCTGCTGCCTGATTTTGGACAATTCTACTTTAGTTAAACAAAAAATATTCCGGCGTTAATCGGTTAAGCTACTGCTATTGACCTGTGTAACATCAATTGGAGTGGAAAGAGCTAATTTCTCTTTGATATTTATTTTAAAAGTCCATCGCAGCACTATGGGAGAAGACAGATTTAATGCGTTAATGTTATTGTATGTGCACAAAGATATTGAACTTAATTTTGATGCTATCATTGACAGCTATAGTCGAAAATACCCTCGGAGGATGCTTCTAATTGACCCTATTTGTGTAGTGTGACTGTTATAGGTATCTTTAATCATTTGTATATCTGTGAATACATGCACGTTTTATAATTTCCAAAAGTGCAAAAACAAAAACCCAGTGGCTAGGGTTTTGGGGCGGGGATGATGGTGCTTACTGCGCTTTCCCAGACACCCTGGCAAGTTTGGAGGAGCACGCCCCCATTTCCATCCCTATATGCCCCCCCTAACACAAAATCCTGTATCCGCCCCTGAGTTCACTATTGGCCAGCTTTACTCTTCTGTTTGTATCCGTACTACAGAAGCTGGTGTTAAACCCGTTGCAGATGTCAAGTGTGCTGACCTCCTTCATGTAGCCTGGTACCTTGATGATAAAACCCCATGCAGTTGGCAGTCACCTATCCGTGCTGCGTATTTTGAGGAGTTGCATCCTGAGCTGGATCTGCGATGTACAGCTGATCTTGCCATCATGTGTTATCTTCTTGAATCAGTGACTTCTGCATAGTGGTCTCTCCCAAAGAATTCGAAATTGGCCTAATCTTGGGTGGGCATCCCTCCATTTTCTTGTTTAGAGCAACTACAGCTATTTATTTTTGCTTATTAAGTTGGATTGTGATAACTTCCCTGACTAAAGAGGTTGCTGTTACCACTCAAAACGCCTCTGCTTTCATTCAATATTTTGTCTGGCACCACCCAAAATGACATCTTTTGCCAGTGACCACCCATACATGTTGATTCAATTATTTCGTGTCACTGAGCGTGATGCAATGTCAAAATGGAGTTCACTGATCATGATGCAATGTCAAAATGGAGTGTCATTGATAATTTAATGTTGTGTACAATTAAGTTCTATAGGGATCAGCATGGAATTGACATTCTGCATGCACATACCAATATGCTTGTATGCTTGGAACGGGGGCTATATGAATGTATTTACCTCAACGAAGCGGACACTTTTAAAAGAATTCACTATTCTCGAAGATAGTTGGTGGTGCATTTTGATTACACGCAAGTGGCAGAACAACACCTGGTATATGATTTGTTTTTCCAGTTCATTCTTTCAGCGAACCGTGCATGTCCATGCCCATGCATGTTTAAAGTGCGGTTTTTTTAATTACGGTCGAACTGAATGCCTTGGACCATATGCGGCCACCAAGGTGCGGCCACTTCAGTTTTAAACAATGCATGCAATCGACACATAGTATTGCTCATATCCGAAACCTAAGAAGATACCTTGCATGCAATATTTACATTAGATCGCGGCGCCGTGCATATTGTTTACATTAGCGGGGATTGTCTCGTAAATAACTCCTTTTATACATGCTTCAGCACATAGATCTACCATTGAATCTGCCTACATAACGCTTATAGATTCATAGAAGATGTCACGCACGTACTAGCATTTGCATTCTTCACTTTGTACTAAACATTAACTCCTATTTCACCAACAGGTCTGGATGACCTTTCGCTGAGGAATGTGAAATTACACCCACAATTCATCATTACATGCTACACTTCCAATTAAATAGGCATTTTTTTCTAAACACAAAGATCTGTTTCCACGGCTGACCGCTCTGCCCCTCCTCCCCCCTCCCGCACCAGTGCCTTTCCAACAGTTCACATTTGTCACACACACTTGTGGCATCACCATGCATCACCAAATTCACAATACACGCCACAAATGTACCTAAAATATTTATTACACAAAATCTTGCTGGAGTACTGACCCTAGCACTACATCACTTCTATTTGAGTTATTGCTGAAGCTTTTGTTTAACTCCTTTTTCTCCAAAATAATGAACACTTCGTGCTTTGCCTCCACACAACTGGAATGCCTCTTTGACGCAAGACACAACTCATTATCAAACCTCTTCCTCTTTAAGTCCTTCTTTGTTCCCGATTCCGACATCTTCAAATGGCAACTGAGAGCTTTCTGCTAATACAATAGGCGGTTCAGAACACAGTATTCCCTCACCTTTAATGGGAACCACATTCAAACACCACTGGATGGCTGATAAAAAAAAAGAAGTGCTGATTTTAGAAGAGGGGGTGTTGGTTGGTAATGAATGCACACTGTGCATGATGCTCCCATGTACCCAGGAATGTCCTCATCAGCCCTAACCACGCCCACCACAGGGCTGCATGACACATGAGTCAGTCTCCTAGATTACATCACATAACCTGATGGTAAAGTCAGGCAAGCACGCACAGCTGGCTCCAAGGAGAGAGCCCTTGCACTGGGCATCCTGCTATGGTGACAGGTCATATCAAAACATGATTCAAGCCCTTTGCCTACATTTAGTGTAGGCAGTTCAAAAGTCCATTCGCTAACCAGAAGTAGAAAATGTTGTGCCAATAGTTTATAACCATGAACACCTCCCTTTCACTCTTATCAAAACCTTAGAAACGAATAGCAACAATTGTTTTAATGTTAAAAGACATAAAAGCAGGCTGTAATAACACCTGGGTAGGTGTTGAACCGTTCCTGGCCTACGGGGTCTGGCGGGGCGTATTTTATATCATCGATATTTATTTTTCGGTTCTGTTGCAATATCATGCAGTCACGAATGGAAACTTGCTACCAAAAACCGATATCTGTTTGTTATAGGCATGTTAGGCTCAGGCCGTAGTTAATAACCTTAGCTGTTAGTTTTCCTTTTAATAATAATGATATGCATTTGTGATGCATGTATGTTGAGCAGTGCAGCTCGTGCATGGCTCCTTGTCCGAGTCTGGGGCTTGGTTCAATGCTTTTCCTTAAACATGTGTTGGTCTTAACAATGATACAGTTCGTATAGCTGTCGGGACTTCCACAGGGGAAAAAATGGGTCGAATCAATTAAGTTTTAATTTTATAAAGGATTTTAAAATCCTCGGTAAACATGTATGGGATAAAAGAGTGTTTTTCAAGATTTTATTTCATATTCTAGAAGTCTGAAATTAAGTGTCCTCTCTAAGCGCACTGACAAACTAAGTATCTGTTATAGAGTTGTAAGGCCTGAACTTTTAATTACCCATACATTTCAACGCAAGAGTCTCATTTCTACTGCAAATGCCTCTTCGCAGAAACGATTCCATTTTATTGTGGCTATTTGTTTTGTATGAAAAAGTTGAACATGAAAATGATGCACAGTGTAGACATTCAATACATGCAGCATAAAAACCTGTCCACCAAATTACAAAGATTGGTTAGTTGCAGTCATGGGCACAAAAATACTTTGGTCAGGTTTTTTTTCCCATATATGGCATTTAAGTTGTCCTCTAGTCTCACTGGTGGGCTGTTACTAGCATCTGACCAATCAGATAGACAACCCGCATATTTATCAGGTCCCACCTCTGGCTGCACTAAATGCTTCAGTTGAGTATTGTACACCTTGCTACCATGCTTGGCCTTGAACAGCTGCAGCTCTATAATCTTGAGCAAGAGCTTTTGCCTCATGAGTAGATCCAAATTCTCTCGATATAGACTCTCCATCTCACCCACACTGAGGTGAGATAAATCCAGGACCTGACCCCCAGGGGGCCATTTAAAGGCTGAGGGAGAAGTTACGCTATCGGAAGATGATGTCATCGGGCTGAAAGAGCCATCTTCAGATGTTGACTCGTATCTGGCACGTTTAATCAGCACTGGGGGAAGCTCGGACAAAGATGATTTTCGTCTCTTGCTCTGCATTGCTTGCACGTCAGGATGCCTGATTGATGAGGACAAGACACCATGGATGATTTCGGGGGTGCTAGCACATAGACCAGCAGGAGAGGACCCGATATTTGGAATAACCCCAACAGGGGACCGAAAATTAGGATGAACACCAGAGGGGGACGCCACAAAAGGGTACTGCTCATTTTGGGCTACAGTTCTGACAGCTTCATTAGCAGAAGCACTCTTTGGTAGCTCAGCCCTGTCAGAAGGAGACTTAAGCATCTCAACCTGGTATTGAGACTTGTGTTTCTCCCAGTGACCTGGGGACAGGATATCGTCTTTGATACCAAGCGGGGTGGAGACCTCCATGTGGAATGGAAATTTGAGGTTTCCTTCTGGCAAGGGATTTGGTGATCTGTTCATATTCATCTCGTGCACATAACGAAGCACCTCTCTCTTGCGTTCCATGCTCACGGCAGTGTTCTCAGTGGACAATGTTGGTGAGACACTTGTGGATATCAGGGTGCTCTGCAATCCAGACATCGAGGTACCTAATGTTACAGGTCTTCCTCCTGATCCCAATGTAAGAGCACTTCTGGGCCCGGATGCCAATCCACTTTCAGATATACAAATCGCAGTGTCTCCGGATACAGAATCCATACAATATCTGGATCCAAAAGCTGTGCCATGTCCAGAATTTGAGGTCATACCACCACCAGATCCCGAAGTCATACCACCTTCGGACCCCAATGTCATACCATTTTTGAACCCCAAACTAGTACCACTTCCGGATGCTGAAATAAAAGCGTTTTTAGATTCCAATTTTGTAATGCTTTCAGATTTGAAAAAAGGTAGATCTCTGAGGACACTGCTGTCTCCAGAAGAGCATCCTTTGGTCCCCTGCAAGGGAAGTTGTCCAGTCCTCTGTAGGCGAAGTTGTTCATTCCCCTGTAGGGGAAGTTGTCCAGTCCCCTGAAGGGGAAGTTGTCCAGTCCCCTGAAGGGGAAGTTGTCCAGTTCCCTGAAGTGGAAGTTGTCCAGTCCCCTGTAGGTGAAGTTGTCCAGTCCCCTGAAGGGGAAGTTGTCCATTCCCCTGTAGGGGAAGTTGTCCATTCCCCTGAAGTAGAAGTTGTCCAGTCCCCTGGAGAAGATGTCCGGTATCATTGGACAACGATAACAAACAGCCAGGGTGGGTAGGTGAAGTCACCCACTTGGGGAGGATAGAGGCCAATGAGTTAAAAGAACACTGCCTTGTTAGCCGATGACTGGTGGGAGGAGGTTGCAACCATATTTGGGAAACTCACATTGGGTGCCGGAATGGGCTGTGAGGTAGAGGAAGATGGCACAACAAGGTCAGGTGTAATTGAAGGAGAGACTCTGGAGTGAACTGAGATTGCTAAGGGGGTAGGTGGGCTTGGTAGGCAGATAGTGGATGGCGTTGACTTGACTGCATCAGCTGAAAGACCCGCGCTGGTAACAGGTTGCCTTGTAACGCCACTTGCTCTGGTGGCTGGAGGGTTATGGCCACGTCCAGTAGGTACCGAGCGAAGAATGCCATCAGTAGGAGACAGGTCGGAGCAGTCATACGAGGAGGAGTAGCCTGAAGACACAGCAGACAATGAAGAAGAGGATAGGAAATCCTCACCTAGAGGTGAAAGACAGTTTCGACTGTGTGGTGAAGAATGGCCTGTAGAGCCACAAAGTGCTGTATCTCCTGTACAGGTACCAGATTGGAACCCTGTAAAAGTTCCTGTAGGAACACTTGCGGAGGCCCCAGAGATGACCCCAGCAGAAAAAGTTGTTGAAGGGACTCCTGTAGAGAAAATTGAAGAAACACATGTGGAAGGAGCAGCTGTGGAAGGAGCAGCTGTGGAAGGAGCAGCTGTGGAAGGAGCAGCTGTGGCATCTTGCACTGAGGAAACTCTGGTACAAACATGTGAATAGTCTCCCATTGAGCTAGTGGTTGAAGTAACACTTGGCGAGGGTATGCAGTGAAGTTAAAGAGGTGGAAGAAGAAGACATGAACGCTGACATTACAGGAAGGGTAAGAGAAACAGTAGGCGAAGTTGAAGTAGGACCCATGATTGAGGTGAGGATTGAAGTGATGGAAGTGGAAGGAGTGGGGACATGCGGAAACCCTTCCGTACCTGGTTGCTTTGACGAAAAAAGAGAAGGGAGGATGGCAGATAGTAACTCAGATGCTACGTTTCTCATAGCCGCTGGTACATCCTGCAACGATTCATACATGTTTAGCAACAGCAGGAGATCCTTGGACCTCTGCCACGAGGATGGGGAAGGAGTGGAGCATGCAGCCCATGACGATGGGAGCTGCATACTTGAAAGAGGCAGAGACATGACAGAAGGGTCAAGATGCATGCGAGAAGTAGAGACAGGTATGTGCATGGAGGAGGTGGAGAAAGATGTAGTGGGAAGCTGAACAGGCTTGGTGGAAACTGGGAGGGGCGTTG